>VZRF01012741.1:2447626-2820698 GCA_013396875.1 Vireo altiloquus | reverse complement strand
ATGGGGATGGGGATGGGGATGGGGATGGGGATGGGGATGGGGATGGGGTGCACAGACTTCCCAGGCTCTTGAGCAACTCACCAAGACTGAAGGGAAGAGGAGGAGGACAAGGAAGAAGAGGAGGAAAGCAAGGCCAAAGATCTATTGCATAAAACATAACAGCTTCTTGGTTTCTTATGGTGAATACTGGGGGGTTTTTGATGCAAATAAGTCAATGATTTCTTTTTCAATTTATTTTCTGGTAGTTTTTTTTGTTAATTCTTCAGTAATTCCCTGGTTGAATGCTATTTTGCATAAAGACAGGTCAGCTTAGGCTGTTGAATGAAAGGCTTACAATGGAAACTGGGTTTCCAGGAGGATGAATATCCTTTGATTCCTGTGTACCTCACTGAGGAAGTCATTGTGAAGAGCTGTACATCCAATTGTTTCCCTTTGAAGAGAGGGGAGGTTTATGAGGACAGACCTGGAGGCACAGGTCTGCATAAGGCACAGAAAGGTGCAGAAAGAGGGAGCAGCTTCCTTCCCCTCCTGCTGCAAGTCAGTGCTGACCAGACAGAAAGGAGAACCCCTCTCCATGGCTTCATGTGAGAGCAGTGTGTGCAAAGGCATCTGTGTAATTGATAGTTAATTATAATTTATAAGAAATAAAAAAAAAAATCTAATTGCACATGGAAATATTGTCAAAAATCTCTTTCTTGAGCCATTTACTGGGAGTTAATTCGGGGACGCTTTGGTGACAAATCTTCTGCAGAAAGCTTTTGCTTTTAAAATATAATGGCAGTGGTGATTTCTGATTTCACTTAGGAGGAAATGCCTGAGAAATTTTCATTCTAGAGGAAAATGCTCAAAAAATATTCTTTCAAATTTCTTGTTTCCATGGTTTAAAAGCTGTAATTATTTTAAATGCTTAATGGTGGCTCAGTATCTATACTGGCGACTGTTCACTTCTGTTTGCCCTGTAAATTTATCCTATTAGTACGCGCGTGTGAGTGTGTGCATTTATGTATATTTAAAACACATATGGTATGGAAAAAAATATATATTTATCCATTAGAAGTTACTTGTTCTTCCATCTTTTCAAGTGTCTTGTTGCCAGCTGCCTGTATCAAAGGAAGTGAACAGCTGAAACATTACAGCACTCTAATTTTGTGTCTATTGGGCACTGCTGCTTTGCTGTATATTTTCTAAAAGAGTTTATTGTCCACTAGGGCTCTTTAAAAGAGAGGCTTGGCTACCGGGGACCTTAAAAGTGATGAAACTTAAATGCAAATCCATTCACCTTTTCTTCCATGCCGTAAATTCTACTGCACACACTCTGAAATGCAGAAGATAACTGTTATGGTACCCTATTTTTTAATCTAATGTTGACTCATTTGGGCTAATTTTCGTATATTTACTGTGTCCAAATGTGATGCAAATCTCAGAAATCACCAAAAGACGGTTGTTTGCTCCCAGTAGAGGAGGATTTAACATCCTTGGTCACTGCTGAGCTGGTAATATTGCTTTCATTTCATCTTTGCTAAAGGGCCAATTCCTGAATAATGGTGATGTCCCTGGATTTGAAAACACAGCTATGGGAGAGGAGGTGCTGGTAGGAAAAAGTGAGGATGGGTGTGAAATACTGAGGTGGAGAAAATATTTCTTCTTCAGATCAGCAGAGTAACAGATGTGTTTCTGCTCTGGCTTTTGACTCTTCATGACTCATCTCTACAGTTAGGAATCAACACTGCATCCCCAAGAAGAGATTGAGTCCTTGACTCAGAAATTCCTGTAACAGCCTGTGCTTAGCTCTGAGCATGTGCTCAGCTCTTAGCTTGCCCTCACTGCTGCAGGGATGGCAGAAATAATCATCTGTGATGCTCAGTTTTGTGGGGAAAAGCTTCCATCCATCCCAGGGATTTACATAATCGATTCCTGGGGCCACATTTTCAGTTCTAACAACGTTAGTTGGGAAAAGCTGCATCAACAGCAGAGCTCATCTCTGTTCATGGTGCATGGTGGGACCATCCCCATCAAGGGTGGCCTTTAGGCTCAGGCAAGATGAGCAGGCAGACAGCAACACCTTCTCAGCTCTTTTTAGGTGTGTTTTTCAAGTGGTTTTTCCTCTCTTGCATCACCTCAGTGATGCTTTTAATAATGATCTTCATCACGAGCAACCTTTTTGCACAGTCATGGGATGTGCTGAGGCAAGCAAAACACCATATATCGCTGTGAAGAGCTGTTCTTTTCATAACAGGGAGCTGCAAGTGGAGACTTGATGCTTCATAAAATTCTGACATCCTGGAAAGGGAGTCCTAGGTCTGTTTTATACGCCATAGTAAAGGTGATCTTTGGAAATTGCTTGTTGAATAACTCCGCAGTCTGCTGTACATCATTTTTATTGATGATAAGGAAGATGTCACCACTATGGCTTGCCTTGGGAGGGAGGATGGTGAGGCATTGAGTTGGATGAAAATATGATATTCCGTGTTAAAAACCCCTGCGCCTGTTGTGGAAAGAAAATGTTCCCATTGGTACTCCCAGGTGTATTGGCTGCAAGTTTTATCAACATCTCCTGATGCTGCACAGCCCAGTGGCACAGAACTTTGCACCCTCCAGGAGGTCCTTTGCTCCTGTTTCAGAGGTTCTTGTTTTTCAGTTCCATTTGGTGGTAACTTGCTGTGAATCACTGACCTCTCTTCACAGCCCAGCCATGGGGAGGGACCTGTGCAGGTCTTTAACCTCAAAGTTCACAATAACACCCCAGCCTGCTAAATATGGTCAGGGTGGGTTTTGTGGTGGCTGCAAATTGTAGGCTATTAGGGAAGAATTATTTGTTTAATGAGTGGAGCAATATCTCTCTCCTGTGCTGTGTGTGCTGGATCATAAAGGGGTCACCTATCTCACGGGGTATTTACGTGGGCAACTGTTCACTGTGCTACTGAGGGCAGGAAACCACTCCAGGGTATTATGAGAAGCAGTTTACAGATTAAATTTTAGAGCACTGCTAGAGGACTTTGTAAATGGTCTCTCTCCTACATCAGTCTGAGTCCATTGAAATTGCATAAAACAATTAAAAATGAATCATTGCTGAAGCAAATGCTTGCTTTCCCCTTCAGATGGGCCCTTAAACTTCTTTATAGAGCATTTTCTCCTGGAGATTTCCAATTTCAGAAGTATTCTTTTAGCCCTGGGAATAAGGGATGTGCATACATACCAGATTTGTCATGTTTCTATAGATCTCTGGGGTTGCAACCTCAGTACCACGATATGAACACAGCTGGTTTATGCTTGAGAAAGGAATTGTGAGGCAACATCATCTGCAACTAAGAAAATAAGGACTTAATGACCCCACAGATCATGATTCTGACTTATTATTTAACACTTGGGGTCAAGACTGCACTTCCTGTATATCCCAGCCAGTTTTGTATTCTCTGTACTTTTAAATCCTGTATGTTTTCTCCCTATAGATAACATGTGATGGAGGCATCCCAGAGACTGGAGCCTTTGAGAATCTCCTGTTAGAAGGCAGCTGCCAAAACCTTCTAAGACATTCAGCTGTTTTTCATCTTTTCCTTTAGGAACCTCTAGAAAGAGAGCACACTTGAATCTTGAGAACTCACAGCTTTTGCCATACCTACGTTTCATTTCATAGCTAGCACTTTCTCAAGGCATTTGCTTTCAGAGGCATTTTCCTCCTATTTGTAGTTTTGATGGATTTTCAGCTTTTCCCATCCGTTACTGAAAACAGGAATTAACCTTGAGTTTGAAGATTCATATTACAACATCCACAGCTGAGAGATCAGACTTGTGTGAGGGGGTGAACGCAGCTGTTTGCATCCCTTCACATGGCAGGCTCTTCCTGTACCTGCTGCCTGCCAAAATTGATGGATGAAGACATGCCCTATATGCCTGTACCTTCCAACATGAGGAAACTATGTAAGGTAACGCCCTCAATATTTGAGTTTTCTCAGTGCCATCTGCTTTGGGGTCTCTCTGTCTTTCCTTGGCTGGTAGCTGCCATATAGCCATGAGTAAAGGGTGAACCATGGTTAGACCACACCATGCCCTTCCAGACCTGCCCAGAGAGTGAGCCACAGCACCAGACTAAATTATATCCTCTAGCTTTTCTCCTCAACACTCTGCTCAAAGGAATCTGCTATTTCTTCCCGCTCACACCCTGGCCACTTGTGCCCACCAGGTCAGAAGGGCAGAGAGGATGAAGGAAACCTCTGCTGTCAACATTCAAAATTTCATAGAATCCTAGAATGGTCTGGGTTGGAAGGGACCTTATATCTTACTTAGTCCAATCCCCCTGCCATGAATAGAGACACATTCCACTAGACCACATTGCTCCAAGCCCCATCCAGCCTGGCCTTGGACATTTCCAGGGATGGGATTGCCAAAGCTCCTCTGGGCAACCTGTGCCTCATTACCCTCCCACTGAAGAATTTCCTCCCAATATCCAATCTAACCCTGCCCTCTTTCACCTTAAAGTGATTTCTAAAATCTGGAGAAGCAGCAATGACCACTTAGGTGGGACACAAAAGATTTCTTGAGACCCAGCATGTGAGAACCCAACTAGGCAGCAGCCTCCGAAAACAGGAGTCATTCCCCATGTTGGGAAGAGAGGATGTCCCACGCCAGCACAGCCTCCTCTGAGCTGCTGGCAGAGCTGCTACCACTGAAGGGCCAGGCAGAGCTGCCACAGAGGCTGCAGGCTGCTGTCAGCAGCCATTAAAAGCATTCAAAAAGTGAAAACCGATGGCAGCACTCAGTAAGTCCCAGGTTATTTGCTTGGTGTGCGAGGAGACCTGAGTGTCACATTTTATATCAGTGCAAGCACCAGAAGCACATTTAATGTGCTGTACAGAAAGCTTATTAAACACTCTGCATCTAATATATGTGTGTGTGTGTGTGAGTATGGATGTTCAGCACTCGGCCGTGCGAGGAGCAGCCTTTTTTTTACAAATGAGGCCACCTGTTCCTCCTTCCCTGATTTGACAGGTTTTAGTCTCTCTTCTCTGCGAGTGGGCGGACAGTTGGATTTGATTTACTGGATACTCTCCTCTGGTGTGATTGCAGCATAATTATATCGATAATCAGCTCTGTTTGTGGTCAAAATGTTCTCCAACACACACACGCTCTGAAATCCCAGATCGTACCGTGCCTGGAAAACCTGTCCCGCTTTCTGTTTCACAAAGGTTTGGTTATGTGATAAATATAGATTGATTTCTGAGGGCTCATAGCTGTTACTCAATCGACCAAGGGTGTGTGGTACACAATAAAATTTACAGTTACGCTTTGTAGGTATTTCATCAGGTGAGACTGGTCCTTGTTAGAGAAGTGTAAAAAATTGGAGAATCGATTTTTTTTTTTTTTTAAACTTATTTTGATGTGCGGGTTCGCCTGGAAAATGGGAAAGAGACTAAAACTGTGGAAGGGACGTTCATGCTACACAGGAAAAATATATACATTTTTCCACCAAAAAGATTGATCAAAATCATCTTGGAGAACATAGAGTTTTTCACTCATCTGAAAATAAAAATTGTTCTATTTGTTTAGGCTTTGGTTGGTTTTGCTATTTTTGAGCTTCAAGAAAGTATAAAGGCAGATATAATTAGAAACATCCTTTCATTTTTAATATGTGTCATTGAAAATACATTTTAAGGGTCGTGGCTTTTTTTAGACAGAGTTATTTTTCAGTTTCATTATTTTTAAATGTTTGCTATGTTGGACGCACACTCATGGATTACCAATTGACCAAGTATTTCACCACTGGAAAAAGTTGTTCCAAGCACTTGGACTGGCTTTAAAACATGCACAGCACTTTGCCATCAATGTCCATGCAGTGAGTGTCTTGTGAATTATACTTAAAGACAACCCAAGTGCTTAAACACTTTGGAAATGAGGGATCTGGAACGGGTGTGTGCTGGACTGGTTACACCCTTAACCCAAGCCAAAAGCAGACACAGGAATGTGCTGGGACAGGAGCTGAGCAGCTGGAGAGGTGTGGAGTGGTACCACCCTTCCTCGGTGGCACCAGGAGCTGGCATTTAGCAGGGTTTTTCTGAGCTTCTGTCCTCACCATTTCAGCTGCTCCAACAGAGTACCCTGTGGGTGAAGGTGAGGATGAGTGGTGGTTTCCAGAGAAGATTCTAGGCAGGGGTGACCTGGCCTGAACCCCACTGGAGTCATTCCTTGTCATCCTGCAGGCACAGCCAGACTCACCAGCTGCCAGCAGTGGAGCATTTCCTACCTTCTGCACCTTTGAACCTCCAGCAATGCTTGTACAAAACTTTTCAGTTGAATTGTTTTTTTTCTTTTTAACCAAGGAAGCCATTCCTGCTGAATGCTGAATACTGAAATCAAGGCACCCCCTCTGCCCACTGGGCCTGTTCTGGATAAACAGGGCTGTAGGACTGGTGCCCTCCAGCACACACGAAAGCAAATAGACCCTCTCCAACTTGTGGACTCAGCGTAACTTCATCAGCACTCAGTGGATGATCCTATTTCTCTGTCTATCCCACTGCTCCAAAAGCTCCTTGCTTGGCTTGAGGATGATCAAGCTGTGCAGAGCCAAGCGTGCAGATGATGCCCAAGGTTACCCCACTCTCAGTGTGATCACACCAGTCTGCAAGACCATGACAGACGAGTGGTTGTTTCATTTTTGACAGCAGGAAAAAAAAAGGGAATCACTAAAACTTAATTGTTTGTTGTAGCAAAGGCTCCCTCTGCCTTCAGCTCTGCAGTTCTCTCAAGGAAATGCCAGGCAGCAGGGGAGGGGATGTTTTCCTCACCAAGAAATTCTTCGTGGGGTTCCTTGGCTCACACTCACAGCCTGGCAGATCTGGAGCCAAGGCAAGCTACAAGTGCCTTGACTTTGGAGGAGCTGAAATGAATGACAGGATGTAAAAATGAGCAGAAGGAAACAACACTGGATAACGTTACTGGGTTTAGTGGTTAGCCAAAGCTAGTCTAGCGGAAGATGCTCCAGAGAAAGTTGTGACTTTGCCCTGCCCTATGGCAAGTTGTGGCAAATCAGTCCTCAGCAAACTCCTTGAGCAGTGCCTCAGATTTGAAAATATTTCATACAGAAAATCAAACCTGGCTTGCTGAGGTTTATACTGCCTTTCTGTCCTGGTCCTTCCTGTTCTTTCTACCCTCACCCTTCCTGCTTCACGGGTGACATCCCAAAACCTCCCTGGGAGAGGTGATGGCAGCGATGTCTGTGACACCTCTGGGGCCTGCAACATCACGTCACCACGAGAACATTTCCAGTAAATAAGGCAGGACTAAGGTGGTTTGCCAAAGTGGAAAATTTAATTTTATTGTTGACTACACAGAAACCTGGATGTTATAGAGCTCGAGTTTTGCCTTTGTGTTCTTCCTCTTGAAGCTAATTGTATGTTGTGCATCACAGTCTACCTGCAAACACCACAAATAATAACAAACCTGACACCTGCAATTCAAGTCCTTCCTGGTACCATCCTGTATGGGATCACACAATGGGTAGGACAGAGGAATAACTCATCAGGGCAGTGGGAAAAGCTAATTTCTATATATATGTGCTGGAGGGAAAATGTAGAAAGGAAACTTTGCAGGGAGGAATATCTAGTACCTTGCTGCAAGTGATCTTAAAAATCACATGTCCTTAATAATATAAAAACCCATTTCATATTGATTTTCTGGCAGTTGTGTATTCTTAAATAGGCCATGCAAAATTATAATATTTGTTTTGCTTTGTGAGCAGAAAAGTTAAATCATTTCAGCTCAAAAAAAAAAGGCAACAAACACAGAATTATTCCCCCAGCCACAAGGATGAAAATTTCTCAAGATCTTAAAAGCATCTTTAAATAAAATGCATTGAGAAAAACAGTAGTTCAAATAAGCTCAACCCTTTTTACAGATAAAAAGCTAGAAACTATTTGCAGAGACAGATTTGTGTGATTTGATGTCACCATTTTAGTGATGAGGGGACCAAAATTCATCTGAGTCTAGTTATGGGTCAAGTCTTCAATTAGTGTTTTGTTATCCTGAGAATAATGGAAAACTCTAGAAAGGCTGGAGTCTATTCAGTGTGTGCATGCATGCGAATGTGTTTATGGGAGTATTTAATAGGGGTAGGTCTTTCTCTTTAAAATTCCTGTTTGAGTAGAAATTTAACCAGACCTTCGGCTTCTTCATGCTGTGAAAATGGAACATGTTAGCATTTCGCTGGTGAAATGTGTGCATTCAAAGCAGAACAAGGCCTTTAAAGTCTCTTAGGAACCTTGTTTGATCATTTTCTCCCTGATAATGTTTGCGTTGCTCTTGCGTGGCTTTCTTCTTGTTGTTTCCTTACTTTGTGATTTTATCTGTTCACTAAACAAATTGTTGTATCTATTTTATGAACCCATGCCAGAGAATTTATTTATTAAGATAATTGGTCCAGAGAAAGAGAGATCAGGTGATTTCCTCTCTAGACAATTGAACTTTATTTAAGTGAAAATATGGAAAGGAACAAGCTTCTTTCTGTTTCTTCTTCTGTGTGGAATGGAGGTGGGCATCAATTTTTGCCCCCTCCAGCCCTGCTTCTGTGTCACCTTTCCTTGGAAAATCCAACTGCTGCACTGTAGGGTCCTCCTCTGGGCAGCAGTGTCTGCAGTGGGTGGATGGGGATGGTTAAACTACAGGGGTAGATCAGATCCATGGTGCACCCTGTTTCATTTGGTCACAGCAGCAATAAATGAGTGGTTAAAAGTGTTTGCTTCACTTCTTGTAAGGAAGGATAACTGCAGCTCATCCGTCTCCAGCCACCAAGCTTCATCCATCACTGGTGGCTTCTGCAGGATATCACCAACTGTATCCAAGTTTACGGTGCTGAGGCCTTGGAGAGCTGCAATTTTTTAAAATAAGGGCAAATTCTTTCAGTTTTTTTCTAGGCTGTCCTATTTGAAATACTATTTCTGCATCTGAGGCTGCCTGGCATTGGTATCCTTTAGACAGAGTCCAGCCTGAGATGAGAACTCAAGACAAACCCTACCTGTAGCTCCAACACTTAGCTTCTATCTCTCAAGTACTGCTGGAAGTGCCTTTCATTGCAACCTTCCCCTTCTCCTTCCTATAGATAGGGCAGCTGTTATCACCCTGGCTAAGAAGGGTCTGCCTCATATGCAGTACCACGTGAAGTGTAATATCTAAGCCCAGCAGAATCAGTGGAGAAAAAAAAAAAAAAAAGAGCTGCAGAGCTAAAATGTTTTCCTGTCTCTTGTTTTAGACTGTTCTGGTGTCACTGTTGTGTTGTGTGTAAAGAGAATTGAAAGAACAGACCGTGGGAAACTTTTCCTTGGTAGAGCTCCTCCAGCAGTGAACAAAATGCCAAAAGCAATATCCATGCTCTGAGCTTAATATTAAAGAGGAGGCTATTTTTAGAAGATTTACCCAGAAAGCACATACTTTTAGCAGCACAGTGGTGCACCAGCGAGCTGACTGTGTGCTTTGGAGAGCTCTTCTCGTGGCGAGTGCAGACAAATGTGTCCTTGCTGAACCTCTGTGCTCAGCCAAAGCCTCTGCAGCTGGAGTCAGGCATCAGCGAGCAGCTCCTTTCTGCTTACACACCGTGTGTGGTGCTAAAGAAACTCTGGGCTTTCTGAAGGAAACATGTGGGGATGTTCTGTCTGGTGATCATGCTAATTTTTCCAATTACATTGTTTTTTGTCTTAGTGCTTGCCAGCATTCCCCCAGCAGCAGCGTCAGGCGCTGGCACGAGGCTGCTCCAGGGGCTGTGACACAGAGGGTGACAAGAGGCTTCTCTCAGCACAGCCCAGAGGGAGCAACTTGAGTTTTTCCCAGCAAACCACATCAGCAGTGCAGGGAAATCCCAGGCCACAGCACCTCCGTGTGTGCCCAGCCCTGGTTGCATTCCCAAGTCCAGATATAAAAGGTATCAGCCACCATTTGGGGTTCTGTAGTTGGGATGCAGACAGGGCAGGAAAGTTGGGATTTTGGGGAAAGCAATGGCAAGAAGGAGGCAGCAAGGTCAGGAGTGTGGTTCATGCAATGCCCATCAGCAAACTGATGAAAACAGGAGAAAAACTAGAAACATCCAGGGGTGTGTGTGACCACACAGGATCCATTTCACCCTGCCTTGGCATTTGGGTGAGTAGGAGCCAATCCCTCTGCTCCTCTGGTGAAGGCCAGCCTGGCATTTAGCAGATGCTGAGTCCAAGAACTCTGATAGCATCTGACTATTTCAAAATTTCAGTTTGCCTCCAGATCCATACTTATGGCGCCAGCGCCGACCTAGAGATCTTCCGTAGCAAGAAATAGATTGTAACGAAAAAAAAAAAAGTTCTTTGCTGATAAATTAAACCAGATTTCAAAGTGATTTTGGCAAAAGATAGATGAGGATTTTTGTACATTGCTGTGACGTTAGTTAGAGAGTGTGATTTTCTTTTTTTTCTTTTTTTTTTCATGTTCTTATGTGTCAGAGCTGGGCTAGCAAAAATTCAAATATAGACCAAGTTTAAGAATGCAAGTTGTATTTTACCATTACTCCTCAGGCTGGGAGTATGGCACATATAAGAGCATTTCACTTCCATGAGTAGCAGATGAAATAAAACATCCATTTCCTTCTCACGCACAGAAATAGTGATAGTGGCTGGAGAAAGGAGATGGCAATTTATTTTAAACACCAGTCATCGCAGGATGGTTACAGCAGAGCTAGGGTTGGTCTATGGCTGTGCTGCAGCCAGCAGGTTTTAGAGTGGTAATTTTGCCTGTCTACTTGCCTAAGGATTGTCTGTAGGTTTTTTTGAAATGCATCTGTATCAAAAAATTATCTTGGAACAGTTTCTGGCGTAGGTCCTCCAGCCTGTAACACCTTCCCTCCAACCCTGTAGTGTTCCCATCTGGAGCAGTTACACCAAACTCTGCTCTCCCATTTGCTAGCTGGGACCAGTTCAGTGTTAAATTGTTCATCCCGACTGTCCATCAGATTTCTCTTCTTTGTTTTCACAGGTTCTGATTCAGCAAGACATTAGCATATATATGAATTCAACTGTGTGACTATTTCCACTGAAATACAATAATAGCAACTATAACAATTATTATAATTATAATTTTTTTTTCATGATGATGATGATGATGATAATAATAATAATAATAATCTTTCAGGCCTAAAAGTGAAGTTTATGTAGCATTGTCCCATCCAATCCTTGCCTGAATGCTGTTGTCTGAGACATACAGCAAAAGGCTTTAACGGAGTCAAAAGCTCAGTCTGAACAGTTCACCACTCTTAATGAGTCAGATGAGTTTCTTGTTTAGCCTTGAGCCAGACAAAGCTCTCCCTGAGCTCTACAGAAGCTTTGTGAAACCTTCAGACTCTTGCTTATAAGGATTTTCCTTTTCTTTCCTTCTCACCATCTTGGCACATTCACCCATCCTGACAATCTCTTCCCAGATCACTCTGCAGCTGGGAAGCTCAGTAGCTTTAATTCACCTCTTCAGACTGAGAGGAGGGGAAAAGAGAGAGAAAAAGGAAAGGAGACAAGGCAGAGAGATCTATCACATCAACTTTGGGAGCCCTGGAACGTTTTGCCTCTGGTTTGTGATGTTTCCTTTTGTTGAAGGCGCCTTGGGCAGGAGCTCTGGTCTCTCTCCCCAGTCCATCCCACCAGGCACGCTCGCAGCAAGGAGCAGTGCAAATTCCAGATGGCATCTCGCCTCCTGAGAGACTTCCAAGGCCTTTTGGGTAGTTGATAAACAAGCTGCAGCCTTAACCCCTAGCAAAGGANAGGCCTTTTGGGTAGTTGATAAACTTAACCCCTAGCAAAGGGACTCATTGCAAGCAGAGAGAGGATTCGGAGCAATCCAACTTCAGACTGCGGCGCTGTTAAAGCAGCTGCTCCGCGCACCAGCTCGAGCCATGTGCTCTAAAAATGCATCAAACAGGTAAAAAAAACCCGCTTCAGTGGCTTCATGCTTTTGTCTGAGGGAAGGCAAGAGGGAATTAAAAATCACTAAGAAGCAAAACCAAATTCAACTTAGAAAGATAGAAACTGACCCAGAAGGAAAGGGGACAGAAGTGACGCTGAAGGGAGACTTTGTTCAACTGTGTCAGGAATCTGAGCAGCAGGACAGGTCCCCAGGCTGCCACAGAGATGTGGGTGACCTTGGCCGAGTCTCTTTGCTTTTCCTGGGCTTATGTTTTATCTGAACTGTCTTAGGTATTCAGGCTGCAAACTCTTCCCAGCTGGGACTGTCACTGCGGATTCACACAGTGCCAAGCAGGAAAGGTCCTGAGTGATTCTGCGTGTCTGGGCACTGGGTAGAAAATAGCTAAAAAGGTCTGGGGTTAATGCATGAAGATCAGGCATTACAGTGGATGTGAAAGGAGAATACAGCCTGTACTGAATTTTTCTCTCCAGAAGTCCTATTTATTTATTTTGTACATCTGCAAGGAGCCCTAAGCACAGCTGAAAACCAGTCACTTCTTTGCAAAAATGAAATAGCTATTTTTGCAGCACACAGTAGTTTTGGACAGGATATGAAGAATATTACATCCAATTGAAAGTACAACAGTTGCAGAGGTGGGCAGGATATGATTACCCAAATTGTGGTTTGGCCAGGACAGCAAAAATATCCAGTATGAAATGCCATGAGGTTGTCGATTCGTTTCAGTGTCCAGCACAAGTATCTCACAGAGCTTCCAGAGATGGCACCTCCCCCAACACGAATCATTCTTCATCCAAGGACAAGTGTAATCAACTCAATTGCTCAGCAACACTTTCTGTTTTCCTTAACAGCTTTCTTTTCCCTAGATATGTAAAGCCAAACCTGTTAGCTTGCAAAAGCTGCCCAAAACACTGTGGCTGCAGGGAGGGAGCCAGGGCATCCTTAAAACCATGGAACACGTGTGGGGTTTGAATCCACTCTTATTCCTTGGGGTGGAAACAGACTCCCTGCAAGGATTAGGCAGGAGAGGTGAGTGGTAGCGATGTGCATAAATCAGCTTTAAAATGTGCCTCACAGGCAGTGCCTGGGTTTGCCTGAGTGCTGGGACAGAGGAACTCATCAGCTCTCTGGGGCTTAGCTGGGGGGATCTTGCTTTACTCAGAGAAGCAGTCCTGAAGCCATGAATTGTAACAGCAGCAGGATGAGTGAAGGAAATCACCAAGGGAGAAAAAAAAAAAAAAAAATAGAAGGTACTAGATCTCAGGTTTTCACACTCCTTTCATCATACAGAGCACGCAAGGGTAACCAGGGAGGGGCCAAAGCCCTTCTCATCACTCCCTGGGCAGCAGGGCGGCTGCTCCTTTTCTCCCTCGGAGAATAGAAAGGCTCCTGCAATAAGAAATTATTCCTTGAACTTTGTAGGCTGGTTTTCATACGTGAGCCTTTAGACAGCTCGTTCTCACTGATTTCTACTTCTGGCAGTACTATTCATGCAACCAGACTCTCTTTAGTAAAGAATTTGCAAGAGTAAGCTGACAAACCCTTTGGCAGTAGGGAGGGGGGAGAAAAAAAAAAGAGCTTTTTTGCTTTTTTTCTCACTAGAAGTAATTTGTGGCTCTATATTTGAAAGCTGCTTTTTACTGAATATAAAATTACTGCAATCCCAAAATGGTCTCCAAAGTGCCACAAAGTCATATTTAAAATGTATGTTAATCTTTACATCACAAATGGCCTTCTCATTTCCCACTTTTACAACTCCTTTTGCTTCTAAGAATTGTTTTTATTTACATCTCTATGAAAACAGAATCAATTCCTCCATACACACAGTTGCATATTCTTTGGAGTGAATATATTGATTGAAAAACCTTCTACCAGTCTTATTAATCTCAAGGAGTATTGACTAAGTACAGTTGTACGTATCAGTTGTACTCATGGAAAACTCACAAAATAGCAATATCAATAATGTTCTGCAACAGAAACAATCATTTTATAAATAATGAATGCGCCATATTGAATTTTACAGGTATTTGGGGCACTTTTTTACTTTTAAAGGCCCCATGTCCAGCTTTGTTGACACCAATATAAATAAAAAATAAACTCGTTGCATTCAATGCAGTTACATTCGTGCGAGAGCCAATATAAGGGAATCTTAAGGCAGTCATTTGTCAAACAAGAAAGTAGGACATGGCATAAGTACCATCTGTGGACAGTGATTCATAACACAAGAATGCAGCATAATCAGTTAAATAAATACTACCCTTGTGTTTTCTAGTCTAAGCAGACCTTACTCCAGCACAAATCACAGTGCAAAGCCACAGCAATTGCAGGGACACATGGAATTTGTTATTCCAATGCCTCAAACTAGGAGGAATTAACTCCACTTTAAACTAGAGAAGAGCCAGAGACCTGCAATTATTCTTCTCCCCAATGAGCAGGATCTCAATTTCTGCCTGGAGGGACATGGCACAAGAGGCTGGAGCAGATCTCACCAAATAACTGACCTGAAAACATGAGTTTTTGAGACAAGGCATCTCACAGCCAGTGCTGATCCGTGTTTTGGCTGTGCTGGGCCACCACGGGTCCATGTGGGCACACAACCAGCACAGGGAGGCTGGAGGGGTTGGATCCCTTCACAGGGTGAAGCAGGCAGGCCCTGGGCAGTGGGATGAACAGCGATGGTGTACAAAGGATTCTGTGTAAGCACAGCTTAAAAACCAGCCCAGCTCTCCCGGCACAGGCAGCTTTGGCAGAGCAGTGGATCTGCTGGTGCTTTTAGGAAGCTGCAGGAATGTCTGAGGCCTTGGAGACAGAGGTGAGGGGAGCTGCAGGATGAAGACACCTCCCAGGCTGGTTTCTCACCAGGATCTGACCAAAGAGTGCATGTCCAGTCAAGGAGATAAGAGGAGGGCAAATATAAAAGCAGTGCTCAAATGTCATCTGGAAAATAAATAGGGTGTCTTGTGGGTGAAAGACTTTTGTGAGCATTCTCCTATTTTTCCCTCAAGATTGGGTTTTGCAGGGAGTTTGCTTTGTGTGTGCTCTGCTTAGGAGGAGGAGCCTGTGCTTTTCAGAATTTTGACTCCATCGGAGTCATGATATCCTTCACAGATAGAAGAAAAATTGACATAATAAATATTTTAGCAATGAGTAAGACATTCAAAGTTACTTTAAAAGATACAAGGTTGTTATGTTGAAAGACACCACATATCTTGTATTTTTTCTTCACTATACAACTATCACTTGAATCATCAGAGGTCCTAAAGGTCACTTCTACATTAAGTGTTCAGAATCACCAAACTTCAGTGGAACAAAGCCCCTTTGCAAAAGGGATCTGAAATGCCAAGCGATCAGAACAAGAAAAAAATTAGAAGGAAAAACGCAACATGACTCGTCCCAGCAGACAGCAAACCAAGGAACAGGCCTCAGGTCCTGTGGCTGAGAGCTGTAATTTTTCTTCCAGCCTCCATGGCCTCTTGGTTATCTTTTCTGTTCAGATCTGTTCCTTCACCCTTTAGCTATTGTCATACTCACTGTTCTGGACTGCAGTGGACTTGATCCAGGAGGAAAATGCCCTTTAGTTATCAAGGATCAGATGGATATCTGGAGATTGGGTTCTTTGATTCAGTGTCGTCAAGCTTTAAATTCTAATTTCAGCAGTGCTGGGGCTTGGGTGTGCCACTGTGGACCAACTCCCTCATTTTGATCCTGTTAATCACAGCTACAGGCCCACACGGGCAGGCAAGGCTGGGACCCAGGAGAATGTGTCTCCCTCAGTATTTCCAGAACTTTTTGTTCTTGCTTGTTCCAATAACAAAAAGGGAAATGCCTTTCTTTGGTGGCATTTTGGCATTTCTGCTGCCATGACTCATCAGAGGTATGTAACAACGAGAGGAAACTTTTTCAAACTTATTGGCACTGGAAGGAGGCAGAAGTTTATTTTAATCCAGTTGCTTACATTTTCCCTTTTCTTTTACAATTCCATTTGTAAAAGGGAATGCAAATTACTGACACAATCTTAAACATGCAAAGAAGATGAGCATTTAGAAAACTGCATGAAATGTTCAATTCTAAATCTCTATGAAAGTGCCAAACATTAAACTCCACTAAATTCTAGTATTTGGACACTGTATGAAGGACAAAGGATGCTGAAAACATTACAAATGCACTAGCTTAATTTTTCAGTTTGTGATGGATTAGCTTTAACATGCATTTTAATTTGTAGTTGGATTTTATCAGCTGTAGACAAAGTTTGATAATCTCTTCTTGTTTAATTAGCACAATCCTCTTAGGAAGGAAAAATGCACAGACAGTAGTAATTTATGTTCTCTGACAATTTCATACTGACAACCTGAAATATCTTCTGTCTTTAAAACATACATGTGGTTCTTTCAAACATCTTTATCCTACCTTCTCTTTCTGTAGTGCATGGACTTGTAAGGGGAAAATAAAGAGAGGGAGCTTACACTATAAAATAATTCCTCTGCATAAAGAGCCAAGAGAACGTGTAAATAGACTGCATAAATAACAGCTGGCTCCTTAGAAACCAGGAGGAACACTCAGAGAGAGGCTCCTCCGTTACGCTGCTTGATATGTGAATCCACCCATTAACATTGGGGCTTTACTCTGGGTTGGTTTTGGGGCTTTTCTTTGCATGGTTGGGGGCTGAATCTGACCTGTTAAAATGTTTAACAAGCATTTGTTGCTCTGGAGAGTTGAATCCTTTCTCTGGCATGGGGGACTGGTATTTTCTTCTGGTATAAAGCGAAGTTTCTTCCTTCTGTTCAAGTTCCGTCCCACGAATCCACCCTGTTCACAGCGATGCTGTTCCAGTTTGACCTGCTGTGGGCAGGGGCTGCTCGTGGAGGTCCATGGGACTGCCTTTGTCGGGAACAGAGACTTGTAACCTCTCCATCTGAGCCTTTTGGAGCTCAGCCTGTGTCACCAGGTTCTTGAGGTCAGCACAGGCCTGCAGGAACAGGAGCTATTGCGGGGGAAGGGAATGCACTGAACCACCCCATCCCGAGGGGAGCTGGGGAGCAGGAGAGATGCCCTCAGCTCCCTCCTCCATGCCAGTAAAGCCTCGCTGGGGCAGAGGGCAGTGACCTGTGGCTGCTCAGCTCATCCACACAGCCAACTCAGCTGTCCCTGCTGACTCCAGGCAGGCCGTGCCCTTCCACTGGGAAGAGTTCTTTGAGTTCCATGGCATGTTAGACCAGCAGGAGCAAGGTTGAGCTTGCTCTATATCACACACGTACATATGTATAACCATAGAAACCTGACATAAATTTTTTAGTGCATATTTTACACTTCAAGGCTTATTAGGTCAGACTTTAAAAGGACTGAATATATTTTTTTTCACTCTTGCCTTCCTTTGTCTCTGTTTTTAAAAATCAAAATCTTCCCCTCTGATTCCAGCAAGCCCTAATGGTAAATTAATGCTGCTGTAATAACTTGGGCTGTGCCTTTGGAAGGCATCAGAAGACTCTTTTATTGCAGCTGCATCCAAAAAGCTCTATCCAGTTCCCAGCCCTCTGTGAGGCTGTTTTCCCATCCTTCCCTGCCAGTTTCCAAGCTGGAATAGATGAGCACTGCTCTGGACCCACGGATGGCTGGAACAGCACTGTCAGAGGTATCATTTTCAGACTTGTGGTTTCAGTATGCTCATTCTGACCTTTAGGGGAAGCAACAGTGCCCTGACATTTAGGTTGGTTTATATCCCCTGCAATCCCTTTTCAATTAAAACTCATATCTGCAGGGCTCCCTCTGAGCACCCCACAAACATTTATGATAAACCCCCGATGAACCAGCACTGAATGGGCAGGACTATGCTTTCACCTGGCTTCCAGGCTGCTCTCAACATCAGAAATCCTTGATGTGACCCTCTCTGGATGTATTATTTTGGTCATGAAAATCCCAGAGCTGCCTTAAAAAGCCGTGGTGTTTCAGATGGAGGCAGCGTGGGAATATTCCAGCCTTCAGTGATGCAGAGCAAGAGGGCTGCTTTCCATGCTGATGAGGCCGGTGGTGGTCCCCATGGGGAGCTTGTCTCTTAATGATGTGTAAGAGTGGCTGCTGGATCAGGGAGAGGCTGGGAGCAGCCAGCCACGGAGATAACTCCATCCTCTGCCTTGCAGTGGCTGCCCTGTGTCGTCGTGAGCTGCTACATCAGAAATAACTCTGCAAAAATGCACTTAATGAATTAGCTGCTAAGCCCTGCTTCCCCTGAATTATCTGGTTCACACCGAAGTCTCTACCTTCTCATTTTGCCTTTGAAGTAGCTTCTTTGAAAGCTCACATTCTGCGTGCTCAGGCTCAGTGGACTGGGATCACACTCCTTAAAGCTCCTCACCTTTCCTGATTATGCTTTTCAGAATAAATATATGCAGATATTGTTTCATTTTCTTGCTTAATCTCAGCAGGCAACTTCACTTTAAAGTATCTTCAGACAATTACTACTCAGCCCTTCCCACAGCAGCTTCTCTGACATGGGACACAGCTTTGGTGTGACAAGACCCAGATCAAAGAGTGCTCAAGTGTTGTTTTTGCTTTTGCACTAACACTGCATTGGGCCAACACGTGGAGGAAGATCTCACCTGTGTTTGGAGACCCCCAAGCAGAGCATAATTCGGCTTTTGAAGCAGTGGTTTATCCCTGACTTTGTGGCCAAAGGAAGGGTCTCAACAGGAATCTCAGCTGAAGGAACTGAAGCACTAAGGGAGGGCTGCTGTGAAATATAAATGAGAGCAAGTGTACCCATTTTTATCTAGGGTGGAATAGAGTTTATTTACTTCTTGTGTATACCAAACAAAAGAGTTTGTCCTCTTTTTTTTTGTTCACTTCTATACAGCTGCTTTTCTGGTTAGTGCAGGATGTTTGCAATATTGACTTGTTCAGACTCCCTGGGTTGTTTTTAGGACATTTTCAGGCTGTTTCTTAAACAGGTTGTTGGTGTTGTTTTACGTGTTTTGCTGCTGGCCATAGTCAGCAACAGGAGTTAAGTGCATTATTCATAGAGGTGGTGTGAACCTGTGAACAAGCTAGATAGAAAACCCAAGATTTCTGCTACAGTAAATCACATCCTGCCTTTGCCTATCAGTAAATATTGCTACAATTATTATTAAAATGTTAATAGTATCAGCAGTGTTTTGCAGTGCAGGCATTAGGAGGCACAGCTGAGCTTGTCTGACCTGATCAGCTGAAGCAATGCATGCATACTAATGAATTCATTGCCTTATTTGTCTCCTAATATGTTTTAAAAGGTAAATTAATGTTCTTCTACCTGGTCTTTAATGAATATCTTACATCCTGCATTAGGAACTCATTTACTTTCCTAAACTGTTGCCAGCACCAGTCACGAGGAACAGTTAGAAATCTGTCGGTGCAGGAAGCTGTAGTCTTCAGAGCTGCAGATTGCTTTGATAATGGGATTTTTTCCCTTTTCACACCTATGCTTGCAGCTAGGATAGTGTTCATATCCAGCTGATGAGCTGTATTTGAAAGATTACTGGAATAATTAAGATTTCAAACAGAAGGAGTTGCACATTCCCCTTTTCTTTTCCTAACAACACATACATAGGCGGCTGTGTCTTCTACTGTTATAAATAAACAGAATTATTGATGTTCTCTTGACATTTAGGGGCTGTCTTAAATGCAGTGCTATCATTTCCTCAACATAGCAATTTTTCAGAGAGACTTTTTATTTCACACAACAAAAGTGGGTTGTTTTGCTTTGCCTCATGCACCCTGGCATCTCCACAGGCACTGTACCCCCCTTCCCTCAGGAGTCACAGCTCTCAGACACTGCTGGGGTACAGACTACTCAGTATATGTAGTTCATAATAAAGGCTTTTCTTTCTGAGGATGATAAAATATGAGGAAACACCACACGGGGAGAGCTTGAGGTTCATCGAATCTGCTCTGGCAGTGGCTATTTACAGATGAAGCCAGGAGCCCTCCAGATGTGAGCTCCTCTGGTGCATCTCCTGCAAGGAGCTGTTTTTTTCCGGTCATTCTCTGGGCCTTGCCACAGTTATGGTCTTTGTGAGCTGGCTCAGACCACTGGGGTTTGATTCAGGCTGTAGTTCCTGTGTTCTGTGCCCCGAGAGCAGAAGTTCAGGAGGAAGGGCTGAGAGTTGGGCACCCTCCTCATCAGCTGCTAAAGGCTGGAGCACTTTACCTGCACCCAGGCACCCCCAGGCTGTCAAATCGCCTAGCTAAATATGGGATGCATGTTTTTAGCTGAAAAGTCTCACCCTGTCTGCCTCTGCTTTCACGTCCCCACTCAGAAAGTGAAGATAAGGATCCTCAGCTCCCTCCCGAGAGAACAGCGAGAGGTGTTTGTTTGTGTGTGTGACAGCCAGAAACACAGAATTACAGATGTCTATTTTAATGCTGCTCTGGGGGAAGGGAGCCCACTTGAGGAGGTGACAAGAGGGAAGTCTGGCTAATGAATGACAAAGTCCAGGTCCCTGTCAGTCACTGCTGATCTGTGACAAATTTTATCACTCTGATTTCATGTTCCAGTAATGTGAGCATTGCGAGCACAGAGTGAGAGAAGGCCCATGGCTGAGAGAGCTTTCAGTTTAACTGAGCAAGAGTTGAAAAAAACAAGGAGAAAAAGAAGGCCTAAAGCCCAGAGTGAGGGGCCAAGCCCACATCTCCAGGAGTTTTCCCCATTCTCCTGAGTGTTCTCCAGGCTTTTCCCCAGTGACACATTGTGTGGATGAAGCAATGGCCCAAGACACATGGCGTGGGATGTCCTTGTCACTGCACAGCTTTGGTGCAGCTGGACTTCAGATCACCAAAGCCCTTGGGTGCCAGTGAGAGTTTTCACAGAGATAATAACCAGCACAATAACTAGCCCTCGCTGGATAATTTCTTTGACTAATTTAGTCATTAAACATTTTCAAATTAAATATAAATTTACACCAAAAAAAAGTGAAGAAGAAGGAAAATATGGTTGGTTGCCTACTACCCATTTTAGAGTGCAATATTTCTTACAGTATGTGTAAGTTTCTTCATGGACAAAAGATCTCATGGTTTATTGAGCCATTTATTAATTAGAAGATTACAGCATGACTGCTTCCCAGTAGCACCAAAAAAAAAAAAAGAAATAGACTTAGAGTTAATTATAAACGCTGTAATAGGGTATAAGAAGATTCATAATCCAGCTTGCATGTTCTTCTTGCTTGAAGTTATCCATGAAAACACTTAAAATATTTTCAATATTAAACCTGCTAAATCCTCTTCAGCAAAAAGACTTTAAATGTAGGTAGAGGTTGTTATGCCCATTCTTAGACAGGTCAGGTCTAGAGGCATAAAATATGATTTCAGCATTAAAATCTCTGCATCCTGGGCTGTCCTCCTTGTGGAGGATTCTGTGTCTCAGTGTCTGAAGAGGTTCTGTCCATTCCCTGTGACATTTCTGCCAAGATTTTCATCCCTTTGCCCTTTAAGGATCAGCTCCCTGCCCTTAAAGCACTGTTAGAAACTGCAGCTCCTGACACCTGTCCCTCCAACATCTTCACTTTTGTGAAACAAGGAAATCTGATCCTTGTCTTTTGCTAAGAGTTTTGTTCCTATTTCCCACAGGATTTCTCTTTTTTTGTCAGTTTAATAGCCACAAGCTCTCTCTTTGCACTTGATAATCCCTTTGATCTTCTTCACTCATTGCTCAGCACAGTGCCATAAGGATGTTACTACCTTTAATCTTCTTGCCATTGATCAGTAATATTCCTGTCTGCTGCTTCTCTGTGATTCCTTTGCTAAAATTGCTACTACATCCCCTCTCTGTTTTTGTGAAGGAAGTGTCATAACATGGGGAGCGCTGCAGGAGAAGATCATAGATGATGGAATGAGTTAAAGAGCTTGAGGAGAAGGGTTAGGACACTAAGAGCAAATTTATTGGATGTTTTACATATTTGTACTGTAATATTTTTTCTAGATAGGGAAAAAAAGTACATTCAATCAGTTCCCAATCATTTGAGCTGTCTCTGCTTCCTTTCTCTTCAAGTCACGAAGAAGGAATTCTATAAACTCTATGAGCTCCCATTTCTAGTGTCTCTCAATGGTTTGTGGGTGGAATGACATCCTTTTACAAGGCAAATAGGAGATTTCCAACTCAGCTCAAGATCTGAGCATACCCAGCTTTCCTGCTGCTTCCTGAAGTAGGTCATTGCCAAGAGCAGATTAGCTGTTGATGTCGCTGGTGATAACAGGGGATGCAAAGTAAAACCTAACCTTCTTTCCACAGCTACATTGCCTAACAGCAATAGTAATAACTAAAAAAATATATACTGTGAGGAAAGTGAGGCCAGCATGACTCAGAGCCTCACAAAAGCTACACACTGGATCAAGAAGAAATCTTTTGCATATGCTCATTATTCTGGGTATAATTACACTTCACTGCAAATGGGCTTCACCTGCCACATTTTGTGTATAGGTTTTTAATTGTCTAAGTTGTGAGGTGGAGGAGGAAGGAGGCGGGTTTGGTTGTGCCCGTTAAATGTATGAGGAGCCTTTGCAAAACTGTAATTCAAATATGAGTCAGAATTTTGAGTGCACCGAGGAGTGAACCACAATTACCGACTTTTATGAAACTATGATTGTAATGCATCAGTGGGACAAATAACTTTATGTTAATCTGTTAATCATCTAAAAAGGGCACAGTTTGGGGTGTTAGATTCAGCTCATGCTTTCTTACAGAGGTGAGATCTGCTCTGACACAGGTGTGGAGATGGAAAAAGGGTGTCTCCAAGATCCTATTTTTTAATAAGCCCTTCCAGATGGAAGGTGGCTGTGTTGGCTGGGGGAGATCAGATGAACTTTACTGGATGCTTATTCCAGTAGTGCCATCTCTGCCTACTATGGCTGAGGTAGTGCCATCTGATCTGCTTTATCTCTTTTTTCTTAGCTGGTTAAATAAAGAAAGAACTTCCTGCTTGTTTCAATTCTAAGCAATCAAGAGATACTGCTGCTCCACTTACATGACTGAAGGTCTCATATTTCCAGAGGGATTCTCTTCCTCACAGCCCTGTGTTCAGATTTGCTTTTTAACCAGAAGTGAAGACAAGTTCCCCTACCAGAGCACAGGCTGCTGGTGCTGAAGTCTCAGGGTTTATGATGTATGGCAGAGTGTCACCTGTACAGAGAGGAATTATCCTCTCCACTCCCTCTGTATTTACACCTTGTATCTGTGAGTTATCACATATTTTCCTGGCCAAGGCCTTGATTGCCAGAGAAAAGAATAATAGCCATAAGGGAAAATTCCTGTCTGGCTTCACCTTGGAATCTGGAGGGTGGTTATTTCCAAACACCCACCCAGGCTGTGCACAGAGGGCTGCACACAGGGCTTCATGCACCTCCCGATCCCACAGGGTGCAATTCTGCAAAGCTGTGCAGCCTCCTTACTTTTTTCAAATGTTCCTCAGTTTGGGGAAAGTTGTGGGTTTGTGGGGAGTTGAGGAGCCCCCCTGGGACCCAAAGACTACAATCACATATTCACAGGCTAAAGCCAGGCTGTCAGAGGGACTGGCTGTCACCTGCAGCCACTTTTGGTCTCTGTCGGTCCCGTAGGGACTCCCAGTGCTCCCAGCCCCAAATCCCACCCTGGCAGGTGTCCCCTCTGCAGGCCACAGTGCTGCCAGCTGGTTGCAAAGTTGGAGGCTTCACTTTCAGCATCATTTTCTGTTTTTTGAATTATTTATTGTGGTTATGCTGGTGATCCACACAAGTGGTGCTGCTGTGCCTCATATCCAGATGTCTGCAAACACACGCCCAGGGCCAGATCCTAATTTTAGCTGCCTCTGCAAAATATTCTCCTCTGGACTGAGGCCGTGTTTGTGTTCCTGTTGAGCTCTACAGCCAAGCAGATTGCTGGCTTAGGGAGCTAAATACCTCTCCTCAGAAAGACAGGGATCATGAAGGGCACGGATTTGAGCTGTGCAAGATGATTAAGTCAGGCTTCTTCTCCACATGGAGACCTCTGGCATGGCCAAGAGGCAGAGAGTGGGGCCAGGGGCACACCAAGGGTAAGACACTGCTCTAAAGCCACTGCAGATGTGCAGCTCTGCCCCATCCTTCCCCCAAGCACAGCAGAGCTCCAAGGCTGCAGATCCCAATCACGCTTTGGTGTCACGTGGGAGCTGCAGATGAGGTCCTGGAGCTTTAGTGAAGTCAGGGCTGTGATATTCATAACACCTAAACCTGTCATCAGGAGATACTGTCATCCAGCCTGCTGTTCCTAATCTGAATGAATTGCTAAGCGTGCATAATAACATGCATCTATTTAGCTACAAATATAAGTTGTTTATCAGGAACTTGGTGTCAGGATGGGTTTTGCTTTGTTCAGCGACATGTGGGGCCAGCCTGGGAGATGGAGTTGTGCCCCTTTACCTAAAAAATCCCCAGGGAAAATGGCCACATAACATATTCCAGAGTCAGGAGTTTATTTATTTGGACAGTTCTGAGTTGTTCATATATCGTTTTGTTAAGATTTTTGGGCTGAAGTTTATTTCCCCGTTCTCCTGATCACTTGGCTCGTAGGTCAGTTTGAACAGTGGGTAGGAAAGGAGTAAATAGAGGAAAATCCACAAAATGTGTGAGATGGGGAACCAGTCCTGCTTCTTCTCACAGTCCTCTTTGCTTACCAAATTAAGCAACTAATGTGTTATGAAGCTGAGTGTGTAGGAGCACACCAGGCTGCCCCAGCATGAGCGAGTTTTTGCACTGAACTCACATCTCTATTTATCGTTGTCATTGCTATTGACACTGGTGGTAATTCTGTGTGTGCAACACCTCCAGGCTGAGCATTTGAGGCATGGTGGAACTTATTTCAGAGTGATGCAGGAGGCTTAACAGCACAGGATTCAAATCCATGCTGCTTGCAAAGGGCATAATTTTTGTATGGCGTGTTATAATTATTGTATGGTGTGTTTATTAATAATAAAAGTCACGTTGGGAAGCTTTCTGGCTGAAGTGCTGTGAGAAATGAGATGCTTCCACCATCTCTCAGTGGGCCTCGCCGTCCCAGACAGCAATACTCTAATTAACTTTTGTCAAGTGGCCCTTTGAAACTAGGAAAATGAAGTGATCTAGAGGCGCCTACAGATCTGTGGCTGCTACCTGAAAAATTGCTTTCTGTTCTCCATAAGGAAAGAGGGGAAAAACCCACTTGGTAATGTTCAATTTTCTAAATGTGGTGTGTCCTGGGACAGCAGATGCACATGAACTTGAGGGAAAGGAGCAAAACCCAAAGCTGTCAAGATTTATAAATGAAAGAACAAAAGGGGAGAAAGGAAAAAAAGGAAAATCTTTCAAAAATTGCCTGGCTCTGTAAGGAACATTTATGCAAAAGGTGGTAATGGCGTTTCTTGTAAGATGGAAAATAATAATGAACTACTGATGCTGAAATATTTAGTGTCCATTTGAGGAGGAGTTAAAAATCAGCAGTACAGATTTCCCTGAGTCTTCATACATATGTAAAATCAAAAACTTAAGTCATAAATTCCCCTCTCACTCATCTTCCCTCTCTCCCAAATTCATAGATTTTAATACTAGAAGATGCTATTATGAAATTTTTTTTTCTGACTGCTGAAGGGACCTTATTTCCCTACAAGGGTCCTGCTGAACCTTTCTCATCCCTACAAAATCCTCCCCACCCTTGGAGTTCACATTTCCCTGGAGTCCTGCTGCTCTGGTGGCACCTCTGTGGTCTCTCTGTGTGTTTTGTGCCCTGTGTGCACAAAATTGCAGAACTGGCATCTTTGATTCCAAGCTCGTGGGGACAGGAGGGATATCTTCTGCTCCATGAACTGCCTAGTACATTTTTAGCACAGCAATGATAATTATCACACTTCTGAAATGTGTTCTCTGGGCATAGAATGACTTTGGTGCCTAGCAAAGGTTTTGGCTGCTTCCATCAACACTTTAGACCTTGAAGACCCTACAAGGAGAAAAGGGTGTAGTTTTTTAACCTGGAAATATGCAATATTTATCCAACACCAAACCCTCTCAGCCCAATAAATGTCCTCAGAGCTTTCCTCTCTTTTGGGTCCAAACACACCCCAGCATCTCTTAGTTCTTCCCTTCACTGCATTTCTAAACATTTTTCTCTAATACAGCATCTCTCCTGAATGAAAGAGGTAAGATTTTTGTTCCACTCTGTCCAAACCCCAAATCTTCTATTTTCCAGGCAAGAGCAGAGTCTTTGTCAATCCAGTTTCCTGCACACAAATACATTTTTTATATTGGTAGTCCTCCAGCTGTTTATACGTGCCTGTGTATGTGTTCATCGCTTTAAAAACATTTCATTGTATCTGTGTAATAGGAAATGGAGATTCATTTCAACCTCAATCTTGTTATTACTTCCACAAAATACACCCCTAATAATATACATAAAACTGCACAGTTTTACAGTGCTGAATTGTTTTGACTTCATTTTGAGCAAGGAACCTGGGTTACAATGGGGAAGTTCATGAGATCATAAATTCTCACTTCTAAAATAGTGCCAGACACTGAAACTACCAACTACTCCTTTCACACACGTAAGTGTTATAATTATGGAGTTTGCAAGGTAAATTTGAACATAAATGCTTGCTTTACAAATGTAAAGACATGGAAATGTTAATTATATGGTCTTAGAAGATAGCCAATTAATTTCTTAAGGGATAGGTTTGGAAAATCCCCCTTTGAAGGTTGCCTAACAATTTGAGCTGCTGTTGACATGAGGTATTTTTTGCTGCATATTGTATTTTCTGGTGATAACATAATAGGCATAAATTTGATCCACGGCAAATGTAAGAATGAAGATGGAATTTGAAATTGTTGGCTGTTCAGGAGGCTGCACATGACATTTTCTTGTTGGACAGTATTTCACGTAAAGCTTAGAACAATTCTTTTTGACTGTAGATGCTGCTTCTGCTTAATTTAAGTCTTTGAATAGTATTTTAAGAGTCACTGTTGACTTTTCAACTTCTTGCCTTGTGGAATCACGATATTAATTTATACAAACTGTAAACTTGTGCCATTTCCAAATTTGCAATTCACCATTCCTCTCTGCTTGAATGAATCATGCCAGTTTTTAAATGTAAAAATACTTTTTCTGTCAGTGGTCCATTGCAGCTTTTTGTTTAAGCCAGTTATTACTCAGGGTGAATTTTTGCTCCTGTTAAATAATTATTTCTAATTTAATGTGATTAGCTGTCCCTCAGATTTGTGCAGGAGTGGCTCAGGTGCAGGAAGGTGACTGTCCCTGTGCTTGCCCAGCTAAAGCACAGCTTGTGGTCTTAACTACCCCTGGGGTCAGACCCATGGCCTGGGAAAGCTCTTGCCTTTGGAACTTGTGAGCTTGGAACTGCTCTTCTTTGTGCATACTTCATGTATTTGTAGGAGTTGGACAGAGATTATCGCTACAAACAAATGCACCTCGTGTGGATAAGCTGCTGCTCTGCTCTGCTCTGTGTTGGCTGTGTTATATCTCAGCACAACACTGGGTTTAGCAGAGGAAAATTAACCAATTAATTCTGCATTATTAAAGCAAACTGCTGGCTTTGCTCGTCTCCCTGTAGAAGAGGAATTCTTCACGGGGAGAAGGCTCAGTGTTGCTAGCAGTTTTTTGGACTGCTGGATCTCCTGGGGTGTGACCCCACTGGAGAGTCACAGACCTGCAGCATCCCTGGGGAAAGGAGAGTTTGATCCACTCAGGTTCCAAAATTCTTTCATCTTTTGCTTTGTGGGATGCTCACATGCTAATATTTTGGAGAGCTGGTGCATTATCCCTGTGCTGCCTCCCTGCCTGCTGTATGGAAATTCATCTTCTCCAGAACTGTTTCTGCATGGAGTTGTGGTTCTGGCCTATTATCATTATTTAAAGTCACTTTTGCAGCAGCATAATAGTAAAGCTTTTTATAAAATATATTATCATTCTGAACTTTGTTGTTAGCAAGAAAAAGCAGGAATAACAGTGTGCTGTGTTCAGCCATCAATATAGAGGGTGTATCATCAGTCAAATCCATAAAGCTTTTAAGCTGTCTTGTTTTAAATTAAGGTTTACAATGCATTACAATGGGATATTTAAAACTGTGTACGCGTTTTATCAGGTCCTCGTGACTCTGTAAATACTCTCTGATTAGTAGGTCTAAGCAGAGCAGACTTGATCCAAAGCTGACTTTTATAATTAAATCCATTTATTTTGAAGGATGTTACCTGTATTTTATGGGGGGACTGAAGGCTGTTTTCATTTCTCAACAAAGGCAAAATTAAATTGGCACCAATTTTGACATTCACCAGAATCTAACAAGACTTGCTAAAACTGTTGAATCAGAAGACTGCCAATACATGGAGACTTTGGGCAGGATGTCACATTGAGGTAGTGAAGGGGAAATATGCAAATATTTATAACTCTGGTACATATGCCAACCTGTAAAACAACACTTCCATGTCTCAAACAGTGTCAGGGCTGCACAGTGCTGAATGCCCTTCGGGTACATCAGGGTGACATTAACGTGCTGTAAAGATCTCACATTCATTTAGACACCGCAGAAAGGATGGAAAGGGGAACAGATGTGAAATGTCTGCAGTCAGAGACCATCCAGCAGGAGAACTGTGATTGCAACCAAGGCTCCTCATTTGCAGTCTGCTGCTCTGAATTCAACCAGACAAAATCCACGTTCTCTTCCTGGTCATATCTGCACATCCTGGCTGGCAGCTGTGTAGAAGCCCTGCTTAATTTCTTAGGGTAGATGCATCATTTTCAGTGGCAGAAGGTCCCACCTAAACCTCCCCCCACACCGCCAAGCATCTGCTCTGCATCTAGGTGCTTAACATGGGATGGGAGAGGTTTGATAAGTAAGGGTAGTTTGGTTTCCAGACCAAGGCTTCCCCAAGGAAACCTGCCAGAGTGGCCTTCCACCTGAAAAATTTGGCGTTTCATGCAAAGACAAGGAGTGAGGAGATGAGTTGGGATGCAGAGGCTGTGGATGCAAACATGGCTGGCGGAAAAATTTAATTTGGTGCTGGAAAACAGCTTTCTTCTTTCCTTTTCCATTTAGAAATTTGTCACCCCATTGGCAAGAATCTTTGGGGCTGAGCAGAAGGTCTGCAGACAAACAAGACTGGAGGAGTAAAGAAGAATACACAGAGAGGTGGTGATGGAAGAAGGTCTCTGTGGGCAAAAGTCGTGTGTGCACGGACCTGTGAGGTGAGAAAAGTCCTGATAGCAGCAGAGATCAGGAGCTTCAGATTGAATCATAATTGTATTTCCCAAGCATGACTGCTCTCTGAAATATTGGCTGGCACTGTTGGGCTAGAAAGAATAAGCTTCTAAGTTTCACATTCAGCCCACATTATATTAATGGTATTTGAGTCATGCCTACAACTGGTGCAAAGGCAGGAGAAATCAGAGCCAGAGATCAAAAGCTCAGATCAAACTTAAATATTCTCTTCACAGCCTTACTAAAGGTTGTGGTCAAGGCAAGAACTGCTATTTAACTTTGACTATACAAGACTGACAACTAAATGAAGGGGAAATCAAAAGCCGGTTTAATTGTTGCCTGTTGTTATTCTCAAAATGACCGGCTAATTAAATATTTATTGTTTACTGGTTTCAAGCATACATTTGGCATGTTGGGATGCTGTGTAATCAGTGGATCATACATTTCCCCAGAACGAAATAGTGGCCTCCCAAAAGCCTGTTGTGAGGATTAGCTGGCTAATGGGCTTGACTCACCCCCCGAGCGCCGAGGGTGAGATTTGCAATCGCCGCTCTGAGCTCCCAGCTGGAAGTGCTTCATGTTCCCATTCCACCTCCCAGCATGGGGATGCAGCTCTCTGCCTCCAGCCTGGGCTCTCTCCAGCCCTTCCAGCAGAAGCTGATTTAGCACAGCTGGCTCCTTCCTCTGCTCCCTTTCCTGTCTTTCCCTCCTGTCTGGCCGTGTCCAGCTCCTGCGCTTGATGGCTCATTGACTGCCCTGAGGAATGAGGTTGGGTTCCACCTCCCTTCCTAAAGGGAAGCTGCCCAGCAAGTGGGGATGTCTGAGATTCCAGAAATCAGGGCACTTTCTGCTCGGGCTGCAAACTGCTGGCTGTTTCCACCAGCAGGAAAAAGAGAGACCCTATATGATCCCACACTCCTGCCAAGCCTTAGATGGGTCATGGTCCTTTGGGGCACAGCAGTGATGTGTGAGAAAAGGGGATAATGAGGACCTGTGAAGATGAACAAAGTCGTAAAATGGGCAATGAAAGGCAAGAAGGGTGGAGATGGTGGGGAAGGGTCTAGAGAACAAATCCTGTGAGGAGCAGCTGAAGGAGCTGGGGCTGTTCAGCTTGGAGAAAAAGAGAGACCTTATTTCTCTCTACAGTGACCTGAAAGGAGGTTGTAGCAAAATAGGGGTCAGCATCTTCAAAGTAATAACCCATAGGCGAAGAGAAAATGGCCTCAAGTTGCACCAGGGGAGGTTAAATTGAATATTAGCAAAAATTTCTTCACTGAAAGGGTGATCAAGCACTGGCACAGGCTGCTCAGGAGAGTGGTGGAGTCAACACCCTGAGGGGATTTAAGACTTGTAGATGTGGTACCTGGGGACATGGGTTTGGCCGTGCTGGGTTAACAGCTGGAATTTATGATCTTGGAGGTCTTTTTCAACCTAAATGACCCCCTGTTTCTTTGTGCTCCCAGCTGCAACTGCAGCTTCTCAGGGGTATTTTAGTGTGGGGGAGGAACATCTGCACCACACCATGGCCGGAATGGCTGGCAGCACCTGGGAGTCAGAGCTGATAGATGCTCCCGTGAGCCCTCAATGGAGGCAGTGCCAGCTGCTCTGGGCAGGGGAACCACACTCAGATTGCACAGCACAAAAACACTTAATGCCTCCAAGGAGCCTTTTTTTCTGACTTCCATTCCTGAGTAGCACAATGGGGTCTCAGCAGACTGTCAGCCTCACTCGTTCCTGCCCAGCAGCGAGGAGGGCAGGGGCAGCAGGGCACGAGGGGTGCCAGACCAGCTGCTCTCAGCTGCAAACACTGCAGGGGCACAGAGCTGAGCTGCGAGTGAGCAAGGCTTGGGAACGCTCACGGGCCTGGAGACAGCCTCACCAGGAAGGAGGAGGAGAATCCAGGCAAGCCAAACCAGGAGGAAGGTGGCAAAGCCTGCAGAAATGAGAGCGAGCTCCTTGCAGGGAGCTTTGATCAGCGCTATCCCCACTAACAACCCAGCCTTTTTAGCAACAAAAAAAAAAAGAAAAACCAAACCAAAAAAAAAAACCACAAAAAGCAAAAGCTGGTCTTTCCAATTCCTCAATTAAAATGTAATTTACACCCTGCGCTCTCCCTCAGATAAAAGCATGCTTTGTTCACTCAAGTGTGAAACAATATTTACAGAAACATTTTGTGGCTTAATACGCTGCTCTGACGGAGGAGCCATCTGTGCATGCACGAACCGGCCCAAAGGCTGCTCCCATTCCTGGGCTCCAGGGCTGCTCCAGGGCTGGGGACTGGGGGACCACTGGGGACAGGGCTCTGGCCACCATTAGGAGTGGAATTTCTCCACAGCTCAGGGCTCTGGGGCCATGGAATAAAACCATCCTGCTATAAAGTGCAGCCCATCAAAGCCGGTGCTAGCTGGGCAGGCTGGGACCTTCCTGAGGAGCCATCCCTCCCTACAGCAGCTTCTGGGCCTCAGTAGAGGATGTTTACACCTGTCAGAACCTGATTTTGGGGGTGTTTCTCAGGGTCCATAGGGAGCTTTGAGCATGAAATGAGGTTTTACTTGCCTGGGAGGACTGAACAGGGGTGGGAGCAGGGATGCTCTTGTAGTTAGAGCTGCCTGTGTTAAGTAGAAGTGCTGCAGGATGCTTTCCCCTCCAGCAGCTACTCAAAGATGAGAAAATATGTGTGGAGAAAGAGTAGTACTTTGCTACCTCATTTCTGATCCTTTTGATTGGCTTGTGAGGACAATCACTTTCCAGGCTTGTCAATCCCAGACTGAAGGGCTTCTGGCATATATAGGATTGGAAAAGCTTTCTGGTGCTTACCTATTTGATATGAGGACTTGGCATGAGGTCTTTCAATGCAAGGATTTAATTTCCAGTACAGAATCACACACTCCTTTGAATACCTTCATTAGAAAATTCTGGTTATTTCAACCATCTTATTATTTTTCCAACTTACCTAAATGCATTCAAGGGCAATGAATATGCAGTTTGTATTTAGGAAAAAAATCTGCATGAAAGTTAATGGAAATCTGCTAACAAGCACCCCACTTCCATTAATTGATTCCCTAATCCAGTGAAGCATTAGTCATATAATTAATTTCAAGCATTCGATCTCTACAATCAAAATTGCTGGCTCCGATCCGAAGCCAATCAAACCACCAGCAGCCTTGCCATTGATTTCCATGGATGAGATCCAAAGGAGCTATGCACATGTTAAAATTAAACACATCCTTAATTGACTTGCTGGGGGCCATATTTAGATCTCCTTAAATTACCTGTGCCAAGCAGGGCCCTACAAAATCTTGAAAGTGGGAACAAAAATGAAGCCTCCTCCCAAAAAAATGGTGCCTGCCCCCGAGTGTACAAACTTACCCAGTGTGCTGCTGTGTTTTCCTGGGGTTTGGCTCCTGTCCCTAATCCACTTGCTAAATTAGAAAACTCGAGCCACTGTGACACAGGCTGGCTGAGACTGAGAAATATTTGGGACCAAAATCTCCCTTAGCAACTGACCTGGTCATGGGGGTCAACCACCTCTCCTTAGCTCTGTGACAGCATGACTGCTTGTCTGCAAAACCAACCACAAAAGAGTGGCACTGCAGTCCTTGGGGAACCTGGGGGGCTTTTTGTAGGGCAGAGCCTGCTGGAACAATGCTTCTGTCCTAAATTTACCATCAGAACCCAGAGCACTACCCTGTGCTGATCCCATCTCTTCTGGTTTTGGATCAGTTCACTTCTACTTACGCTAAGACCTTTGCTAGGAGCACTTGTGTCCATCTTTGTCTGGGTCTAGGGGACAGCAGGGCTTTTCCAGGGAATCAGGAATTGCATCAGGGAATTCTGCCTGACCCAGAATGTCTCCCTCTCCTCAAGAGACCAGTGTTGCAACAGCTGCCTAAAAAATTACTCCTGACTAGAAAAACTCTCAAATTAGGCAATTAAACCGCCAAAATATCTCCAGTTGTGAAGAAATCGAATAATTCATGGGTTGGGGGCTTTTTGTGCTTTTTCCCCTACTATTTTTTTAATTATTATTATTATTATCATTATTATTATTATTGCCAGAATGGATTAGGTCTATACACTCCTATCTTATTTGCAAGCCAAAGAATTATAGATAGTAATTGGATAATCTCTCAATTATCCCCAGTGACTTAATTATCATCATTAACTGTATTTATTTCACTAATGTGGTGGATTTCTTTTGGGGGTTTCATTCTCCAGGCCTATTAGTTTGACTGATAATGGGGTATACTGAAAATAGCAAGGCAGAATTATACCTTTTTTTTTGCAAAATGATGGGTCATACCTTCCAAAACACAAGAAAAAAGGAAAAACCTTTTCTATTTCTGGGATATGTCTAAACCCAGAACCTTCAGCTCAGAAGTTGATTATGTAAATTATGGAATTTCATCTACGTTGCACTGAGTTTCTGAATATAACAGTGAAATTTGTTGCGTGGTGCTTCAACAAGAAATGGCTACTGTAAATTGTGAGTCAATGCAGACAGCAAACACAATGCCCTAAGGAGAGAGTGCCACGAGCTGAAATTTCGGCAGGTAAAGCAACTCCTTTGTCTGGCTGGTGCGCTTGTGTTTGAGCATAATTAAAAAGCCCTGGAAGTGAAACTAATTCCTGCAGCTTTCTACCAGCAGATGGATAGCCTGGCTAATGAGAAGGATCTCATCCACACAGCCTCCAACACGATGTCCAGTGCAGGGGGGCTCTGAGCCCCATCTTGCTGCTGCTGAATCCCAGAGGGGGCTCGGGCTGAGTATCCAGCACTGCTAATCCTAATAATTAGGAACACAAAAGCTGGTCCAGCACCAACAGGCAATAGGTGGCAATTCTTTTTCCTTTCCATGCCAATTTTCTATGTGGCTTTGTTTGTGTTTTTAAGAGCTCGAAGCAGAAAAATAGAACTGTTGGAAATTGCTTTGCATTAGTTGATTATCTCTGGCTAAGTTGAGAGCATTTGGCCTTGCTTATTTGGGATAATTTAACATGAGAACCCCACGGAGGGTGGTAATTTACAGGGTATGGTCTCAATTGTGGGATGTTCACATCGCGAGGCAAAGGGCGGAGGAACTGCCAGACATATTTAGATAAATCTTTGAACTTCTGTTTATTATTCCAGGCCTTATCTTGTTTCAGTAGATCAAATGCTGTTAAAATCACTAATGTGCTCATATTAGAAGCAAAATCATCAGACGTTCTTTGTCTTTCAGAGCCATAAAGCCTAAATTTCCAATGTAAGCCATTTAAATGGGCACACATATAGTTGAATAGATTGTGTGAGGAGCTCTGTTGTAGGTAGAGGGTTATTTGGTTTTTTTTCTCCCCAAATTCTCTGCCTCATACCCCTTTAGGCCAAACAACCCCATCAGTCATCACACTGCCACCTCCCACCTTTGGCAGTCAGAGCTTTGTCACTGCCTGCGGTGGGGACTGGCCAGCGAGGGCACGGCTCAGTACCAGCCCCTGCTGCTGATCCAGCTTTTGATTACCTGAAGGATTATCTTGAATTGTGATTGTTATTTTTTTAATTACAATGGGTGAATTGCAATCCTGTTTCAGTAACCAGATTTCCACTTTATACATAAATATTGGCTTTTCAGTCTGGTGCAGCGGGAGGATACTCACACCTCTGCCAATAGCTTCCTCCTATGTAAGTAATTGGTTTTCTCAAGGTTATTTATTTAGGTGATTATTTGATAGCTGACTGCAATTTTGTTGTCTTCAATACACGAAAAGCTAATTTTTTTTCTCTATTAATTTGTCCTCTGAACTTTATTCCTTCACTCAAGCTAGAGCTGAAAGACCAAGCCCAGTCATAGATCAAATGCCAATATCTGCTGTAAATCCATGTAAACCAGTGGATTAAACAAGCAGATATTCTGGGCCCGTATATATTAGAGAAAGAGAGAAATAAATCTCACCTGCACTGAGAGACTGCATTAGCTCATTGTGCTCGTAAGACTTTGAAAAACCTAATATAGATTCCTGTAGTGGATGAGCACGGGGAGCTCCATCCTTTCCTACAACCACTACAACGCCGACCTTCTTTGTGCTTTTATTTTTGTACCTTGTTAGGATGAGGCAGGGAGTCAGCTCGGGTGGGAAAGTTAACCAGCTAAACCGGATTTCATCTCACAGCAAAAGGAGCTCAGGTGAGCACAGCCCCGTGTCAACGTGGAGCAGCAATGTTAAAATCTAATGTGCTTTAGCCAGGGCACTTTAAAATCACATCTCTGCTTAACCCAATGCCTTCCCTGAGCGTCCCCTGAGTGGCTGCAGCACAAATTTAGTCAAGATTTGCTTTATTTTCACTGAGTGTAGGAAAGGAGGTAGAATTTAGGCTGGTGGCATCGGGACAGTGCCCACCCATGCAGGATCTCCTCCCTTTGGCTCATTCCAGTGTTTCCAGAACAAATTTTTCCCCAAAGGCAGAGCTGGAGATCTCTGCTCTGATTCTCTTGATGCCTGGTTTCTCTCTCAGACCTGGAGCAATTTGATAAGGTGAGAAGCTCAGCTCTCAGCTAAGACACCTTGAGCTTTCCTCATTGCAGAGAAAAGCCTGAAGGCATGAAATGGGGATATCTGGAAGGCTCAAAAACTGGATAGCAAAATAAACCTCTTGCCTCAAATATTAACACTTCAAGCCTTTTCTCACGATCCCAAGGAATGAGGGCAGTGTCAAAATTTTGGGGAGACCTCAGCACTTGTCCTTAACCATGTTGCTCATTCTTAGAGAAGGAGCTGCTAAATCCCATGGGGTTTAGTAGCCTTAGTGGGAAATGAGAGGTACAAATGAGCAGGAACAAGGACAGCATATCCTATCCATTTCCTTGCTGTTGCTGTTACATGGGCTTTACAGCACAGAAGGATTGTATTTAAATCCCCAAAAAGGTTTTTAATTTAAAAAGAAAAAAAAAAATTCAGGTTTTGTAAAGTTCACCTTTCAGTGTAATCTTCCAGTGATTTAGAAATGTAATTATAAAGCAAATTGACAGTGCCCTTTAAAATATGTCATGTAGGGAAATTAATTTTAGGACTTCTTTCCTTTTTTTTTTTCTTCACTGTCATCTTTTGAACTACAGAAAAGCATCTGAAGGTCCAGTGAATCTTCCTTGTAGGAACGGGGAATAGAGGGCGAGCAATACTCAATCCCATCACATTCCTCTTTCTTGCACCTCACTTTAACATTTTCCTGTGTCACAAGCCAGATGCTCTTTCTCCTCAGGTCTTTCAGCCAGCATTGAACTGTGAGTTCCACAGTGGAGTGGGACTAACCTGCTTAATTTCTCAAGTACCTTGGGCAGTGTCTGGGTGACAGCACATAAGCACTTTGGGATGAAAGCCTGCTCAGGGAGGAGCAGCAGGGTGGAGGGGGAAGCTCAGCCCTCTCACACTCACCCCGCTGCGTGTGGAAGGAGCCTTTCAGCCTCTCCCGGCTTCCCAAGCACAGCCCGAATTAAGTTGCTGCGACACAACTTGCACAACTACAGGCTAATATAATTTGTCACAATTAGGGCTTGATTGGATGTTTTCATTCAGGTTGATCCAGGCCAAACTGTTACAAATGACCTCTTAGGCTTAGAGCATGAGTCAGATTTGCTAAGCCGAGGGCGAGACGGGAAGGAGGACGTGGGGAGCAGCCGTCTGCTGCGGCCATCACCTCGGTTGTACTGCTGCCATCCGGACTTGGAAGCTCTTGAAAGCAGGGAAACTATGCAGGGAACACTGTTCAGGAACATTCCTAACTTAGGAGGAGTATTTTAACCTCTCTGAGTATTCTCATCTCTGTGAAAGTGCAATACACGTACTTCACGCCTGGCATCCGTTTCCATTTGGATAGAAAGATGGGAAGGGAGGGGAAATGGGAATTTTTCCTGCAGCCCCTCTAGGTCTGCAGTGAGACCAGGGGCTGCAGCCTGTGTGTGTAGGGCAGAGGGGGCCCTGCTGGAAGGTGAGGCAGTCACTGACAGCCTGTGGGAGCTGCCCGGTTTGGAGCTCGGGTGGGAAAAGGGGCTCCAGGCTGAGCCTCGCCCAGGAAATCATTCCACTTTTCAGGGAACGCTGCTATAAATATGAAAAAACGCTCTCCAGGCCATGGATGGGAACCATCCCCTGCACCCTTGTGAGTGCCCTGACCCACATTATCCCTTCAAAGCTCCCACAGCAGAAGACAGAGCCCAGCCCTTTGTTTCCAGCTGGTAGAAGAGCTGCCAATCCCAAACACACGTGTCCAGCTGCAACCAGCATCTGAGGCCTCCAAAGCCCGCAGAGGACAGCTGGAGGCACAGTGAGGTGCTTCTGAATGCAAAGAGAAGTTTGAGGCTCTCAGCTTGGCTTGTTTTTTCCATGTCCGGGGCACAAAGCATCCGCTTCACCTTGGCACTGCTTCACTCCCGAAATAAGCGCGGATAATGGTGGGATGACCGCTCTGCTCTTCTCCTCTTGGTGGTAATGACGCTCATTATGCATTCGATAGGCTATTTTACATTATGAATTCATTTAGAAAAGGATAATTAGTCCACAGCTTGCTTTACATTTTATTTAATTTTCTTTACTTCTGTTTGGGAAAAAAAAAAAATGTGTGTAGGAATTGTGTTATTTTTGCAGCAAGGAAAATGGAGCTCTTTGATTATCGTCACTTGCAAGAGGTATCGCAAAAATGGTGCCCTGGTTTTTTTCTGAATAATTTCTTGCCATTGAGCATCCAAAAGAGCATTTTAATCTCAATGTACACTCTGCTATTGTATCAAATTAAGAAGAGCAGGCACGGGAGGCTGCTCAGTGAAGAATCCTGTTTTCCATTAATTTGGATGTGTTAAGTGCACTTTCAGAAGCCAAAAATATTCTTGTAAAAACACGATTGCACAATGGGATTTCTTTTTAGGGCTTCAGTCAACTACCAGCATTCATCATTGCTAAAATTGAAGCGGGAGTGAGAGAGTAACATCTCCAATTAACGGAGGCGCATCGCTGAGCTGTTTGTTTTGGTTGGGTCTGTTAGTGAGATCCTGTGGGGAAGGCTTCCTACAGACCTACCAGGGCAGAGGATTTGGGGCTCTGAATCCTTCCTTGCACTTCCAAATCCATTTTGCTTTTCTCACAACAGCCCAAAACAAAGCAATCCCTGCTCAGAAGGCATTCAGGCACAGGCTGACGTTTCAGCCTGTGAAATGGCAATCGTTATGCTCCGGGATGATATAAATATATTAATTGCTATATTGGCAGCTGCAGTGCAGTGAATTGATACCTCAGGGGAGGCGGTTCCCTATGGTTTCCAGAAGGTGGGGAATAAGCTTGGTACTGGTCCTCTCATTCCTTCAAGCAGGGAAGGGTGTTGTGCTGTCCCTGGAGATGTCTCTGCTCCCTGCGTGGCTCTAGCCCCCATTCCAAGACAGAGATTTCCCTGGATCAGGCCCCTCACACAGCTGAGCTAAAGTCTGGTTAAGGGGCGCTCCCTTACCCCATTTTTGAGTGATGCACTGCACATGCAGCCAGCAGGAAACTGAGGTCAGAAGGTTTTCTCTTTCTGTCAAAGGGAAATGGAATGTTTGGGGGGAAATACCTGGAACTGCACTGGTGCATGGGAGCACCTCTTGGTGACTGACCTATTTATTGATTTTCCTAAATAGTCCCTGGAGTCCCTGGCCAAACCCTGTTCCAGGAATTTCCTAAAGGTGCTGTCTCCTGTACAGCTAGAGTCAATAAGGCATGAAAGAAAGGAGATCTGAAATAGTGTAATGTCTGAAATATGAATTGCACAGCAGCCTTGGATTACAGCAAGTCCAACCGCAATGCCTGGTGCTCCCCTTTACTTTTATTTCTATTAATATTCCTCAAGCAACAGCAAAGATCGATTTGAAGTCGAGAGCACAGAGAGTCATGGGAGTTTCATTAGCATGCAAATCTGAGTGAATTCATTAGCCCTGCAACTGATGCTGCTGCTCCTGGAAACTAGTAAAAGAGTAAAGTCTGCAGAAGTAAATCAGGCCGTGCTAATGAGCCTGTTAATAAAGCTTTTGTAAGCCTTTTCCAGAGCCAAAGTGACAAAGCACATTGTCAGCGTTAAACCTCTGGTACTGAGCCTTAGATGGGGGACTCATATTTATTTTATTTTATTTTATTTGGTGCTGGGGAAGAAAGCAGAAAACTGTAGAGAAGGTAGAGAATGAGACAAAGGCAGTTACAGAATTTTCTCATCAGAGATAAAAGTATTGTGTGGCTGCAGAAAAGAGATGGAGTGACAATTGCAACCGTGCAAATAAGATCCATTTGACTGAAATTATATCTTAAAGAAAAACAGGAGACCAAATTTGTTATAATGGGCCTTTCACCTTCTGGCTGTATGTTCTCATTTTCCCTTCGCTTTATTAGGCATAATTTCAGGACTGTGCTTTGTTTCATCTTCTTCTGAACTTGCAGAAATGCTTGGGGCACTGCTGCAGTGCCCAGCTCACTGGGGCCACCACAGCCCCTGCACCTCCTCACTGTGTGTGGGGAGGTTCAAGGGGAAACTGGACACCCCTGGGACTCCTATAACCCCTTTGTTATAGGGGCTGGAAAGACCTGATCCAGAGCAGCCTCAGTTCCTGACCCCTCACCTGTGGGATGTGCTGGCAAATCTGGTGGGCTCTGACAGACCCAGCACCCCCAGATCAGAAGCTCTGTGGTGAGGGGAAGGGTCCTGCTGGTGCAGAAGGGAAAGGGAGCTGGGAACACTCCTGGTAGGAGCAGCAAGTGGTCTCGAGGTTGGTCTGGGTTTTGTTGGTAGAGACAAAGCTGAAGAGGGGAGCATGTTGTATTTAACAGATTGAAACCTGCATTTCAGGCCATACCACCTTAGAGTGGAACCTTTCTCTGCACAAATACCAGCATTTTTCAACCTTGTTTTCACAGGTAGCAGGGTGGGAACCTAAAGGACTGGGTGATACTTAATCTGAAGATCAAAGCTTAGCTTAAGTACGACAGCATTTCTCCCTTTACCTTCCATTTTGACACCACTTCAGGTGTTGCAAAGTTAGAGATCTCCTCTCCTTGCTATTGCAACAAGGCTTTACATTTTCCATGCGGGCAATAAATTGCAGGGCCCAATCCACAATCTGAGCCGTGACCTGCACCACTGAGCCAGGATGAGCCTCATCCCCCTCGACCTTGTGTGTGCTTTGCATGGCAGCAGCAGCCACAGCAAGCAAAAAGGCTGTGGGTTCACCAGGCTTTGAGGCAGAGATAAGGGGGAAGCCAGGTAGAAATCTATTTGGTTTCTTTTTGCAGCAACCTCTTTGTGTAAAAGAGCTCGATGCAGGGGGAACCTGATTACTGCTTTCTCATCAAGTGGAGATAGAAGTGCTTTATACACAGGCTGATGGAAAACTACTGGAATGCTTTTCAGTTCCCCTCTCTAACCCTTAGTGCTCTCTGGTGCCTTTAAGGGAACAAAACTCTGTGCTGGGAAAAGGGGGGAAATAAATCAAAATATATTTGGAGATAATGGCAAGTAATACAATAGACAATGCAGCTGGGCAATAAAAGAGAGGCAAGGAGAAGACATCAAAAATACCATCAGAGAGTGAAAGGAAAGAAAGAAGAGAGAGAAAAGGGAAAAGCAAGGTAATGAATTAAAAAAGGCCACTTGTATAATGGGGTGGCAAAGGACAAGGAGGAGATGAGGGAAGGCTAGAAGAGAACAGTGCAAGGGAGATGAAGAAGAGAACCTGGCTGAGTGATGGAGTGGAGTCATGGGCAGGCACGAGCAGAAAGGAGAAATGGAGTGGAAATGAAGCAAAGGGAAGTGTGGAATGGCAGTGATGGTGCTGATCTCTTTCCCCTATAGCTGCAGAGTGATAGCAAGGGTTTGCATTAATAACATCAATGCCTGGTTATGTGTGGGGAGAGGGAGCCATGGCAGCTGCTGGCAGCTCATTCAGTGCTGTGGATTGAGAGATGTTGGGCCTTTTCCACAGCCCCCTTGGGCTAAAAGGAGAGGAAAAGCACCAAGAGGTAGGTGATGTCAAGTTCTAGGCCAAGACCCACTGGTCTGGCAATGCACTTGTACCCTGAACTTTCTTCTCCAGCGCTGCTAACCTGCCCAGTGGCTCTGAAGAGCTGAACCAAATTTGGTAAAATATCAGAAATCTTCCTGCCCTGTTCCCACACACAAGTTCACCCAAGGAGTCCATCCTGCCTGTAGTCCCACAAGACCAGTGCCACAATGCCTGTGCTCAGCGGCTTTTCTCATCACCTGCTGCACACTGGGCACTCAACAGGCCATGCTTGGAGTGCAATTGCACTGGCACCTTCCACACCAACTGCACCATCTGCTTTGATTCCTCTTTCTTTTGTATTATATCGCAGTTTGGGGTTGGTTTTTTGTTTTGGTTTGGTTTTTTTGCTGCAGCTGCAAAAGCTTTGGGAGCATTCCTATAATAACTCCCATACAGCCTGGTTTAGCAGATATTTGGGCTCTTTCATTCTTAGCTGCTGAATTACATTTGGTTATCAACATGCATTATATCTGCTGTCAATTAGCTGTTATCTAACACCGTGAAATGACTTAACTCCTTCAGCCTGCTCCAAGATCTGTCCCCTACCAGCACACGGCACAGCTTGTATCAGCTTGCAGATATCCAGGCAATTTTGTCACTTTTTTTTTTTTACTGGTGCTCATTACAGCTAAAGGTCAGTTGTGTTTCCATTGTAAGCCTAGGGATAATGGCATGATCCAGCAAACTCTTTCTTGTGTAAAGTTAACAGGACGATTTGCATAAAAATCCTTACTAGGGGAGTAATTTGCAGGATTGCACCTTTAAAACCTTCGCCTCAGGAGCAAGGCAAAAGCTGGAACCTGGAACAGCAATCTTCCAAAGCCATATTTTATCAGAGGAAACGATCAAAATTTAATGAGGAGAAAAAGGTACTTAATGGCTGTAGATAGTGTAATTTCAGCCATAAAACTGGGATCATCTTGTGAGGCATCTTGCTGCGGCCTTTCCAATCAATGGCATGGCTGGCAGCAGCCTCGGCCCTTACAGAGTGAAACCCTACAAGGCATCGGGCAAAAAGTGCCAACCTACTGCAAAATGCCCGTGGTGGAGGAGTGGCTGGGGCTTTTCTCAGATGAAATCTGTGCTTGGCTGCAAAGTCGTGGCACGGCAGTGCTTGTAACCAGGCCCAGTGAAATCTGAGGCAGGATGGCCTGGCAGCCATGGCTGGTGCTGCTGGCATCTCAGGAGGGTTTTCCTCTGCTCTCCCAGAAAACATTTCAAGGGTTTCACCAGCTCGGTTGTTTATCGCACTGGAGACTCCCTGAGGCTCAGTGCTAGCCTTGAAAATCTATTTACATTTTTAAATATATGCCAAAGTGTAAGCCCTGGGACAATTTGGAGAAGTTAGGTACGCAAAGAGATCAAAATAGAATTAAAAAAAACTCCTCTAGCAAGCCTTGGGTGAGTATTTCTGCATGTTTCCTTGAACAGCCCAAATGTCAAATGTTAGCCTACATATCCCAGGTCACAGCTAAGAAAAGCAACGGATGGATTTGGCCATCGGTGAGCAAATATTAGTCCTGGACAAAGGCACTGCTTTATTTTCCAAGTGTACCAAAATTAGAGAACCCCCTAGTGCTGAATAATTTTGTTCTGCCTTACTGTGAAAATTCCCGGTGTTCAATAGCCCTCCACAAGTTCTCATTTGATCCCTGTAGTGCAGTGCTCCTGTGGCTATTTGTCAGCTGCAGTGGTGGTAAACATGTACACACTACTCATTTAAGGGCTTTTAAAAGGCTTCTCACTGTGCCCAGAAATTACACCTGTGCTTTCTTTCTTACCCATGCTGTTGTCTTTGTTTCTCAGGCTATATTAAGCCCTTTTTTTTTTTCTTTTCCCATTGAAAGAGTGGTAATGTAGAAACACCTTTAAGTCCTGTTTTCTCTCTGGCAAGCAGGTTGTGCAGAGGGACAGAGACAGTTAATCTGAACAGAAAGAAAAAATATGGGGATGGCAGCAGATGTCTGCCCCTCCTGAAGACACTTGACTTTTCAGGAGCTCAGTGGTGTTAGCTGAAATCCCTGGCAGCTGCAGTGCCTGGTTTCCTGGAGACGGGGACCTGTGATATTCTGACTGTATTTTCTCTATCCAGAAATGACAGAGGGAGACAGAGGATGTGGGAGCCTGAGGAGCTGCATCAGAGGAGGGGGAAGGTGGATGCAAGGGTGCCATGAGGCACTGGCCTCTGATAAACTTTTGCATTGCAGGAGAATCTTTCAACATTAAAGATGATTTGATAGAAACAAGAGCAAGAGAAGATGAGGTAAGTAATGTAAAATACTATGTCTAAAAGGCTGTTTGATCTGCCTGCACTACACTGCTGAAAAGGGGAATTCAAGTAGAGGTCCAGCTAATGTCAGTGGTCAGATTCTACATTGATCTCATTTGTGCATTTATGGGGGAATTGTCACTCAAGAGAAAGACAAAGAAATCAAAGAAACAAGAAGAGGAATCAACTTCAACTGCTTGAACATCTCTGAAAGCACAACAGTACTTTGGACGGTGTGAAGTCAATCAGTGAAGCTCTCTGATGAGGAGCATGACTAAGAAAACTACTCGAAGATTTTTGAAGTGAAGTGCTGGTGTGGGACATGTTTGGTACCTTTGTCACTCTCTGGCAGTGACAAGTGCTAACAGTGACCCTGCACTGAATTTTCGTGATCCAGCCCGCCCCAGTGACTGTCCTGCAAGAGTCCCTGCATGCTGGCGGCAGTGGTGCTGCTGCCAGGTCCTCACCCCCGTCCCAGCAGGCTGCAGTCTTCTACAGCTCTTTATGTGGGTGTTTTCTATAGGACCAGGCCCAATCTTTCTTCCCAGCACATGCCCAGTTTGCAACATCAACACTGTGGTTTGCAGTTAAATATCTGCTGACGCAACTCTGCCGAGAACTTAGCCTTCAAGTTTTATCCAATTCATTTAAAAAAATAAAGCTTTTGCTCTGCATTTCTCAAAAGTGAGAACCAAGCCTTGGAGACATTTGCATTAATGATGTTCCAATCTTAAGGAATGCCTTCTGAGCTTCCCCCTCGATTCATTGCAGTTCTTGAACCTCTGACTGATCATACTGGGAGTGATCAGCACATTTCCTCTTGAGCTCAGATCCTGCCTCTCCACTCTGCAAGTGGAATTATCTCTCTCTGTCTGCACCCATAAAGCCAAGAGCACTTGTGCTTCCAACTTCCGCGGAGTGCCAGGCAGTTCTCTGTGCTAAGGCTCCTATTAACGCCTGCAATTAGCACTGACAAAAGTGCTGCTCCCCCCCCTCCTTCCCCAAACCATGCTGCCTTGATTGGTTTTTAAGAAAATCCCAGGGCACTGTAATACCTCCCTGGTAGTCATGTTTCAACAGAACAGCAAAGTTAGTGAGGCGTGACAGTGCTCTTTTTTCTAAACCTATACTGAACATCCTTAATCAAGCTTTGCTTTTTTAAAAATAATGGGCCTAATTCTCTTTTGCCTTACAGTATATTCATGCTTGTGTAATTCCATCAGGACGTATCCTCAGCTCTGTAAACCAGCAGAGCTCTTCCGACTTCATTTAAACCCATGGAAGACTGGTAATAGCTGAAGATTTGGACTGCTGATTTCCGAGCTATTCCTGATTTATGCCAGTTCTAAAGGATAGCGGGTTCAAGCTTTTTTCCTCTTTTTTCTTTTTTTGCCATTAGATACACGCTCCTTACCTCATTTATGTCAAATAATACACAAAGTACATCCAAGCAACTGCTTTTTCCTGACCTCTCAAACCTTTTCCACTCATGCTGACCCTTTTATAAAGCTTGCACACCCATAAAGCATCCACCAATCTCCCTAAAGAACCTCAGGAGGAGCAGGTCAAACCATCAGGGAAAGTTGCCTCATGCCACTATACATACATTGCATTTTTTGTGCTCTCTAAATTAGATGTGCTCTTCCCATATTCAGACATACAATGCCGTGGCCAGACTATGCCGTCTCCAAAGATCTCGCAGGAGGAAATCTTATGGATGCTTCAGCACATCTCTGCCACAACCCAGCAGCGACAACAAATCCTCAGCCATTGCTCTGAGCAGGTCCTGCCAGCTGATTTAGTTCTCTCTCTCTCTCCTTCCACCCCATGTTCCACAGTCATCTGTCTGAGAATCACCTGCAGCTCTGGGAAGAGCAGCAGGCAGGTAAGGAAAGTGAAGAGGAGAAACACAGCTTGTTTCCTCTCAGTAGTGTCAAATTTGTCTTTGGTAAGGTCCTGGCCAAGTTGAAATGCAAGGAAGATGTGAACCGAGACAGAAACGTGTTGAAGGGCTGCTGGGTTTAAGGCTGTTCCCATGATCAGAGAGCACACATTTATAGGGGCAGTGCTGGGGTTGTCTGATATTAGACTGACGTTTAAATTAGATACAGGCTCAGTGATAACTCTGATTGCACTTGGGACCTCTGAGTGCAGCACAGGGCAAATAAGTAATGATGTCTGTAGCAGTAGATAGAGATGCTGTTACTAACTTTGATAGAGCAGTGTGAAACACTGGGTGAAACAGCACACAGGCTGACAGATTAGAGATTTCATAGGCTTCAGGTACAAGAATAAAGAAAATAAAACTTGAAATGAACTTTCTGTGATAAAAGTGGCCATGGAAGAGGTTTTTACACCTGTAAAAGCTACAATGTGGTTCCAACTACTGTCTGCACCCAATATTCAATGTAGAAATATGAACAGCAGCAATTGAGCTGTAGTTCTGCTATAAAATTTTTATAAACTTGGGGTTTTATGGATCTGGAACACTACTGAATAGAGAGCATGAAAGCTATTTCAGACGGAAAGTGCCTAATTGTTGGTTTTGCACTGACTCACTGCATTCAGAGACATAACTTGGGATCTATATTGTACTACACTGACCACATGTACCTGCAAAAATATTCAGACTTGTTAATTCAGTTCTGAACTGCCAGTTATTCTGCTGTTTCTCATCTCCCTCCCCAAGTACCAAGGACAGAAGAGAGACACGAGGCAGGTACCATAAAACAAACCAGAGGAGAGTTTGCATAAGTTTTCTTGACATGTTGCACTGTATAAAATAATGAGACACCTGTCAATACATTTTTGGGGCTCCCACACAGCAATCCCTCATGGAGGGGACCCCTTCAGTACTCTGGGCACTCTCAGTACAGTCAGTTGCCCACAAAAGGCTTCACTGCTCCCAGTCGTGCTGTGACATCTCCATGGCTCCGAGCCTCCAGGACTGAGACGTGTCTCCCACGTGAAATCAAAATGCACTCAGCTTTCCAAAATGCCTCATTTCTCTTCTGTGTTTGGAGCTTGGCTGCACAAGTCAGAAGAATTTGGTGTCATCTGTTTTGGAGGACAAGCCCTGGCACTTGGAATGTTTCCTTTCCTGTAGGATTATTGTCACCATTTATCATCCCGTGTATGTCTGAGGGTACGAATCCCTGCTCCTCAGCCCACCAGTGACATCAACAGAGAGAACACCACGCTTTCATGCAACTGTTTCCTCTCAGCTGTTTGCTCACATTTTAATAGGGATTTGGATAAGCAAATCAGGACAATTTTATGGTGTTCTGCCAGTTGTGACTCACTGGTTTTTCCAGCGCTTAAGACACCAACATTTTGTGTCCCGCAGAGAAGAGCCTTTCCACTCATCACTCCAGCCCAGAGAGAGCTGCTGAGTCCCTGCTGACACTGAGCAAGGCTGCTCTGTGCCCACCACAGGGGCCGTACAAGACAAGGAAGGCACTGGGTAAGGGCTCAAACCAACATTTATTAATATTACTAATTATTAAAAATTAATGCAGTGTCCTTTCTCCATCATCTCCCCAAATCTTTGGTTCCCCCAAGATGTTAGGGAGTGGGATTTAGTGTTACTCTTGACTTTTATGTGTTTTCTAACCTATAGAAGAGCAGGACTAACCACCATGGACACTTTGTTTTTTTAGCTTCAGCCTAATTCAGAGACCACATCCTGAGATGTAAATCAGAACTCTGACACAGTGGAATAAAACTGGTTTATATTAGAGGGGGAAAAAACAGGCTCAGTTTGGTCTAAATTACTCTCTTGCTTGGTGAAGGAGCACATCAGCACTCCTTCCCAGGAAGGCAGGGGTTCTCCAGGACATTAACTGTTTTCTGTTGTGGATAAGATATATTTGCTGATATCTGCTGTATGTTAGGAGGCCTCTTTCACGATGATGTTTCATGAAATCAAGTGTAGGACAGTGCCCTCCCTCTGCCCACAGTACATTAGGGCTGAACTCACGGAAATAAAACAGTTCTTGAAAAACACTTGGTGAATCTACATAATTAAAAATCTTTCCTGCTGGGGGTTAATGATTTGGGGAGATTAACTTGATAATGTAATGTAAAATGTCGAAATCAAAGAGTGCATCCAGAAACACTGGTGCAGCTCTGCAATGGGAGACAATTTTAAGTAAACAACCAGAGAAAGTATTTTGCAATCAAAGATGTTTCCAAACTACTGTACTTTGCTATAAAAAAGCATCATCTTGAAAAGTCAAGTTTCATTTATTTTAATTAGTGCTGTCACAAAGTATTCCATTCGGCAAACACTGACTAACAAACCCTTTTCCAGACACTGATTTGAAACCTAAATAATAAAAATAACCACAGACCCTTCTCATGGTGTCTTCTGGCCCAGTCCTCAGGTAGCTGAGATCAGCCTCACTGCAGCTAAGTCAGTGTGGCACCCTGATTTACAGCAGGTGAAAACAGAGGCTTTGCCCTCCCTGATAACACCCTTTGGGAGGTGATGGGAAGTCTGCTGACATCAGCTGCTTTCAGAAAGACTCAGGTTCAAAGCTCTGTGTGCTGGGATGCATCCCTGGTCCCTTTCCTCACACCCGAGTTATTTAACTGGAGAGGAGTCAGTATCAAATTGATGGAAAGCCAAAGTGATCTCGATCCTCCTTTGAGACTTATTGTTGAATTGCATTATATATAAGCAGAGAAGCTTCTTTATTATTAATGGGATAGAAAATCAGAACCATCAAGGAAAATGATATAATTCCTATTAAGATGGATGAGTTGAAGTTCAAGCTGTGTATTCCTAACAAGGTTCTCTGCAACTCCTGCAATAGCATATTGCCCTGCCAAGGGAAAACCTTACCCTGGGTGGGGAAATGTTGGGGGAAATGCCATGAACTGCTCCTGGGCAGCTGCCCAGCCTGGCAGGCAGCTGTGCAGGCAGTGCCCACACATGTCCAGGCACCAGGCTGCGTGGGGGTCTGCTCCAGGGTGGTAAATCTGGGGCTGCCACCCCAGGAGCTGACCTTCCTTAGAATCTCTTGTTTAAATCCTTTTCTCTGTCATCCAATTTGTTTTCGCATCTGCCAAGTATTGCAGCTCCTTCCGCATGTCCAATGAGGGGATTATTTCACAGGCTTAAATCTCACTCCTAAAAAAAGAAAGTTACACTGATAAATACTTGTTGTCTACACTGGGAGGCTGGTGAGGAATAAATGGAAGTGAGTGCGAAGGGCACTGTCAATTCTGCCGAAATGCCTCTTATTTTACATGGTTCCCATCACTTCCAGAGGGCTCAAAGCAGTCTTTGTGCAGCACAAAGTGCCCTCCCAGGAGTGAGTGAGGAGCAGCTGCTCTGGGCTGCTCCCTTACTTAGGTAAACCCCTGTATATAAAATGAAAATATCCCCTCTTCATTTCATCCTGCTGCCCATAGCTAAAACCCCCTGTTCCACCTTAACTCATCCCTTCTCTGTGCTAATGCCCTTCAAATACTCACAGACTCTTCCTCGCCATTTAGCCATCTTTAATCTCACCTCTTTATTCATTCATCACAAATCAATCTCTCCTGCCCCTAATCAGGGCAGTGCAGCAGCTCTGCCGGGAGCTCCCTCCCGTCCCTGTGCCACTAATGAGCAGGACCAAGTGCTGGAGCCTGGCAGGTGCTGCAGCCTCCTGCTCTGAGGGGTGCTCAGCACCAACCCCAGGGTGTCATGTTTCCCAAGTGCTGCCCCCACCTGCCCCTCTGACACCTCCTAATGCAGAAGCAAAGTCTGTTTTCCTCCTGCTGGCAGCCCTACCTATCTTATCTCCATTAGTGTCATGTGGGGAAGAATGGCTTTGTACAGATAATAATAATTTTCATTTCCCCATTCAGAATCTCCTCTTCTGCCTGTGGGTAACTGATTGAGTGCTAAGAACACTCCCTCTTTCCTTCTTACCTTATAATAAGCACCAGCACATCTCTGCCAGTGTTGAACTCAGCAAGTGTGCTCCTGCACCTTCGAGTGGATCCTAATCCAAACATTATATGGCTGAAAGCATTTGAGTGCTTAAAGGATTCACAGCTTTTCCCTCTGTTCCCCAAGGGCATTACACACAAACCAGCCTGGCAGCAGGTCCCTCCCCAAACCTCTGCAGCAGCAGCAAGATCCTGAATAGTCTTCATCTATGCAGACTTTTGTATCTGCTTTCCTCTCCAGTGCTAATCTGCCATCGTCATCAAAATTGCGACTCTCAGGTTATCTTTCACTGCATTTTTTCCATTCATTTTTCCCATTAAATCTTCATTTGAAGAATATGTTTATCTTTCTTAGTTTTGCAATCAATATAGATCATGGTGAGCTTTTCCCTGTCTGGTGTGTCTTTGGGCACCCAGGAGCAAGCTGAATGCTGGATTGGGAGCCAAGAAGGGAGCTGTCCCAGAGACCAGGGATCCTGCTCTGGTTTATTTTCTTGCCTACTCCTTATGGAAACAGAGCAATGTCTTTCTGCTGTTGAATGCATCCAGTCAAGGAATCCTTCCTGCTCTGCCTGGGTACTTTACAGCTGTGGGGTTTTGCCTCTCACTGAAAGTCTGAATGTGTTTGATGGTGAGGGGGAACTCACAGCTCCACGTACAGGGTAGATGTTACACAGACTCCCCTGAGCCAAACTTTGAGCTCACATCTTCTGCGGTGGTGGCAAGCGCTGGATGGATGATTGCTCTGATCACTCCTACTCTGGCATATCTACCTTTCCTCAGTTTGATTTGCTTGTGTTTCACCACCACTGGGCTGATTTGGATATTTTCCTTTCTGTTTCTGGTTCCCACAACACTCCTTTTCTCTTCCTTTATCATTATCTCCATATGGGGGGACCTGGCCTTTCCCTTGAACATCTCCTGTGAGTGATCACATCCTTTCTCATCACGATGCAGCTTCCAGTTACTGACAAACACAGAGCAGTTCTANCCTTGAACATCTCCTGTGAGTGATTACATCCTTTCTCATCACGAGAAACACAAAGCAGTTCTGTTCTCCATCTCTTCTTCTCTTGGGGAGCTTTGGCACCTTTGCTTAGTGCGTGGTCCTGCTCTTTCACCAGGAAATTTGTGTCTCCCAAGAAAGCTGCCCTGCTTCCCCACCTCCTCCCAGTTTTCAAGGCAGTGCCATCCAGCCAGCTCCCTCCCCAGTTCACCTCAAATTCAGTGTGGTTTAACAGGGTGAAATTCCCCAGTTTCTCACACAGATCTGGAAAACGCTCTGCATCAGATATTCATCCCTACACTTAAAATGAACCATTTCGCACTACTTTAGTAACTGCTGCTCTCAATGCCCAAATAGCACGAAATCACTATTTTTTCCCTCAGCATGATGGACTGAACTATCTATGGCAATGTCAGAGATCAGAGGGAGAAGGAGAAGGCTGAAACCAGCAGAGCTGAGCCAGGGCCATAGGGAGGAAGCTGGGTGATAAAAGACAATCGTGAGATGACAGCGAGATAAGCCGCAATCTGAGCCCTCCTCATGCCTTGTGTTTTTAAACATACACTCAAAACGTTTCAGGGCTTGAGATTGTTTTCTCCTTTCAGGAAAATTATTTTGTCCTTCCTTTAGCTGACAGCCATTGGGGAGAATGAAACACTTTGGTTAGCCTCAAACACCTCGCTGAGCATTCCGTGGGTTGAGGCGCAGCGATGTTTTATCACAGCTAACACCAATTGAGGCAAATAGACCAAAGTGGGATTTTTGATTTTGGATCCATGAAATGAAGGGAACAAGTAAAGTAAATTTGGACTCACAGGTCAAAGCAAGGGGCAAGTAAGTCCCAGGAAAGAGTTTATCTTATCAACACCTCAAGCTTTGGGAGGAATGGGCTGTTTGACAAGGAAGACTCCAAGCCACTCTGGCAGGATGAGTGCTGGGTACCATCCCCATCCCTGGAATTTCATGGCACAGACAAGGTCATAGGAAACTGCTCTTTGGGGGGGATGGGGAAAGAAAAAGAAGCCATGACCTTGTCCATCATAAAAGATTGAGCACTTATGAGTGTGCTCCCAAAAGCTCCCCCGGGCTGGCATCAGTGGGAACAGCACAAGAGCTGGCCCCAGAGAACTGATGGGGAGTCAGAATGGCCTGAAGCAAACGTCTATCCTGACCTCCTCATATGGACAAAGGTGACAAATTCCCACAATGAAATGCGGAACTGCTTGAAATTCACAGTTTGTCACAGCCCATTGTGAATTCAAGAAAGTCCTTCTTTCAAATGAAATTTCTGTGATGGCGTATTAAGAAAAAAACAGGCAACTTCCTAGTAAATATGGCCATTGAGCAGGCCTGCTCCTGAGTGAGGTTTTGATAATATGAGCCCATTTTCCATTGCTTAGGCATTAAAAATACAGAGAAGGGCACACTGTCCACAGTTTGTACAGAAATGTTGTCATATCTGAGACTGAAGGGAAATAGGAGACATCTGGAGAAAGTAATTTCTAGACTCCTTTAGGAGGACACTCCCATAGCATCCACTGAACTCCTCTCCTATTAGGAAAGGCTGAGAGAATGAGGATTGTTCAGCCTGGAGAAGAGGAGGCTTCAGGGTGACCTAATTGTGGCCTTTCAGTACCTGAAGGGGCCTACAAAAGAACTGGCAAGGGACTTTTACAAGGGCCTAAAGTGACAAGACAAGGGGGAATGGCTTTACACTGAAAGAGAGTAGCTTTGGATTGTCTGTGAGGAAGAAATTGTTCCCTGGGAGGGTGGGGAGGCCCTGGCACAAGGTGCCCAGAGAAACTGTGGCTGCCCCTGGATCCCTGGAAGTGTCCTGGGACAGTGGAAGGTGTCCCTGCCCATGGCAGGGGGATTGGAACTGGATGAGCTGTCAGGTCCCCTTCCAACCCGAATCATTCTGTGGCTCTGTGATTCTATGATTCTAATATTGAGCATTAGATATGGAAGGAATTTATCCACATATTCACGTACTGGAAGAAAAGTCCTGAGGACTACACCCAGGTCACAGCAGGATTCATTGCTCTGATTTAGTATCAAGCTTATTTGTGCCAGTGAATTACACTACTTTTCTTTTTCACTCCTGCAGCATCAACAACAGGAAAATCAAGCTGCCAACAAATCCCCACACCTTGAATATCCAGACAAACCCACATCCCAGGCAGGGCTCAGCTACACTTCTTCGGGTGCGGAGATTTGTTTAAAAGGAAGGAGAAAGCCAGACCTCACTTTGTTTTCCTGCTGTCCTAAATTTCACCCCGCCTCTGAACAGCTTTGCCTCAGCACTTTGAACTTCGCATGACTCTCAAAAATGATGGGAAAGCACCGAAAGCACCATTTCCATTTCCACAGCCCAGGGCGGTCCCTGCTCGGAGCGCTCCAGCCCGGGGCACTGGGGGCATGGCTCGGGGTGCCCGGGGTGCTTCTGTGACTTAACAGTGACATCCAGCGGTCACTCGGGTCCTTCTGACACCGGCCTGCCCGGGAAACCTCGCTAAGTCCCTTTTCTTCTTTAAAAGTTGGGATATTTGTGCATCAGCAGGCGCTCAGCCAGGAGCCAGCTCTTCCCTCCTGCTCGGGATGTTCTAACTCAGCTGCTCAGCTACATTAGTCTCTGCCTTCGGATTTTCGTTTAAACCTCAGAGTATCAGATAATCTTAAAATCACCCTGGCTTGCCTCACTTTTATAACTCCCATGTGTTTGCAACCTCATGAATATTATTCATAATTAAGCTGCTATGAATGTAAAAATCAAAACCCTATGAAACATCAGACCACAGAAACTTTTCCCTCTACTAGTTATCACACTAAACACAAAAATAAGCAGTTTTCATCTCAAGTTTACCACTACAGGCATATTTTTACATGATAATTTGGTTTTCAAAAAAAGTCTAACTGTGAAGTTTAATGATACCAAATGAAGCAGCTTGTCAGTTCATATTTATATTCAATTCTGAGCTTTCACAGTTCCCAGTGTGTTTCTTTAGTATTTTGTTGAAGATATTCTGACAGTCTTTCTCAAAACTGTCTCTAGGAAAAGCAGCATGAAAACCTGCAAAGAAACAAAAATCTTCCTACGCTCCTGGCTTGGGGTTTGGTTGGTTGAGGAGGAAACCTTCATTTCCTACATGCTCATGAGGCTGATGCTCAAAGGCTCTAAGGTTTCGTAGTTGCTTTTCCCACAAGCCTTGAGTGGTTGCACCAAAGTCCCAGAGGAGCCACCAGAGGTTAAAGATACAGAAATGTGGAGCGTGGAAAGCTGCAGCCACCAGAGCATTGCTGAATACACACGTGAAGGGCACGTGGCAGTTTTGAGGCTCCCCTCTCCCTTTTTTGTCCCTTTGTCCTGGTGGCACACCCAGGAGATGAGGTGTTTGGTGTTGGTTTCCGAGTGCTGCTCTCAGTGCCAAGATGGATGCAGCCTGCCAAGGCTTCGACCTCCTGGGTTACAGGACCTGCCTTACCACAGGTAGCAGCACCTGAGCCATTATTCATCGTCTGTTGTCACACAGTGACAAATAAGGGTCACTTCCCTGCTGACAGGGGCTGGCAGGGGAAGGTCTCACTCCTGCCCTCACCCTAGGTGGGAACACGTCACGGAGCCCAGCCTGACTGCTTTATTTAAAGGAAGACTTCCTCTGTGGTTCCCACAAAAGCTCATGTGAATGAGCCTCCTGTTGCTCCCCAAATCCCTTCTCCCCCTCAGCAGGATAGAAAGAATGCGCCCAAAAGCACAAGCACATCCCAACACACAGCTGTGCAAGATGCTCACTGAGGGTGGGGAAGGAAAAACGTGGGGATGAACCCTGCCTGTCCCAAGTACAACCTCCTGCTGCTTTGCATTTTGAATCCAGTGCAAAACCTTCATCCTGTTGGACAGCCCAAAACCTCCTCAAGCTGCCCCACTCTCAGAGAAGGTGACTTCATGTCACAGGCAGTGCAAGCAACAGCCCCATGTCAGGAGCCAGAAGATGTATTTCTTCTTAACACAAGATATGGTGGGTCTAAAATGACTGCAACCGCCATCACACTAAAAAATATGTCTGCTACCTTTAGGGTTTTGATGTGAGGTGTTCCTGTCAGTCTCTCCTTAGCTGACAGCTGCATTTCATGGCCTCATGTCCACTCCAGAAACAAAAGCAACCTTTCCATCTCAACAACCAAGAGTGGATGACCTCCCTTGAAGCACGTCCTGATTCATGAGCGTTCATTTGTCCTGGCTTGCCTCTCCTCTCTCTGTCCCCCTGCAGGAGCCAGGACACAAGGTGACTGGAGCTTGGGTCCATCCCTCGGTGTGACCTTGGGTGAGTCACTTTGCTCCCTCCTGTGCTTTGCTGTGCAGTGCTGGGGTGGGGATTGCAGAAGGGGAGGAGGTGAAACGACTGGCACTGCAAGTGGGGGTCTCAGCAGAGGCTGGCACTGTTCTTGGGGGTCTCAGGAGTGCTCCCTGCCCCTTTGTGTGGCCAGCACTGCCCATCTCTGGGCTGCAGGAGCAGAACCAGCACCTCCAGCAGTTCCGACCGCAGGAAGCGCGTGCTAATTCCTGATCGGCTTTTAATGATCCCAAACCCCGCTACTGACTCAGGCGACAGCTAAATTTATCCCAAGGTTAGGGTGACTCTGCTGTACTGAAATCTATTTAAAGTCAAAGCAAGCACTTCAGAATAACAAGTTGTTATACAACTCCAGAGACCAGGCAGCTTCCCGTCTTCTTTTTTTTAATGCGAAAGATAACACATTTCCGTATTTTGTATGTGCTAATTGTTGGGAACACTGTCAGATGGTTCAGCAAATTGGAAATGACAACATCAACCTGTTCAATCCATTAAAATCTCTCCAGGACCGTAAGGGACATTGTCAGCCAAGTGATGCTGGCACCCCTGTGGTAAAGCCATCTTGATTCTTATTAACGACTGGCTTTACAAATGAGCAGATTTCCTCGGCGTGCCCTGCTCCATCACATTATCCAGGAGGGGCACGGGCACAATGTAAGGAAACCCAGAAGTAAAAGAGAAGGCTCTCACCCCAATGCAGACTTAATGAAGAGAACAGATGAGTAAAATTTAAATAGGTCCCAGGCCACACAGCCAAGATAAAAGGCTGGGAATAGCTTTCTCCTTGTCCAAGGACCACTGCAGGAGTTTAGAGGGAATACAGGGCAGATTCTGGACCAGGATTTTGTGAGAAATAAGTGGTTCCTTTTGGAAAAACTCTGGAGTCCCATCTTAAGGAGAAGCTAAGGAAAACAACAACCCCAAATCCCCAAACCAAAGCAGCTGTAATTCAGCTCTGGGTAGACATTCAGGCAAGTCAGTGTTTAATACCTTGACTTGGACCTTAGCTGCTATGTGCAGAAACACAAGCCAGCTCCAGTCCAAAAAACTGTAGAGATAAGTTAGTGCCGTGCTATGCCCAAGCCAATATATTGTAGTATTTATTTCCACTAGTATTTATTACCTTGGCTGTGGTATTTCCCAAAAGCAGAAAGCAGCTGTGTCTAACTTCCACACCAGAATTTTCAACTAACCAGGACTGAAGGCAGAAAAAACCTGCATCTGTTTTCATCCATCCTGATAGACACATCCAAAATCACTTTGCTTTTGATAATGTTGTCATAAAGCTGTTAATTCATTGTAGCTGTGAGATCTTGAGCCCATCCAAGAGCTGAATGTGGAGATCCTGTATCTCAACCAGCTCATCATGAGCAGGGCCCACTTCTTCTCAAAAGACAGTAGCGTTGTCATAAAAAAAAAAATCTCATTGTCCCAATATTGATGGTTCTCTAATACAAAAATAATAATAATTTTTCCACTTCCCTCTTATTTCTGCACTCTCCTTGTCTCTGCAATGTTACAGTGGGTACAAAAGCCTATTGGGATGGATCACAGAGAGAGACAGCACTAATTTAAAACAGAGATGGAATAATGGCTATGACACAGGGGAGAAACACAAGGCTGTTATTTAAGACCAAAATTCCCATTGTTTTGTGTTTTAGGACTGTGGAACATGTCCCAGGAATGGCACATTTTCTCCTTTGATATCCCCAGCTGCTCCACGTTAGTGTCTCATGAGCCAAGCTGTTGCAGACTGTTAGTATTCCTTTATCTTTCACTTATGCCATCTTGTTTGCTCTCCTGGGCTGCTCCAAGGCAGGCTGACATTGCCAGGGAGATTTACTGCGTGTACTTTGTATACACTTTAATTAGGTCTCTATTCATGCCTCTCACCTGACACTTACATAAGAAATCACTCATAAAGTGCTCGCACAGGACGCAGATCAATACATGTCTTAACTGCACAGTGACTTTCAGGCTGAAATTAAGTGCCTGCTCTTCCTCAGGCTGTGTCCACCTCTGCTTTATGGGCTTGGAGACACGTGGGTTTGTTCATGGGGTTTTTTGCAGCCAGGCTCAGCATCCTCTGGTCACACAGAGGCAGCAGCTGCCCCAAGCACTGGGGTCTCAGCACATCTGGGATGAGGAGTTCCCTATCTCCTCTCATGTTGACACAGAACCTGCAGAAATTAAGGCTTTAAACGAGGAATTGTTTCTTTTTGTCACTTCATTTTCATTTTATTAGAGTTCCTGACAGCTTTAAGCTTCAAACATAGCTGGTAAGAGTAGCTAAAACATATTACTGTTATAATATTGTCACTTCAATTTTTGCCCATGTTTCTAATAGAAACCTAAATGATTAGGTGTTTAACTTTCATGCTCCATCGATGTGAGGCAGAAAAAATACAGCTGTCTATATTAAGGTCTGGCACTCTGGAAAGGGCCCTTTTGGAGAGGGGATTATCTCTCAGCTGTTGGGTTAAATGCCTTTTCCTCACCCTGGCTGAGAGTGGCCTCCCCATTCCCTGGGCAGGTCATCTCCAGAGCAGGAAGGATGGGTTATTATTCTGTTTTGGGGTGAATATTCAGCTTGTGGCAGCACTGTGCCCTTGTGCAGCCCAGCCCAGCCCACTGCTGGCAGCAAGTCTGAGCTGTGAGTTTGCCTCTGAGTGAGTTTACACCCTAATGCCTGCTCTGTTTCTCCTCTTGCAGCCTTGTGAGTACAGAATCTATGAGGAGAGGGTCGTCCTAAACTTAACCTCCCAAGCTAGATGGAGGAGAGCCCAGTGCAGTCTTTATTCCCAGGCAGAGGGAGGTGAGAACCTGCAGGAACAGGGTGCCACCAAGAGTGCTAGACACACCAATATGCAGAGAAAAACAGCATCTGAGGTGTAATCCCCTCCAGAAAAATAATTTCTTCCATATGAAGTTTATATGGAAAAATTTTAATAAATCCTGAAAAGAGACATGGCCTATCTAAATACAGACTTGCAAAAATACACAAATATACATGACAGGTGCAGGGTTTTTTCATTTTTCAATTAACAAATGCATAGCAGAGCTCAATTTACTGGGTTTAGTTTGTTTTTTTTTTTAAAGAAGACACCTAGGTGCATCCATTCAAACACACTCAGGAGATATCATCAGTTGTTTCCTGAGTTTTCCTTCATACTCTTAATTTCATTTTCATGTGAAATTTTCATTTCCATGTGAAATTTTCATTTCTTTTCCTCTCAGCTGTGACATTCAGCTCCAGAGCTATTTCTCCTTCTTCCTGGCCCCTTGAGAGCCACTTGCACTTCAAGAGTCTTCTTTTAAGGGGAAACTTCATCAAAGAAAACAATTTTGACAAATGCAGACTGCACCGAGGGAGGTGACTAACTGCAGGTGAGAAGCCTAAATTTTCCCTCCCATTTGGACTCCCTTTTCTTGGACTAAAAACCAAAACTCTTTTATGGCTACAATGAATGATCCCCACAGGCTGTTTTTCCCTTCTCAGAGACACCCGTCGATAAATCCTTTCCACCCAGAAGCATTATTAAAATTTAATCTGAAATCATCACACTGTAATCTACAGTATTGCTTCCATGTGATACAAACAGCAGCAGTGTTTTAAAGAGCAGAAGTGAAAAATTAAATTTCCTGTATCTGGACACTCAAATTCTACATTTGAAGTCTCAACATCAGAAGTCAATTTTGAAATCTTCAAATCCAGAGAACTTTGGGGGGATTCCCACTCTTATAGTTCAGAGGAAAGACATCCCTCAGCACACAAGCAAATCCAGTAGATAATCTCAAATTGGAAATTAACTTGTAAGCAGTATAATAGTTCCATTAATAAGATTAATGCCAGGTACAGCTCTATAGATTATTGAAAAGACAAAGTGGCCTGATCCACGCAGTTAGAATGAGATACCTGCATTAATTAGGATACTCACCTGACAGTAATGGTTACATCAAACAGATCAAGGAGCTCAATCTCCTCTCATCTCATATTTCTTTCTGGTTTGTGCTGTCAATAGCTTTATCAGTTTTCTTCTGTCATATGTATTCAGGAAGAATAATACTGTTGTTCTAAAACCCCCTCTCTCTCCATCGTGGTTCTGATCTGACTGATAACCAGCATCAGGTTTTTGTGTTGACTTATTTTAATTAAGGAAAAACCCAGAGGTCTGGTGGGTACAAAATAAGGCAGCACTGGCTCGCCTTGTTTTAGCACTGGACCCTTTCCCCCTTCAGACAGAATCAGAATCCACCTCCTCAGTTTTCATCATGGGATCTGCAGATTGCCCTCCATTAAGTAAATGGAGGAGGTCAAATAACAACCCAGGCAGGAGATTACATACTTCCATAACCCAAAAACCCTCCTAAATGTCTAAAACAAACCCAAACAACACACTGCTCAGGCCCACGGTGTGCTGATGCTTTGCCCTGCAGTGGGGCACCTCTCCAGCCTCACCACACCCGTGTGTGCCCCATTTTGGGGCCAGGGCCATGCCAGCTCCTGGCTCCTGCTGATGCAGAGCCCCAACACACGAGTATGGATGAGGCCACTGCACCTGGTCAGTGTCCCCTTGCTCTTGTACCCCCAGGACAACCCCCTGCTTTCAGCCACACACGAGCCTGCTCTGTTCTGCAGCACTGCTGGGAGGGTTTCTGTCATGCTCTGAGTCAAGCGGTGCCACATCACCCTGACAAACATCCTTGGGGAAGGAAATCACTCTGTTCTGCTCTGTTGTACTCATTCCCAATTACGAGCCAAGTATCTCAGTCATGAATGTCAAAACAGATAGTATCTGGTTAAATGATACAAGACAGGAGCAGTTAAGCCATAAGCTGTCATGCACCCAGAAGTGACAGACAGCTGATGGTACCTGGGAATTAGCAGAATGCTTAAGGTGAAGTTATGTCTGCTTAGCAGAGCCCCTGTTGTTCCACATTAGACGTAATTCTGGCAGCATTGCTGTTACAACACACTATTTTCTTTTTTTTTTAAACAAAGATTACCATGCTTTTGTATCTTTCTAAAAACGTGTTGGGCCCTCTAACCCGCTGTGATTAATTTTCAAAAACCAAAGCTACAATTTAGACTAAAGAAACGCTCCATTTTTAATCTCTGCATCCCATGGACCACATTGTGCTCAGAACTACTGCTCCCCTTTGAGGGATGGGTACCCTGGGCTCCCTTGAATGGTGAGCCCTATAAACGGTGAGACTCCTTTGATTTCTGTCTGCACAGAGCTTTGGCCGTTGCTAGTGATGCCCAGCTGTGAGATTAATGTGTCATTCTTGTTATGTCAGAATTACTGGCGTGCTGTTCTGTCATTTTGCTGAGCTGCAGGAGCTGCTGGGCAGCTCTGGATTCTCTCCAGCGGGGATGAAAGGAAGGATCGAGCGAGCTACAACTGGGGAATCTGCGCTTGAGATTTCGCCGCTCTCAGAGTCACGGCTTTGTTTTGGCAGGTGCTAAAGTCATTTCTGCCCCCTCCATTATTGTGAAGGTGTTTGCTGAGAGCTTACAGATGGGAGGGGATGGCCAGGTCAGCCAAAACCAGTTTAGCTACACAGCCACACCAAGCCCTGACCTGTCCTAACACGCTGCTGCACCCATCTTCTTCACTGCACCCACCAAACCATTGCTCAGGGGAGGGCTGAGGGCTGGCACAGGTCTGTGCTCAGAGCAAGGGGCTCCATCCTCACCCTGAGTGTGAGTTACTGGTTCACAGGATATCCTGAGCTGGAAGGGACCCAGAAAGATCAAAGTCCAACTCCTGACCCTGTGCAGGATACCCCAACAACCCCGCCCTGTGCCTGAGAGCCTTGTCCAAACGCTCCTTAAACTCTCTCAGGCTTGGTGCTGTGACCACTGCCCTGGTACTCATCCATCCTCTGGCAAAGAACCTTTTCCTGATGTCCAGCCTAAACCTCCCCATGATGCCATGAGCAGATACCTCAGAAGCAGATGGGTGCAACAGCACAGGAGCACAAGGATGGGATAAGGGAATGTGAATTTCCACTGTTATAATGACCTCTAGAATAAGAGTAGAAGAAATAATCAAAAATACCCCAAACCACAGTAGCTGTATGTTGAGTCCTTCCTTCAACTCTGGAATTTCCTCAGTTAGCTATGCTGAGAATTGTCCCACTTCCAGCCCATGTACCCACCAATGGTATTGCCCCCCAGAAATTCAGATTTTTTTTTTTTTCTGAAAGCAGGGGAAGTTGTAAGGATCTTTGGAGGTTTTTCTGCCTAATCATAAAGAAAAGAAATCTTACAAAACAATCAGGAGGGCTGTCAGTACAGTTTCACAAACCTGAACTGTAATTTCTTGTGGTTTTATGCCCAATCATTTGCAGCATGTTGGAACAGCTGAACCCCCTGCATATCCACTGCACAATTGGCCAACAAGGCTGGAACATCAGCTCCGGTCCCAGACACATTCCATTTTGTAGAAGAGTTGCTCTAACACAGCTTTGTGATAACTAAACCCCACTCTGGACATTTCCAGAGCAGCAAGCATCTGTGGTCAATTTGCACCTTTCAGACTGAAAGCAAAATTTGGCCTTTTTGCTGAGAGCTCTTTCCCTTGGGCACACAGAGAGTCCCCCAGAAAAGGAGGAGTGCTGGAAGGAGGCTGAGCTTCTTTATCTTTCTCTTCAACCACATTTCCATGGTACTTGGACACCCTGAGCAGTTTCAGGAGCTTCCCACCAGCTTCGGGTGCTCCAGGGATGCTCTGTACAAGCTCTGGTGTCTGATGCTCCCTCACACTTCTCTGTTTCTCCAAGATATATTTGAACTCTGCCCATGGTGTTTGTAAAACAGTGAGGTATTTGGATAGCATTTGAGTTTGCTGTGTTTGAAATGTTCTGGCTCTGCATAAATTTGTCAGGACTGAAGATTATATTAACCACAAACTCGCAGAGGGAAATCTCCCAGCCATGCACACTCGAATAGACTTGCTAAGTGCTCAGGCCAGGAACCCTTTCAGTCCAAGTTCATGATTCAGTGAACCAGCCCTGAAATGCAATTTCAAACCTGAAAGTGAGATATGCTCTCATTTCATTCCCATATCTGCAGAGCTCGCTTTTTTTTTCATCTTTTTTTAACTTTTTTCTGCCCTGGTGTTTATGCCCTGATTGGGCTTGTTCTCCATTGTAAAGAGTCCTGTACTTGACAAAAGAACATCTGGGGGCAGCCTGGAAGATATCTTAGGAGGTCTTGAACATTATCAGAAAGCCTAAGAAAGAACAATTTAGCTGCAGATAAATCACTGTAACAAGTGACCTGACATTTCCTTCACATTTGACCATGTTGCACAGTGAAAATTGACAAAATCCTGTTCCAGTTGAAAATATTTTCTCCTGGTTGTGTAGCTGGTTAATCCTTAAAAACACCCAGATTTTCCATCCCATCACGGAGGAGCTCAGCTGTAGCTGTGTGCTCATTATTCCCAGCTGGCTGGAGTTATTATTCAGCTTTTCTCATTCCCAGCTATTGTTCTAGTTCACCTTAAGCCCGTTACACCAAAAACATCTTGGAGAATGGCAGTGGCACCATTTTCTGGGCAGTTGAGGACTTGAAAGCATGAAAGCCAAAGAGACAGCTGGAGTCAATCTGCAAAAGTCAGCTCAAAATCAATAAGATGATACATTTCAGGTGAGAGGATGCTGAATAGTTATTTTAAAATGCCTTGGGATTAGACAAAATGCACTTCCCATCCCATTCATCTATAATAAGTTGTCGGCAATTTCTGCATGATTGAATTTCATTTCATATCTAGGTTGTATATTAAGGTTCACCTGCACCTGTATTTTCTTTTAGTCCACAGATTATTTTGAAATATTTGGGTTGGGTTGTTGTGTTGGTTTTTTTTTTTTTTTTTTAATAAAATAGTATCACCCAGAGGGTAACTGGAGCAAATAGTTCTCTGGGATGTGCCTCCTGTTGAAGAGCTTTGCTCATAGATAAAATTATCCTTTTGGGGATGATAGATGAAATACACTATGTGAGAGGGAAGCCAGGGGAGCTTGCTGTGGGATGTGAGAGTTTGCAATCCTGGCAGCTTCCCTGAGGGCCCAGGAGCAAACCCCAGCAAGTGGCAGCTCTGGGTGCCCCAGAAATGTGTGGGCACCTGCACAAAACAGCACTGTCTGGGGGAGTGGGGGGAATAACAAGAGCTCACTCCCACAGTAATTTAGTTAGCTCCATGATTAATGATTAATGAAGAAAAGGTTAGCAAGCTCAGTAAAGAGAAAATGTAGGGGCTTCTTTGTTTAATTTCCCTCCAGTTCGTTCAAGGCAGTGTGTGCACATTGGAGGTGAGCTGATTGAATTGAAGAGATTTTTTTTTTTTTCCTGTGTCTTTGCAAAACTTTAACTGAGCCTGGAGTGTTCAGGATCTCCTCCAAGTGCTGCAGTGTGAATGGGAAGGGCTGCCATGGCGGTCCAGGCTTGGAGGGCTCAGTGCTGGAGCATCACGAGGTTGTTAAAGGTTTCCTCTCGTCCAGAAAGGGCATGGACCAGGCACGAGGTCCCTGCAGCTTCCAGCCTGCTCCTGCCCACCCAGCTGCTTTTCCCTGACCTCAGGGGCAGGGCAGAGCTCAGCTCACAGCTCCGGCACAGCCACGCGTTTGCAATCCAAACCCTGTCACAATTCCCAAACTCTCTGGGATGCAAACCTGATTTCCTTGTTTACCATCAGCTTCCAAGCTCCCCACAACAAAAGTCAGCCCATGTTGGGAAAAGCCCCACCACCTGTGCGTCTGTTAGTCCCACACTTTTCCAGGGTCACCCTCTGCTGCAAACAAATCTGTCAGTCTCTGGGGTTACTGATCATTTCAGTGCATGATTAGTATAATGAGAGGGGGGAGAAAAAAAAAAGTAGCATAAAGATATACATTTTGCCTCTAGTAATTCCTCCATCTGTTGATAGGCCTAGCAGGGTGTGATGCTCAGCCTCTACAGATTTCAAATTAAAGGTTTGCCAAGACACTTGACTGAGTTAAAGGCAAATCAAATACAGCAGCTTCAGAAAATTACAACCACCCCATTGTTTGACTTTCACAGTCTCTATTTCAGGCCTTCTGATTCTTAAGCAAAGCAAGATCCAGCTCAGTATTTTAATAGTATGAGATTCAGAGGATTAATTAGAGGTGGGACAACTGGTCTCTCATGGTCAGAGGACCACCCTGCAACTTGGGGATGCCCAGCATCCTCTCACATAATGAGTTTGGTGTGTCCACATACTTTTCAACCAGCACTTGAGTCCCAGTTATGGAAATCATGTAAAAACCTTTTTAAAATCTTTCAACTGATAAGAATAAATAGTAATAATGTATTTCTTACATTAATGGTTATAGGGGGGTATAAGTTGTCCAAGAGTGAAAAAGTAATGCTTTTTCCTGCATAATTAATGACTTAAGAAGTGGCATATGGACGAATTAGCTCTCACAAACTTGCAGGTAGGTGAGCAATTTCCTAAGTGCAATATTGATTTTAAAGATTAACAACATTTTCAGAATCTGTGCACTGCCAAGTGTTTTTGCCAGATGTCCAAATACCTAGCTGTGTAGCTAGAATGAAGAATTAAATAAGTATCTGAGTTGAAATAAATGTCCCATTTCCTACTCTCTAATCTTGTTCGAAGCTCTGGGAGTCCCGCCGTTCTCAACATCACTTGGTAGTCAACAAGCAAATAAAGCCGATGTTGGATTAGTGGATTTTGTTCCCCCCTTAGGACCTGAACATTTTTTCTTTTCTTTAATGTTCAGACTGAAACTCTTACTGCATAATAACAACAACCTGAGTCAGATGCAAGATGCATAACTGTGAAAAATATGTTCATTGCTTTCCTTTCAGCCTGCCAGTTTGGGAAAGAGAGAGTCTGGCTCAAGTTCAAGCTTTGGGGGTTGTATCATAATTTTGAATAAAGCCCAGGATGCACCTGAAACAGGAAAGTCGAAGAGCCAGGGGGCTTTATACTTTTGAAAGCACTACTGGGAAAGTATGAAATGGCCAAAGAAAAATCAATCAGATGAAAATTGTAATTATTCTGTGGGAGCTCCTTGCAAGAAGGCCCATGCTGGACATCTGGCATGCACAGCAGGAGCTGGTGCCAGATCTTATCCCTCTCCTCGTGCTACCTCTCTCTACAGCCCACAGAGAGGAGGGCAGGGACCAGAATCCATGTTCTAGAGCAACAGAATTGGTGAAATGAAGCCTGTACACCAACCCCTTGCTTTAATCTTCTCTCTTTTGAATGCCAGACCCCCAACTTGCATCAGCATGTCCAAAGATGTAGTGCTGGTTTTGCTCAGAAGACAGCTGACAGGAGAAAACATTTCTGGGCTGTGTGGGTGGTTCCAGCCAAGCTCATCTTGATGGCAATATGCAATTCTGAGAGAAATGTCCCTCCGTTCATTTATATAGAAATAATTATAGATGTACACAGCCATATAATGGAGACATGCGGAGATCAGCACAAATTAATGCAAACTGTGTGTTTATTCTGATACAGGAGAAAAGTTCATCCAAGCTCCACTTCCCCTGTGTTATTGATTACAACTGCCCTAAAGCACGTGTCCTGGGCAGAGTGCACATGGGCAGGAATTGGTGATATTTCCCAGCTGTAAAGTCCCAATCCCCAGCAGTCTGAGCACAGGTTTGGTGATGGAGCCAGACAGCACAGACTCCCAGCCAAAAGCCTGGCAAGCCCAGCATCTTCTCCTACATGACTCTGTTCTGTGGGTCTTGCTACTGATTGAACATTCTGTGAGTTTCCCATGTATTTTCCTCATGAGAAAAGACCTTCAGTGACTTTTCCTACTGGTTGTGGAAAGCCAAAATTCAGCTGTTCGTGCTAACATGGCATCACAGCTTCTTTTAAAACTGTCATCATAGCAAGCCTTGACACTGGCTTTGGTGGGACCAATGAAACAAAAATAGAATGAGCTCTCAACAGGTAAGTCTGTGGGAATCCATTCCCCTCTCTGGCTGTGTCAATGACCTGAGAGCACTGCAGACTTCCATTCAGGCAGAAGCATCTCTTTTTTCACACCACACATGAATCTCACATTTTACTTGACTCTTCTGTGAGAGCTGAACCTCAGTTTATTGTCAAGGAGCTGGTGTGAGACCCTGCGTCCTGCACAGCCACCTCACCAGCATCAGTGCCTGTTCCAGCATTGTGTAAGTGGCAGGTGCCACACTTCCCCTGTGACATGTCACCCAGGTGCCATCACCAGGCCTGCAGGGACAGAAACAGCACCACTCATGGCCCTGTACTGTGGAGCCAAAGTCTTACTGCTAAAGGAGAAAGGATTTCCTTCAGCTGTGTTTGAATAGATAAATGAAACCTGAATTCACCTGCCCAGGCTCTGGTCCCTGCCAGTGGTCAGAGGTTCAGATCTTCAGCGTGGCTTTCACTCGGTGACCCTGCTGCAAATTTTTTGCTGCTTTGCTCCTCCAGTTCCCTGCTAGATATTGAGACCATTTATGACAGAAGACAGGAAAAATTGGCACAATAATCTACCTATTTTTAATTTCTCTCAAGACAACTAACCCTATTCCATATGCAGAGCCTGCTGACATCTCCTGCCTTTCCCTCTTCATTAAACCATCTTGAAGAGCAGATCTCCTTCCAAAAAAGCTGTGAAGCAGCTTCTTCCCTGGGTAACACTTCTTTGTTCTGGCTCAACTTCTAGAAGTTATTTTGATATCCTGCATGCGTTAATTCTCTGCTCGGAGGAAAGGACTCTGAGATATGAGAAGTTTAAGCTCATATATTCTACCTTACACACACAGTAGCCAAGGAGTGTGGCTGGCTCAGCTCTTCCTACTGGTGCACTGTAACAACTTGTTGAACCGTGGCAAATAAATTGTGCTTCCAGCCTCTCAATCTGATGCTTCAACTGCCTTTGAAGGTGTCACCTTCCTTCTTTACACAACTTTGCAGCTTGATTGTTTAATTAATGCAGAATTTAACTTCTCCTGAGGACTTTCAGCTCTCCACATGAACACTGAGCACCTCAAAAAGTCCAGTGAAACAGCACTGCATAAAGGAGATGCCCAGTCAGTCATGTTCAAACCCTTTCCCACATTTTAGAGATGATGAAATGCACACATCTCTCTAATCTGGTTCATAAAAGAGCTTTTCTGCATCTTTTCTTCTTCTTTCACCAAAAAGAGGGGTTAAGCTTGGTCTCACATAGCAGCCTATTCACCTACTCCCATGTCTGCATGGGAAAAAATGGTCAAAAGGGGGAAAACGTGGGAAAGGTAACCCATGGAGGAATTCCTGCTGGGCAGGAATATGGGCAGTGGAACAGCCTACAAGGACAACAAGGAACAGATTCACTCCTAATCTTTACCACTAGCAGGACAAGACACAGAATGTTTCCCAAATCTTTTCTACAGAGCTGTTTTGAGAGTCCATGCCTTGGGGCCACTGAAGGAACGAAGCCAGGAGCCACAGAGGAGTTCCCAACCTTCTGCAGGGGTGCCCATGTTCCATGGGGAGTCCTGGGTGTGATCTGAAGACACATCAGCTGAGGAATTGGACATACCCTCCAGTTTTCTTACTCAGGGGTTGTCTGAATGTCATCCAAACCCATGCCACTGCAGCTGGGTCACCTGTGCAGTGGGACTGCAATGCTCGTGGTGGCCAGGAAATGCTTGTTCATTTACCTGCCTGTTACATTCTCTACGGGACTCTTTTATTTGATCTCAGCTCTTCCAGCTGTGCAAATTTTTCCCCATTATGTCCCTTTTCCTCCTCTCTGTGGATGGGCCAGCAGCCCTTTACCGTGGTGCTGCTGGCAGGTCACTGAGTTCGCAAACTGCTTCAGTCAGCAGCTTCTGGCTCCAGCAGAAACCTCTTCTGCTCCCCACCAAGCAGCACCGCCCCAAAGCTCCATCCAGCCTTTGAACACCAGAGAGATCAGCATCCTAAGGCTGGATGTTAGCCCAAGTTGCCTCAATAACAACCCAGCATGAGCCCAGATGAGCTGTCAAGCTGGCTGATGATGCTGTTTTAAATTCACGATAATATATTTTTCTAATTTAATCTCTAAAATGGAAATGCACATTTCAGCTCATGATTTCCAACTTATCTCCTATTTCCTTTCAGCTTTTCAATGTTGCTGAAATGCCTTGTGCTACAGGCAAAACACACTGATTATGATGGGGCTTTTCTTTCAGCAGCTGCCACTGAGCAATGTCACACGCGGAGAAAATGGGAAGTTGACTCTGCCCAGTTGTGTCAAACATTTGAAAAGAAGAGAGGAAAAAGAACTCATGCTAAAACGCAGGTGGTAACTGTGGCTGTTGTGTCCTGCTTTAGGGAAGAGTACAGGAGGGTTTTTTTAAGGAATTTAGACATGGTAAAGCTCCATGAGTTGAGTAATCTGATAAAAATCAGCCCATCAAAAATGCATTATTTGTAAGGAACAGTGATTAACTGAGGTCTGGTTTGACAGCATCAAGACAAATGCATCTGTTTATCTTTGAAAAGAAAGGAAAGATAGGAAACTAATCATTTCTATATTGTGACTAAAAAAAGTGTGGCCAAAACCTTGTTCATATGAATGTAGCAAAGTCTACCCCTTCCACAACAGGGACAATGTTTTTCTGGTCCAAGGGGTGAGTGACACACTGGAATTTCAATTCTGAAATTAAAGTGAGTACATGTATCCCTTGGACACTGTAGCCTTGGGAAAACACCAGTGATTCACATCATTCACACCCAGAGAGAAAACTGCAATTAGAGTGAGAGCTGGGGGGGCTTCCTAATGATCTGAGGCACATCGAGCAGCACTGTGGGATGCAAGGGCTGCTGTTCAAGGGTGTCCTCTGCCTACAGACACAGATGAAACCCTGCTTGAATCCAAACTGGGAAAAACACAGCAAGACACAACAGTTGCTTGTTGCCTTCAAATAACAGCTGTCCTGAAGCAGCACATCTCTGCCTTTTTGCTGTCGAGAGACTCTGCACTCTGCGAGGGCAACCTCGATTAGAAGCTGCTTGTTGTGACAGCCTGGGGAGAAGTCTTTGTCGGATCAAAAACTCCCTCTTTGTCTTTGGAGAAGAAGGTTCTCCCTCTCTTTTGCAACGTAACCTCCTCTGAACAAGCACTTGGTGGTCTCACCTCCGTTTTTGATAAAACTGTTCCCCCTCAGTGAGGAGCTGAGCCCGGCAGGTGAACAGCCAGGTACGAGGGACTCATCCAAACCAGCAGCTGTGCGTGACTTTCCTCATGCAACAACAATTTTGCAGCTTATAGGGGACATTGATTTTCAGTAGATTCAGTACCCTCAGCCCATTTAGGAGTGGGGAGCTGGAATTTCTTGGTCTAATTATATGGCCAGAACTTTGCCATTTCTTTGCTGTGATGGAGGGGGTAGGAATTATCACGTAAGAAAAAGCTATCAGAGAAGGCAAAGCTGGGAAGAAACTCTAAACCCAGACTGTCCCTGGGGATGGTGTTTGAGCTGGGTCATGACAACCCCTGGTGGCACTGAACCGTGGGTGAGGGCTGTTGGTTCTGCTCATGGCAGGGAGCCAGGCTGGCACATCTGCAAACAGAGCCTGCATAAGAGGCATCCTGGCAAGCCCTGCCCCACTGAACCCGTGGCTTTCCAGCTCGCTCCTGGCCCCCACACAGGCAGCTACTGCCTGGCAAACCTGGGGCACAGCTGCTTTTTGCAGTCATGTCTCTATCTCTCGGCTGTTGCTCTCCCAGAGCCAAGGCAGCCCCTGCCTCTTCTGTCCTTCGAGCCCATAAAAGCTTCTGGCTCGAAGGCAGGAGCACCAAGAGGCTGCTCCCAACCCTGCACAGCTGCACGCTTTGCCTACACCACACATTTTGGAGGAGCAAGAGCCAGCGTGTGCTCCCAAACTGTCATATTGCACAATTCTTCCTTTTCCCCTGTAGCCCTTTTCCCAACAGCTTGGATGTTTCAGCAGGGGGATTGGGGAAAGGCTTTCCCCAAAGCGAAAGTGGGAGGACAGATCCCACGGGACAGACATCTGCCACCCCTGCCTGCAGCGCTGAACACGTCAGAGCCGAGCTGTGCTCGTCGTGCTGGGGCTCAGTGGGAATTAAACCCAGGAGACCCCATCTCCTCTCCTTTGCTTTAACCCCCATGGGAGCTGAAGTTCAAATCTGTGCCACACGCTTGGAAAATGTGAGGGATTAATTTAGTCCCTCGAAATATTCCTGCCTCCCAAAGTACACAGAGCGAGCGCGGCTCTCATTTAGTGCTGGCGCTTGAGGAAGAGGCTGTCATCCTCGCTGTGGGCAGGCAGGGATTGTTTTCTGTCAGAGCAAGCAGGAAAGGTGCATCTGATGTAGAGCAGACAAAAGATGCAATGAAGATGTAGTGCTGGGGAGGGAGGGGGATGGAGAAGCACTCGTGGCGTGGCTTTCAATTATGTGCCCTATTTTGTTCGCAGGGGTGGGGAAGTGTTTTCATCTGTTCTATAGGCAGACCGTGATTGCTCAGGACCAGTGCCCTCTGCCAGGATGCTCACATCTCCACACGAAAGCGAAAGAGAGAGGGATTATCAAACAAATGTTAAATCATGAAAGCAGCTACGCAAACCTATTAAAGTCCAAGGGAGCGCTGTCGCGTCTGCTTCCCCAACCAACAGCTGCACTTTCAACTTCTTTTCACAATTCGGGAGATGTTCACCACTCAGCTGCTCCCCCACACTCCTCTTGCATTAGCAACACCCAGATTGTTTGCTATTAGCATGTAGATACCAGAGATTTTGCGTGGATTTGGCCTAGAAGGTGGGATTTAAGAGCTGACTGTAACAAACTTGGTGGAAATTGTAACAGCAGGTTCCCTTATAGACTTCATGGGATTCATGAGTTGTTCAACACACTTCTAGAGGTCTTCAAAAAAATTCCTTGCATGCTTCTATTCACAGATTCTTTAATGCAGTATTTATTTGGATTAAATTTCCACCTTGGACAGCATGGTTGAAAGGGGCTTTGTCACCCACATGGCTTTGGCAGTGCAGCTCCTTCCGATTGCAGAAGACTAACAAGGCAATTTGGCCCCACCAGATGCCACGGGAGAGCTGGGAGATGAGGAGCTGTTAAAAGCAGCTATTTGAGCGTGGTTCCGGGCTCCAGCCCAGCAGAGGAGCAGGTCAGGCAGCTGCTGGATGGAGCTGGACGAGCTGCTGGGGTGAAAGGCACTGGAAAATGGCCATTCTGCAAAACCAAGCTCCACTCTCTGCACCCAGTGCTATGCCAGGGTCAGGGCAGTTCTGTTTTGCTGTCTCAGACTCCTTTCTCTTTCTGGAAAATGTGTGTCTTGAAGGAAGTCACTTCAGCTCTGCCTTTAGGCCTCTGGTGGTGAGAATCCAATGATGCTGTGCAAGAAAACAGAAATTCCAAGAGGTTCATAACCTCAAATGATAAAAGGCAACTGAAAATGTACAAAAGTTTCAGGATTTGCAAGAGCTGTCCAAAGTGATGCTGCAGGTACCCTGGTATGTTATCCAGGTTCTGTGCTTTCTCGTAAGACAAACTGAAGCACTAATTCATCCTGTGAATTTAACTTGTCCGAATTTTCTCTTTGCCTGAGGTTCCTGGCTGTAAAAGGTTATACATTAGGAAATGTAATCACAAGGATAATTTATGAAACTCATGATTGAGGAGAGGTGGGGAACCTCCACCTCTGAGGGGGTGAGGAACAAATGGTCTAAAGGGGAAGGTTTCTGGCACTGCTGATCCTGCCCTGGTACACACGGGTGGAGGATCATCTTCCTAAATTCTCCTTCTACCTTATTTTCTCTCCACACACCAGCCTGAGAGGGGATTTCCCAGGAATAAGTAATATGTTTTTAAAGACCACCAGGAGATCCTCAGCATTCAAAGAGAATGTGCCCCAGAAACTGTTATTTTTGCTCTCACCCAATTCTTGGATTGGACATACTGCACATCACTGGAGCATTTCCTTCCCTCGTAAGCAGCAGGGGACGAGGCAGAGGGAGCAGGAGCAGGCAGGGATCCACTGAAAGCTGCTCTCCTCCAGCAGAACCCACAGCTTCTCATTTCTGACATTTATATTGGCTCCACTGCAACACCACACTCTGAGCATGGGATTCACCCTGCCTAACTTTGAATGCCTACAATGATTTTTCTCTTCCCAGACTTGCTCAGATGAATTATACCTTGGAAGAAAACCTTTCTCCCTGTTTAGTGTGGAGGGAATAGAGCCAAGGGCTGCACAGCACAGCACTGGACGACACACTAAGGCAGGCAGGATGGGTCCATGCTGCCCAGTTCTGCCTCGGAACACTCTGCCTGTACTGTAATCCATGGAATAAAATTAGGTTTCCACAAGGCATAGCCTTGTGGCAAAAGCATCTAACTTACAGGATGCACAAATCACTTTGGAGCAGCAGAATCCATAAAAACTCGTTACTGGTGTCATGTTGTCTGGAAACTGAGCTCTGGCGTGAGTTTTCTGATGCCTAATGAGAGCTAAACTAATGCTTCAAAGGCCTTGCCAGAAAGCTGCTATGAAAACCTGCAGAAACTACATATATCTAAGAGTGTCCCCCTCAGCCAAATCTGACCGAAGTCAGCCCCTGGGTTCAAAATGCTCACAAGCACACAAAGCACTGTGGTGTTGGTTTGATTTCTGCTAAAACCAAATGGAAACGAGATTCTGACTCTGCTGAACTCAATCACATCTCTGTGCCCGTGAGTTTCCTCAGAGCAAACCTGAAATTATTTCTTTCCACAACAAGAGGATGTTGCCAACTGAGCTCTTTGGAATTGTAAACGTTTCCCCATCATGCTTTATTTTCCCATTATCTTGAGTGCTCATAAACCTATTGCCTTAATTTTAATAAGATTACATACAGTTTGGCATAAATGCCTTCTATCCATCACTATATTAGAGAAAAGAGAAACAATAATAACTTAATTATCTCTTATGCAGAAACTAATTATAATTCTCTGGATTCATAATCAATACTTTAAAGCTGTTCTATCTCAGGGAACAGTTTGTCAATATTTTATATACTGTTAATAATTCATGGGTTTATTACACAATCAAACAGGAATGCAACTGCAGAAGGTCTCAGCACAAGAGGAAACAGCAGAGGGAAAGATGAAATGGAAGAATGCAGAAGCTTCAGGGTACGAGGTGAGGGGGAGGTGGACAGCTGCTCATACACACACCACAGCACCAGCTTGCTCCACCTCTGATCTGCGAGGGTAAGGCTGTGTTTGTACAACAGAAGGGTTGGTTAGAGGAAAGAAATACACAAAAAATCCTCACTGAAATGACAAGTTAAAAGGGAAAACAGCATTTTTCAAGTGTGATGTCAAAAACGAATATTTCCACGGGGAGTGTGCGTTTGGGAGTGTAGGAGAGAAGGGATGAGTAGTGCCCCCTTTGAGAGGCAACCAGCATTGTCCTGGCTCAGCTGTATCATCAGCTCTGTCCTGAAACATGCAGGAACATAAATCACAGTCTCCTTTCTTAATATCCTCCTGTCTTGAGCCAAACACTTGTCCAACCCTTGTCCTTTGCTACCGCAGTGCTGGAAATGTTGACTCCACTGTCCAAATGCCTGAGCCAAATCACCCAGGATGACACAGAAACCCCTGCAGGGATCACCTCAGGAGGTACAAAAACTGCCTAAAACCAGAGACACATGCAAGCACAACCTCTGTGATGTGAGAAAAACAAAGTGTAATATTAATTATGGTGATCTCATCGGCATTTGAATGAACTCTTCATCACCATTTGAAGAAGAGAGAACCCAAAAAACGTAGGAAAAAAGAGCTCCTCAGGTTAGCCTGAACATTTGCTGTCCCATGTGTGGGAAAACACCCTCACTGAAAATGTTACAGTCATCAGGACTTGGAAGCAAAATGGGGAAAGCACTGGCAGTGATCCTGAGCAATTAGGGACAGCTGCCTGTGCTAGTGGGGCTAACGTGTGCTGTGGGAGAATGCAGAGCCTGCTGCAAGACCCAGTTCTGGAACCTGCACAGAGAGGTGACCAAAGAGGACTTCTGCCTCCAAAAGCCTAAGCTGGCGCAGCAGTGGAATCAAGACTTCCTTACCCAAGAGAAGCCCAGCAGTGAAGCAGCAAATGCCCTTGGTGGCCTGAGAGTGTGACTGTCATCCTCAAAGTGCTGCTGCAGCATCCAGCACGCAAAACCCTCCTCTCCATCAGTTTTATAGGTTTATAAATTTTAATGAGTACAGTACTGGGTTTGCATGGCATGGTTCTGGTGGCAGGGGGTGCTGCAGGGGTGAGCTCTGGGAGAAGCTGCCAGAAGCTCCCTCCACGTCCTATAGAGCCAATGCTAGCCAAGATAGATCCACCACTGGCAGGATCTCTGGGATAACAGATCTGAGCAGGGGAAAAAGCTGTTGTGCAACAGCAGCTGAAGCAAGGAGTGAGAATTTGTGAGTGAAACAGCACTGTAGACACCAAGGTCAGTGCAGAAGGAGAAGGAAAAGCTGCTCCAGCCACCAGAGCAGAGATTTCCCTGCAGCCCGTGGTGCAGCCCATGGTGAGGCAGCTCTGCCCCTGCAGCCCTGCCTGGAGGTCCATGGTGGAGCAGAAATCCACCTGAAGACCCTGGAGAACCCCACATCAGAGCAAGTGGATGTCTGAAGGAGGCTGTGACCCACCACAGTGGGAGTGCTCTCTATTTTTTCTCTCTCTTAGCATTTGTATTGCTCTTCCTGAGGAGCACTTTTGGTAGGTCTGCAGCACAGCCTGGGACAGGGTAGTTCTCACTGCACACTGACATTTTTGTTTTGATTACATTTTTCTCTTAATATCATTATCAACTTTTTATAAGTGTCCATAAAATAGGTGTAGGATAGTAAAAGTCTTTGGAGTAAGTAAATGGACATTGTGCTAAATGAGTTCTGCCTTTGATGCTATTATCTCTAAATCAGCATAGATTATTCAGGCTAGGGGCTTTTAGAATCGTAAGTGGCTGAGATCATTTCTCAGTTCATCATCCTATTACCCATAATGAGAAAATACTTCTAAATATGAAGATTACTCTTCCAAAAGATCCCTTGTGAACAATTCCCCAGGCACTGGCAATATTTATTAACTCTTTTCTCTCTGCATGGAAGGGGCTGAGAGAAACTCGAAATCCTCAAGGATTATCCTGAAACATTCAGCAACTCTGAATTTGCTATCACTCTCCTGGGACCCCTTTGGCTCTGCACTCCCATCTCTAACAGTCCTTGTTTAGCCTCCACCTCTGTGGCTTCTTCTCTGCACTTATGTAAATCCAGCTGCTGGGGCTGAACCTGGAGTGCGATATAGCCTTTTAAAACTTCATTTCATTATTTTTGAGTGGCTCTGTTTATGCTGGTATTAAGTTTCCATTTCATCAAGCATAAGTTTTGCTGTCTCTCCAGCCAATGATTTCTACTTGCAAGCTTGAAAAAATGACAGCTCCTTTCCCTGCCCAAATTGCGAACACCCTCAGCATAACAGTGATGAAGCTCCCCTGTCATTCCCTCATTTTTCCACACCTTTACTGACTCGTTTCCTCATTGTATGGGTAGAATTACTGGGTTTATTTATTGAGCTGCACATTTCTAAGAACCTATTTAATGCACAGTTTCATTACACAGTTTTCATGGAATATAAACTTCCAGCTCTCAAGTAACAGATTCCTTTTACCTTGCACTGACTAACACACAGGTCTCAAAAACAATACCTTCTTTTTCTGCTGGGCAAGGTGAGATTTCAGCATTCCACACCCACGAGCTAATCCCTGGGAAGGCTGCTGCTCTTGCTGAGTTTGGGCCCATTGTATTTCCATGGACGAAGCTCAGGTTTGTGATTAAGGAGCTGATTAGGTGTCTAAAGCCTCCATACAGTCGTGAATGTCCCTTGCAACACCATTTTACACCATTTTACATCAGTTTCTGCTAACTGCATCATAGAATTCCTCTCTAATGTCCATTTACTCATGCAGTAAAAATGAAACCATCTAGAAAAGGTCAAGGCCTGGCTGGGCAATGAGTGACTGGGCATCTCAAAGAAGGTTTCACAAAATCTTCTGCATTTCACTGCAAAAATTACCATGCTCAGGTTGGCCAAATCAGCATCATATTTTTTTTTGTGTAAACCATATTTCTGTAAATCACAGGTATCATGTCTTTTCCTTTTACAACAAAGCAGGAAGCAAATGCAAGTGAGTTTTTTTTCTCCAGGTGAATTGGGATTTTTTGCATGTTATATAAAGAGCAACTGCTACTTCCAACTTCTGCCCTGCTTTGCTACTGTTTTCTTAACCTGTTTTCATTGAAAATTACCTGTGGTGATCTAACTATTTATTACAATTTGGGTGGTAGTGAGGTATTGTCAGACATCCGCATCTGCAAATAGCACATGATGTTTGCAAATGTTTTATTTCAGAATTGTTTGAACAACTTTACGGGCAAACACCAGCCTGGGTGTTAACAAGCCGCTCTTTGATGGCAGTTTATGACAGACTTTTCTTGTATTATCACAGAACTTGAAAGAGTCTCCTGTTAACACCATGTCATACCATAAGCCTGAGGTTTACTTGCTGAAATCATTTAGTGATATTAAATATGGGTAGCAAGAATTCACAAAAAAAGGAAGACTGAAAGCTAGTGTGAAGGGTGAATCATTTTACAATTGCTTCCTGCATGATCTTTACACTTTCATCTGCAGTATTTTCTGTCAGCTGCTGGCAGAGACAACACGGTTGGGTTAGAAGGACCCTCATCCAAGCCAGTTTGACAGCCACATTCATCAAAAACAGATACTGGTTTTTCGTCCAGTCTTTCATTCTTTCATCATGAGACAATTTTCCAGTAGTTTCTCCATGCAGCTCCATAACTTCAGCTAAAACACACTGCAAAATGTCAACATTTAGAAAAATATCCCTGGAGCTATCAGAGCCTCCCAGATCTGTCGCCCTGCAGTTTTGAACACACATGTACATGTGATGGTGAGAGGATTATGCATGATGAAATTCAGTTTTTAAATTAGATGTGGGGGGTTTAACATAGCTGTTTTATTTCACGCTGTCATGTCACATAAACTCTTTGAAATTCTGTGTCATTCTGGGAAAATTGTTTTTGTGAAATTAATTTTCTTTGCTTAGGCAGGGATGGATAAATCAGCAGGGCCACACATCTTGGCTTCCTTGACAGAGAGTCAGAGCTCAGGCCATGCTTGTGACACCATCGGTGCTGTTGTTGACCACCGTGGGGACAAAAACAACCACCCTGACTGTGCATTAGTCAGAACTAACACGGCACTGCTGTGCTGTAATATGCTAATTTAAATAGCTAACACCATGGCATGTGCCTTCTCCCCATGGCATTAACCAGCTGAAAGCCCTTGGTAAGTCCCACAGCTGACATGGTTCTGACCAAACCTCTCTTCTTTTCAGGGTCTTTGAAACCTCACCTCAGCGCTGAGCTTGGCTCTAGGGTGGTGCAGGTGCTGTCAGGAGGGAAGGTTAGAGGTGCCAGGTGTTTGGGGGGAAAAGTGTGGCCAGATAGGTCCAGGGTAAACCTTGAAGCTTTGCTGGGATGTGTTTGCTCAGCCGACAGAGCACCTGGAGGCTCCAGAGGGGCCTGGAGTGCCAGGTGACATCCAAAACCAACCGTGCTGCTGCAGGAATGCATTCTCGGTAAGTGCTGTGCGTTGCACCAAATGCCAGAGCTTGGGGTTTGTTCTCTTCTTGTGTAAAAAGCACCTCCATAAATAGTAAAAGTCCATTTATTTATACTTTACTGATATATGAGGTCACAGGTGTCTCAGAGATCCCAGGGTGGAACTGGACAGAACACAGTCCTGTTGCATCCCTGCAAAGAATCTTCATGTTAACCCGAGATTACTTTTTTCTGAATTGTTGCTTTCTAAATTTCTTCAGGGTTATATATAAATCAGCCAATTTCAGCTGCATTTAAGAGCATGCTAGTTCAATTTTCCTGTGTCTTGAAACCTCCCACAAAGCACATTATTAAATAACAACAATAATTTAAAAAATAGCCTACATATTTTCCCAAACAAATGTTTTTTATAATTTCATAATGCCTTGTTTAATGACCATGATCCAGCCTTTTAAAATAAAGTCTTTTAATAGAGATGTCTTCATCCTAAAGAATATTTAAAATTGATTTTTCTATTTTTCATTAAGATTCACCTCAAAAAAAGCAAAGAGTGTTTTTCAGTATAGACAGCCTCCCAACATGTGCTGCCAAAATCTGTGCTTGTCACTTTTTTGGTGGAAATAGCTATTTTAGAACTGTTTATATATTATCAAAATTAGGTTCCAAAATGAGCTGCAGTATCTATTAAAAAAGGGGATAATATTATTTTAGAGAAACTAATTGGAAAGTTGTTTTTAGCTAAAGTAGTTATTATTTCCATTATGACAAGCTGCAAGCAGATGAAATTCACCTTTATCTTCTCCAGCCTGGTGTCTCACACTATTTATTCAAACCGAAATTAAAACCTGACAAAATCCCAGCAAGACATTTTGCACCAGTTAAAGATTATTCTTCTGGGAAAGAACTCTTGTTCAACAATTTCATTATGTTGTTGCAAACATATTTATTATAAAAGGGGGATACATCAATTAAAATATATCTGACCTTGCATATCTCCCCCTGCCCTTAATAAAGAAATAGCTTAAGATTTTACTTTTCTAAGAGACCTAAATTTTTAAGAGGAAATGACCACCTCTAGATAGAGTGAAGGAGGTGTGGGGCAGCACAAGGAAAACCCATGGGAAAACAGATACTCTGCCAGCTTTGGGAACCAGCTGGGCCCTCACAGTGCTGTGTAAGGGCAGAGTCCAGCCAGCCCATGCAAGAGAAGGGCAGAAAACAAGGCAGAAAACTCTGCCTGCCTCGGGCTGCCTTTACCCTGCCCTGCCAACCTGTAGCTCAGTGCCCAGGGGGAAAAAATCATGTCCTGCCTGGATTTCCATGGGAGAAAAGGGACAACGTTGATCCTGTGCTTTGCACAATTAAAAATAACATAAAAGCAGCTGGATGTAAGCTTTTCCAAGGGCTGCAAGCACAGGTGCTGTCCTTGGGTGGGTTTGAAGCTCTGAGTCCTGTCCCCTGTGAGGGGGACCCACACAAAGCCACTGGATCCCAGCAGCGGTGTTGGGAAAGAACTGCCTGCACATGGAAGCAGTGGGGTGAAAAATTGTTTTCTACTCTACTAACTAAAGGATATTAAGAGGGATAAGGTCACAGGGGTGCAGGCTACTTCTCATATTTTGAAGAAATTTTTCCAGAAGTGTAAAATGATAATTACACAAGGAAAGGGTGGTTAATAATTTTCCCTATTAATTCAAACGCACAAAAGTTAATTGCGGTTTGGCAGTCTGAGATATACAAATTAGGAGAGTTTAATTCTGCTAATCCTCAGTTTAAGTTGCAGGGTATTGAATATAAATATGATTGTCTCACAATGGGATGAATCCTGCCTCCACCAAAGCTGGCAGGCGCTTTCCCATTGGCTTCAGAAGGAGCTGGGTTCAGTCCCACATGTCTGAGTTAGCTGTGCATGGATGAGAGAACTGGCTCAGGGAAAGGGAGACTAACATGATTTTTCTCTCAGAATATGGGCCAAAAATTCCTTGGAGATCCTGAAAAACTTTGGAAAACTTCCCCAGCCCCGCTATTCAATTCATGCAGCTATTTTTGGCTGGTTGCATGCACTGTAGATGAAGTTGAGCTCTCTGTGGTTTTCCATTTCCCACTTCATTGTCTGACTGATCAAAGAGCCAATGCCAAAAACCCCTAAAATTCAAGGGCTGTTATGCAATCTGTCCCATTTAACATCCAATAGCCTGCAACAGTCCACCTGCTCAACCAAACTCTCCTCCTTCCCTGGATGCTCTTGCCATCCTTGTTTTATACATCTCCTTTGAGGACTTTAGACCCTTCCTCCTGTGAGTAAACCCAGAGAGATCAGAAGAAAGCCAAGCAAATTTACTGAGCAGAGGCTGGATATTCTAGGTGAAAATGTTGCTGTTGGCTTCGGTGGATGTAGGATGAGGGTTAGGCCTCGGCCCCAGAGCTAGTGTGTGTTTTGGGGACAATTCTTGTCTTTGAACACCTCTAAAATGACAATAAAGCTATTTATCAATCTTTGCAAAGTATTTGCATACCTATATAGCTGAGCAGTGTCATTTAAGGTTGATCTACTGAGAGAGATTTCGTTTCTTACAGTGGGATATATCTGGGCCAAGCATCCTGCCATCAATTGATTTGAGTTCATGTTCACAAATGATGTGACATAAATAATACAATGATCAGTCCAATCAGAAATGTATATTGCTTGAAAATACCCATTTGGCTTGAAATATAGCAAGAAAATCAATCCAGGATCTCTACAGACTTTAATAAGAACACGGGTTACCAAATACCTATGACGTGAGCCAAACCCCCTCATTTTGAGTTCCGTTATCGCTGACGTTTCAGTCATTATTCATCACTTTAAGGGGAAAAGCTGAACCTAGAGTGTTTTCAAAACCTGTACGCTATTTCCAAACACTTCTCCTGACTTCCTGGTGATGATTATTATACGCTGTTCTAATTAAACAGCTTAATTTACATCTCCCACCATGAGAGGCTATGAGCACCAGAGCAGGTTTATCTCTCTGGATTGCTTCCCTCAGTCACTGAGGCTGCAGCAGTATTTTCCTCCCGGACATTCAAAAATGCAGAAACAGAGATGACCTGTGATTCTGAGTGAAATAATTTTGATGTCACGAGAAACGTCATTAAAAGCACTGCAGTCATTTTTAATAAGTTCCTTCTTGGGATAATGGATTTTCAGCCTTTTCGCATCAGTGCTCGGCAGAGTAACTACAGGGAAGCTTTGTGCCCGTGTCCCTGTTACAAAATCCGTTTCTCAAGGGTTTATAATTACAACATGCCTATAAAAATTTACTTTAGTCTGGAGCTCAAGATATAGTTTCTCAGATGGGGAGGAAATATTGCTGGCTGAACTTGGTTTAAATCAATTTTGAGTTTCAAGAACACAAAAATAATAAGGTTTGTGGGTTTTATATGCTTTTTCTGTGGTTCTATAATTCAGAAAGAAATCACTTTGTAGAATAAAGTGTCATGTTTGTTTATAAAGCAGAGCGGGAGAAAAAAATAACACAGATAAAACTTTTTATGGTGGCTAGTGAAAATTCGAAGAAATTCATTTTCTCAAAGAATTTCCCTATAGTGTCCTCAGACCAAAGCCTTGCCTGAATAGATATGATAATGCATTTTTCAGGAACTCAGTGGGCTGTGGAGAGCTCTTTTAAGCAGTTGGAGAAATAAGGGATAGTGGTTCCTACACCAGATGAAGATTAGTCTGCTTTGTTCCCATATCCTGGACAGCAGAAGAGTCGTGGATGGGCAAAGGTGCAAAAGGTATTGCTGAGACACCCTGGCCCTGTGTTCAATCAAAACTGGCTTGTGCTTAGCTAATTCCAGCAGGTGTTTTCCTCATTTCCACATTATGGCACTGAGAAGGAAAGCAGAATGTGCCCTTATAAAGATTGCTAATAAAAACATCAATAACTGGGCTGCACACAACTGAGAGTTCCCATTTATACTGGCATTGCCAAATGTCTTGCAATATTTAGCCTTTGGCTTTTATCGATAAAGAATGGATGGTGCTGCTAAACTGAAATATTGGCAACACGAGCAAAGCCCAGCAAAGTCTGACAGAAAAAAAAAAAAAAAAAGACAGAAAACAAACCCTATAAATCTTAGTGTAATATTTTTAATTTCATTTGGAATTCACAATCAAGTCAGTTTTAAAAAATTAAGTGTTATTCAGTCTGTCTTTGTCAGCTCTTCCCCATTAGACAAAATGTTCCACTCCTCAATATTCCACTTCTGTGTCAAATTGACAGGGTCATTTTTCACATGGCAAGCTGAGATTAAGGTGATATTAAACCACTTTGCATACAACAAGCAAAAGCATGCTGCAACAACAACAAAAAAATCTAGCTGTTTTCTTTCGTTGGTGTCGTTAAGGATGCCCTTCCTAGCTAATTTGGTGGGTTCTTGAATATCTACAGCTTTCCTTGCCCCAGGGAATACTGATCTGATATTGCAGGTTTGGAAATTGTGTTTGGGCCCCTAATCATAACACTCTCTTTTTCCCATTAGCAGCTTTCAGCATAAAGCAGCAAGACACAGCCAGTCTTAGGTAACCTCAGGGCCCACTAAGAGGCAGTGCAGGGGCACCCCCAAAACAGTGCAAAATATATACATTTGCCACATGTGAGCTTTTTCCTTACATTTCAAGGGAAGGAAAGGAAGTGTTTTTAACTAGTTCGGTTATATTATATTATAAATTTTAAGCCTAGTACTAGGACTTCTTTAAAGTCAATCTATATAAGGAGAATTACCTCTGTGTGTGTTATTTCCACCTTGCAATGGATCAAGTTTGTCACTCTCACAAAATGATTGAATAAATTATTAAAAAAAAAACAAAACAAAAACCATCTTTTTAAGGAACACAGCTAAAAATGTATTTGTCCTTCCTTCAACTTCAGGCTTTTAGTATTACTGATTCAGATTCCATATGTAAAGGAATATATTGAGTACATGCGTGGGTATAAGAGGAAGTATGTATATCTTCCACACCTGGCTGAAATCCAAATGTGTTCCTAAATCCCAAAGAAATTCTGCCCATCTGACATCCTGGTAACGTAGGAGTGTGTAAGTGTGGGGGAAAGGGGGGACTCTAAGGAGCAGACAGTGTTGTGCACAGAGATGCAGTGGTAAACTTGATGAGGATGGTTTATTTACATCAGCCTTTACAACATAAAGGCTGTCCGTGAGTTTAAAAGCTCCATTTCTACAGCAGCTTTGGAAATCCTAGTTGGACATAAGACAGATCTTTGCATAATCCAGTCTCAGCTTTCTGCTGTTGCATCATGTTTGGTTTCCCATCAGCATCCTATCAGTTCAGTCACAGCTCCAGGAAGAGGTGCTCTCTGGTGCTAAAAGGCATTAGAGATCAGATTTGTCTGTAAATTTGGACTGAAACGATTGGGACTTGACTGAGCAACCACAGCTCCTGCAACAACGCAAGAAAAAAAAGACATATGAGCATCATCACAAAATGAATCACTTGCTATGGTCCCATGGCATGAAACAGTCAATACACCACAAAACTTCACTGTTTGCCTACCATCTCTTGTCAATATTTTGTTTTTAAATGTCAGGGAAAGATAAGCAGTCTGATTTTTCTGAGTGAGCCTTTAAAAATACAATTTTCTTCATTAATAGGAAACTTCTCATGATGACTCCTGTGCTTCCTTTCTTCCAGTTTAGTTGGCAAAACAAAAGTAATATTCACCCATATGAAATATGGTGAATGCAATGTTATGCAATGGCCCATTGCAGGAGAATTAAGGAACACAAATAAAAAAACAACCTGTAAGAAGGGTGGCCAGACAACAGATACACTTCCCATATGAGGAAAATGAGATTCTCACTGGCCTTTTTCCCAGGGCAGGCCTAAGCCAGTAGCTTTTCCCATTCTTCTACAATATTACTCCACTGCTTTTATTCACCTTTTAGACCCTGCAGTTTGTTAGCCAGTATTGCATAAGGTCAGGGAGGTCCATCAGTTCAGCTCTTCTCTGCCGTACAAAACTTTCAGACAGTGATTTCTTTTCCTTTCTCATACCCAGGTAACTTCGTAATGAAACGTTAACTTGGAACCCATAAATCCAGTTACTTTCAAATAAGTTTCAGACAGGCATCAAGACTTTAAAGGACATATTAAAAAAGAAATGGATTTTTTCTAGATTTGTCCAGTAGCATCCAGGACTCATAAAACTACATTAAATATCAGCTTCACTTTTCACAATATTGCAGTGATGAAGAACTAGCTCAAAATTGATTTATTGATCTTTAAAAAGACAGATATATAAGGTTATTAAGTTAATACGTCAATATGTGCAAAATCTATTACATGGGCTTGTTAACGTTCCTGTGTTGGTTAACAGTGAATATAAAAAGGACAAGGCAGACCCCTCCCCGCTGAAAAAACTGCTCACAGACAAGGATTCAGCACTACACCTTCTTGGAAGGTATCTACGTCTAGGATGGACTCAGTGAGAAGCATCAGTGGATTTTTATTTCCTTCCAAAATTAAGTCTTGTATTTAGGCCATGTTCCAAAATTTGTACTCCATTTTTCCAACCTCTGTGTCTACAGTCATACCAGGACCTTACATAGACTTCCAGTGACTGAAGTATTGTGTCCGGATTATTTGGCTAATACTATGAAGTTACATGCAAGTAGAAGTGAATGTTCAGTGCTTGAAAATCAGCCATGAGCTAAAATATGGATTTAAGGAGATATATATAATACATATTCAGAGAAAAGTGTTTCACTTCACAGATGTAAACTAAATCTTTTTTCAGCCAGAGAAAGCAACACTCTTGTGGCCCTTCATTTTGAATCCATTGGAGTTTTCAATGATTTACTCACATGCAGAGTTTCTGTCACAGTGGGTTTCTTTTTGTCACATCACCTCAATTTTTCTAATGAGTCGCTAATGAGAGGTCAATTACTTATGGAAATTAGAAAAACATTCATTGAGGAACTGTACCGAGGCAAAGTGTGCTACCCCATAATGTTTTGATATAAATCATTACAGCATTAATGAATATTTTACTTTTTCATGTTACAGCTTATTTCCCCAACCTATAAAATGGCCTTAAGATGATTTTGAAATGAACATGAGTAACTGCCCTAAAAACATAATCACATTGTATTTATAACTGCAGAATATCTTTTTGCTTTTGCTATTAATGGTTTGCTCAGCCATCAACAGCTTGCTGTGAAACCTTCAGCTGATCAGAACAACAGTGTCAGGAACACCAGGTTTGCTGCGCTGAATCAGAGCTCTGATCTGACATCTACCCCCACTCCATTTTCAGGCACTACATGGTGGAAAAAGGACCTCCCGTACAGCACCTGGCCGGTTGGATTGAATCCAAACTGGTGCTTGTAAATTGTCCTCCTGATCCCAGGTACCCAGCACTGCAGGAAAACATCCAGAGCCTGCAGCACTCCATCCTGACCCCACTGCTGCTGAACTCTACCTGCCTTTTTAGTCAAAGACCGTCAAGAACTAGTGGCAGGTAAGAAGTTAAAACATTCCCTTCACAATTCACCTCTCTGGGCACCTATTTTATGTTTTCTAAAGGTCTTGAATGAATGGTATAGAAGCAGGAGAAAAGAGGCAGAAAGAATTCCAGGGACCAAGATGGATAGTGGGTTAGTTGCAGTACCAAGCAATTAAATTTAGAGGCCAGGGATATAATTCACTGCTGAAATTCAGCTTTGTGCTGTTGTAAGTTATTATTTCAGAGCAGAATTTGAAATGGCCAGAGAGGGGAAAGTGTACAAGCAGAAGTATAATTGGACTTCAGTATTTCATATTGATGCCCTGAGATTTCCACTGCTAAGCACTGTTTCAGAGTCTGACCAGGGTAACACTGCAGTGTAAGATCTCCCATATTCAGGCCATTAGATTATCTTGTTTCCCCTGCAGGCACTGTAAATCAAAAGCAAAAGACACCCTGTTATGTTCTAGAGGACAGTTTTGTTGGCCTTTCTTTTCAAACACATTTTGAACACACGTTTTTTATGTGAGTCTCATTTACTTCCGTTTTACTGTCTTGAAAACAGATTTAAATTGGGGGGAGTGAAGGAAAGTAAAAAAAAAAAAGCAGACCTTGAAACCAAGGAGTTATCCACAGAGAAGGAATGTGGCAGCTGGTTGAATCAAAAAATGCAAGCATCATCACATGGATGTGATTTTCTCAGTTTCTAAAGAACTACAGGGTCTTTGTCCCTTTGAACCAGGCTCAGTCTGGATTTAGGTGAAACCCCTGCAGTTATTAATCAGAACCCATCATTTTGGTGCAAAGAAATCCATTGTGTGTATTAAGGGGTTGGTCCAAAGCACGGTGCTGCCACTAACTCTTAATATCACATTGGGTGGCACTCATTTATGTCTCTAATTCCCCCTTCCTTCCTCCTCAGAAAGATAAACATGTGAACAACAACGAGTATCTGACTACTAATCGAAAGCAATATAGTTCCGCACAGATCAGCTCCATGATGGAATAAAGAAGTGAGCATGGATCTAAGTACCTTCTCTTCATATCATAGCCTTCATGTTGTTTCCAGGAGCATTTTTGTCAGGCAGTGATGAAAGGCTGAGAACAAAGTGAATAAAATTTCCTTTTACTGCTTAAAAATTCTCAGCTGCTTTGCTATATCAAAACGCTGTCTCTTTAAACAAATTGCATGGTTAAAAACGCCAAGTTATAATTCAGCAACTAACTCTGAAAATGACAATTTAATCAATCAGAACCAACCCTCCTGAAAAAAGAGGGGTGGAAAAAAAAGAAAAAAATCTTAAAGCTTTCATGCAATGCGAGTGGTTGAAACTATAAAAATGTTCAATCACTGTAGAACAAGCCTGCAGCATCAATGTTTATTAAAGTCAGGGGAGCCATTTATTGACCTGGGAAATAGCAAAGCACCAGCAGCACTGCTGGATTGCATTTTTATAGTTAACAAACGGAAGGCGATGTTTTCCTTTTCTCTTTTAATTGTGATTCCATCAAATCCAAAAAGTTAAAAGCCTCCTGATTTTTAAAGGAAAGCAAAGAGAAGGATGCTCCACACCGTTCTGCAGTCATTCTCTTTGCTCTGACTGCTAACATGGGGATATATCAAATAATTTCAAATATTTAGGTTTCTCCACATGCCAGCAGAATGACAGACCAGTATGTGTTCCCTCCACCACTTCGGCTCATGGCAGAATATAGGGAGCTACCATTATAAGGCTGGTTCTTTCTGTAATCAGAAAGGAATTACTCTGTTTATGCACACAAAGGTCATCCTGCCACTGGACTCATCCTGAAAGCACTCAGAACGAATTGTCCTCTGCCAAACTGACACTAGGCGTTTTCTCCAAAGACATGTCTTGGTTGTTCTGGAGATTTTGTAACTGTTTTGCCACAAGCACATTTTTAAAACACACCTTTCCATGCTGCATAAATTGTGAACCACTTAAGGCTATTAAAAGGAAAGAGTCAGTAACGTGAACTGTGCTTACAGATCCGTATTCCCCAAATGACAGGAGTCTGGCTCCTGCTGCATTCTTTCCATATGGTCCCCATCCACAGGAAACCCCGCGGTCAGCTGAGGAACGCGGGGCAGGGATTTAAAACACTCTGTGCGTGTCAGCTGCCACCTAAACCGGTGTCAATGTCTGCAAAGGGGGCTTCAGAAGCGAAGAGGATGAATCAGTGCAGCGTGAAGGAGCGCTGGAGCTACTCCGTATCCTCCGTGGATGAGGTACAAAGCGGGATGAGCAGCGCGGGGTGTACATGAGCGCATCAAAGGTGATGAATATTGTAACAAATCCCCCGGCACCCAGCACCTCAGCAGCTGTCAATACACCGCATGCATTAGCGGCTCAGAGCTGGGTGGGAGAAGGTGAGATGAAAAACGAGTCCTCCACTTGAGAACGGCACCTCTGCCACGTGGAACATTTCATGCTCTCTCTGTGGGGAGCACAGGATACAAAACTGCTTTTCTGATAACACCCAGTTGCATGCAGCACTTCACACCTTCCTTTCAGGTTTGCAAACAGACCTCTGGCAGCTCCACTTCTCCTTTTCCTCATTCATAGAGAAAAACACATAATATCCTTACTTAAAACACAGTGGAGGAGTTTGACATAAATTAATGACTCACCTGTCATACTATAAGAGTTTTGATATTTGCAAGGGGGGAAAAAGGCTTCAGGTATTCTGAGAGCTGTAAAGAGCTGCTTCAAAATTCAAAGACAGCTCAGAAGAAATCAAATCAACTGATAGGATGCTGTAAGGTTTGAGATACCCATTTTGCACTAAAATCACACTACTACGAGAATATGAATAAATAAAAGGTTATGGAGAAAGAAAGCCACGAGTTCCCTCAAATTAGATCCCATTGGCGTGAAATTACTTCACAGCTGCCACATGTGTTGCTCCAAGAGAGATTACTCCTTAAATAATGTTAATGACCACTTTGATTTGACTTCTGTAATTACTAGAGGGAGAAGGGACCACATTTCCTAGGAAGAAACATCTTTTATCTGCTTGTTTAATGAACAATCTTTGATGAGATGGAGCTCCTTTCCCCCGAGTTATTTCCCTGAGTATTTTTGTTTTGAAAAAGAAATGGATTTCCAGGTTGAAAATGGAGCTGCTGTGCAGCAGTCAGAGCTGTGGGAGAGGCGTCTAATTGTCACTTACAATGACCCTCGATTCTTCTCTAAACATAGATTCTTTTTCTCTCCTAATTCTCCTCACCCTCGCTCCACTTCACAAGCAGGAGTATTTATAGGGCTGGATTCTTCCGAGTTGCCTCCGTCACCGCCAGTAAATCATAAAAATTTCTCCTACAATCAATGGAGTGTCTTCACATTTACCAGACAGTATAATCTGGTCCACAAGGCAGCTGATTGTTATCTATAACCTCTCCATTCAATTCAAGTGATGGGAGATGTAACCCAAAAATTTCCTTCGGACTTTTTTACTGCCAAAATAGATCACATTCTGTGGCAGCCTTTTTACAATCTCCACTTCTCTAAATAAACATCACAGAACCTATACTGCTTTTACTGCAAAATGCTTCTCCCTGCCTGTATCGAGGCGGGTTTTTAGCTGATGTGCCAACAAACAGTGGCAGCAACTCCATGCAAGCCCAGGGTGCAGCACCAAGACATGGGGTGCAGTGGGGACCAGGGAGCACCAGGAATAACCTTCATGGTTAGAGAAGGTGGAAACTCCTGGCACACTCCCCATCCCACTTAGATGCTGCACAGCGATGTAAATGTCAGCTCCCAAAGAGTTGGGGGTATGATGCTCCTTCCCATCAAAGGAAGGGATCCCAAACCCCAAACAGGCTGTAAAATGTAGTCTGCTGAGGAATTGTTGAGGTGGGATGTTCTGCAGGACAGAAGGACAGAAACAGCTCTTGCAAAGGCCACCAAGCAAAGCCAGGCACTACCACGGCTCAGTGGCTGCAGAAGTGCTGAGGACAGCGCAGTATTTAGAAGAAATCATTCAAAGTACATTCCTGGATTGTAAATGAACTAAAACTGCTCAGAAAAGCCCTGACATTGAAGGTCATGCAATTAAACACAGGGCTCTGATTTGCAATGATCAACAAAAAGTAAATGCATTATTAAAATGCACGGCAAATAGAACATAACACCAAAAATGGACAGATTCTGGCTGTACTGTGCCATTATATTAATTAACAGCTTTCCCCTATTGGTTTGTTCACTAAGATTCAAACATATTCATTCTTTGATGAACATTTGTATTCAGAAAATGGCACATTTCTTCCCAGCCTTCTTTTGTTGGGGAAGGATGATAGCTGTTAATGAGAAAGGGAACACAGAAGGAGCCAAACAGCATAGCTCCCACACTTGCAATATGACTTTCTCACTGGGGCCTTGAACTTCAGAGCAGCTTCAGCTCATTTACAGAGCTGGGGAATTAAGGTGCCTTCCCTATATGAAAATTAAATATTTTTGTGCAGTGTTATGACTTTGCCTTGAAGCATTTGTGGCTCCATGTTTCATTGACATTTGTGGTCATTTTAGTCCACTGATATTAAATGTGCAATAAGGATGCCTGGATGCGGATAATTCTTCCTCCCTTCCCACTGCAATCAGGTTTTGTCCTTCATTATACCTTTCTGTGGAGTCTATTAGAGCATAAATCTTTACAGAGTTCTTCAAGCTTTGACCTACATCTTGCATATACGGGAATTTTTCTCCCTAAATTGTCTTTTGGAGCATACCAGTTCATTAAAGTTTTGAACACTGAGCCCCCACTCTTATTGCTTTATCACCCAGTTTATGTGCCAAATGTCAAAACAGGCATCAGAAATCTGATTTATGAGGATATATAGAGAAATTGTGGTATATGCTTGTGACTGGGAGTCAGCTGGCAATTCCCTATCAGGATTTCCTCCTCAGCTCCCAGTGCCCAGCACAGGAGTCCAACAACAGCACTGCCAACACTGATCTCAGAAATCACAATTCAGGACTAACAAAGCTTTGAGGCTTTCTGTAGTATCTTTGAATTTGCGTGCTTTGCAGTCTCAATCTCTTTTGACTTTTTTGTTTTTTTTTTTTTTTTTGAAAAAAAAAGTCAGTGCTGATTGAAAAAAAAAAAAAGCTAAAAAAGCCAGTCTCCAAATGCCAGTGTGAGACGTATTTTAGACTTTTTTTGAAATATCAGAAAATTATGGATGAAGCTGTAAAACCGGCAGCACTAAACAACACACAAGCATGGGTAAGGCACGTCAGGTTCCCCTAGTGATTCACCATTTAATACCGAGGCGGATTTATATCCTGCTCGCATGCCCGATGTCCCTCACCACGCACAACCGTAAAGCTGTTATTTTTATCGCTGGATTCGCACCGCTGGTGCATCCCCCAGCCCCGGCGGCTCCCGCGGGCGTGGGCAGGGTGCTGTGCCCGCGACCGCCCCCGGACGGAGGGTGGAGCCGCGCCGCCGCCTCCCCCCGCTCCTCCCGCGGCGTGCGCGGCCTCGGCGCTACGCGAGCGCGGGGATCCGCCGCGGCCTGCGGGCCGCCATGGCCGGGGAAGTGAAAACCAAGCTCTCCAAGAACCTGCTGCGCATGAAGGTGAGGGGAAAGGAGGGGAAGGGGTGCCTGAGGCCTGCGGGGGAGCTGGAAGCGGCGGTCCCCCGGGCCGGGCCGGTGGCGAGCGGGGCCCCGCGCTCTGAGCCGCGGCCGGGATGGGTGTCCCCGGCCACACGCGGCCGTCCCGGAGCCCTTGGTGTGGGGCATTGCCGTGCCCATCGCCGGCCACGCGGCGCCAGCCCGGGCTGACGGGCGGCCGTCGGTGTGCCCTGGATTTCACCGCCCACACTCTGAATACAGATGTGATTATCTATGGTCAGCTCCCCAGCTCGCTCGGGCTTGCTGGGCTGCTCCCCCGGCAAGACAACGCTGCTTAAACACTGCAGGGTTTGGTGCAGGAGAGCAACTTCGTGATGCCAGCAAAAGTCTGGCCTCAAGAACCAACTCCGGAAAACCTTTTGGGAGTGCTTTCGTTCCACCTCGCTGAATTTAAATAAAGAGATTTCCCACCACTAGCACATTGAAATGAAAATATCGATGCCGCTTGGTTTACTTGGGGGTGGGGCTTTTAGTATTGAGGAGAAAAAAAAAAGTTTAATTTTTGGTGTGTTCGTTTTTACCCCTGTTTACATTGCTGGCTAAGAAAACCTCAGCCTGAATAGGGATTAATACTCAGTATTAACCACCTTTCCTAACTCATAAATGCCAGGGATCTTAGTAACATCCCCATGTGCCTGTTACCCTTGGAGTTGTGGATGTCGTGTCACCAGTGTGAAATTAGTCTCTGCTCACTGGCTAATGGATTCTGCTTCACACTGTGTACTACAACTCCTAATTCAGTAGAGTACGTTCTCCTCTGATTGATGATCCTTTATTGCTGGAAAACAACCAGGAAAAGTTGAGTTCCCTTTTTTTTTTTTTTTTTGTTTAAGTGTTAATATTCATTTTTTTAAACTCAATATGATGGGGCCTTTGTGGCTTCTCGCTTGTGGTGTTTTATTTAGCTATTTTTTTTCCCCACGTGTTTATATGGGCCTATATTTCACATTCTGGCTGAAAAGAGTTAGCTGACTTCAATTTTTCACATAAAGTGCATTCTGCTACAGCTGGATGATGGAATATTTACCCTAATTAACAGATGCTGCTAAATCTAAAACTCGAACACAGAAGGAACAAAATACATCTTGCCTCACTCTCAAAAGGGAGGAGATGTTGAACTGAGTCAGCCAGCAATGTGTGACACAGACTCCCTTAACGTGGATGGCAGCATCATTATTTTTCCTTATTTTTATATAATACACTTTCAAAATGAAATTTCTATTTCTCTTGTTGGCCAGTTTACTAAACCCCTGGAGATTTCAAAAGCAGGATTTTAGATTGTTTTTCTGTGGAAGAACCAGCCAGGTGGATATGCTGCCATGACATTTGCAGGTTCACAGTCCAGGCAGTAATAACCAGCTTTGAAGAGATCAGTAGGTTTTGAAAAGGTCATACACAGATCTTGCAGTTAGCACTTTGTTTCCGCAGATCTTCCTGTTCACAACTGTTTTAATTAAGCCTTTAGCAGCTGCCTCTGCAGGTAGTGATCCAGTGTATTACCAGAATTCAGCAGGTGGGTGAAGTGACTCCCAGAGGTGAGGTGTGGTTGGCGGTGTTGGAAGGACCATTTGCACTAAATGCTGGGCCACATGGAGACAGACTTTTAGATCTTGCACCATTTGATCCAGGTCCCGTTGCTTGGGGACACTCACCCAAACAACCCCCTCCGTTACTGACTTACATGTTCTATGTCTACCACATCAGTCGTAGACATCTACCAATGTCTATGTCTACCAATTCATCAGTGTGTGTTTACATTCAAGATAAACCTGATCACATAATTTTCATCTAGGTTTTTCCTGTAGTAATCTTTAGGAACATAATCTTTAAAATGGAGTGTGAAATTATTATTTAATTGGGTTCTCGTAGCAGAATTTCTTGTGTTGAGATTTCTGACTGGCTAACCAATTTCCTTGAGCAATATGTTTTTCCACATGATAGATTCACTTATTTTCCTCAAGAAGATACTGTAATTTTAATTGGAAAGCTTTGACATATTTTGAATCGACTCAGAAAACAGAAGTCAATTTTTCTTTCATTAAAGATCTTGTACAGTGGATGCAAATAGAAATGGAAAATGAGACACTAGCTTTATTGGCTTGTACTTCTGAGTTTGGCTTGGTCGGGCATTTTGTAAAGACTGAAAAGATGTGTGGGTGGTATATAATACATACATTACACATCTCTATTACCTATATATTTTTACAGGACTGAGTGTGAACTGTTCTGCTAGACTTGCCTCTGTCTGGGAGTTAGGTTGGTATAAATGTAGACCTCTGGCAGATACAGTTACTCAGACACTTTCTATCCATCCTAAAGAGGGTCCCAACTTTTAGAGGGGTGGGACTATACAGATTATTACCATAAAATTTTGAACAGTTCTGGTTTCTTCCAGCATGTTTCATTGACGTCGTTGAGACTTAATTGTCACTCAGTTCAGGCACCTGACTTGAGACAAATGGAAATTAAAGTGCTGTTTCACAGGCCTCAGGTCTCTGGTTCTGTGCTCTCAGCAGTTTTTTATAGGCCATGACAGATGTCTTTTTCTACTCCCAGCTGTTGAGAGGTTACTGTTCCTACCTGCCTGATCCCATCCTCTGACAGAGGTTATCACCGAGAAGGCAAGTGACAGGAGTGTCCTTGTATGAGGAAAAAATAGCAGTCTTGCCCTAAACTTCACTATTGGCTATTTTGGCAGACTGTTCCTGCAGTGAGTTAACAGGTGCTTAAATACACTCCTGGACCAGTACTTCGGTGGGTCAGTGAGAAGTGAAGGGCTGGGAATATATTCCTTTAGCACAGTGGGAAACAGAAGACTTTTCCTTATAGTCTAGTTTCAAAGTCTTGCATTTTTCCACTTCCAAAGGCAGGTTTGCACTTTCAGAGCTACAAACGCAATCCAGTTCATTAAATTTGAGAAAAGAAGAGGATGGCTGAAAGTATAGATGTTTCAAAAAATGGCCAGCCTGGTATGACCTACCTCTAGCTCTGAGCTCCAGTGCTGTTTATGAGGGTGGACTTGGTTCCTGATGTGCAGCAATAACTTCAGCACCAATACCTTCTCTCTGGCCTTCGCTGAAACATTAGAAAAACCTTAATAAAGTTAGGGAATTGTGACAACTCCAGTCCATCAAAACTAGACAGAAGAAGTCTGTTTCTTTATCTGTAGTACAGACGTGACTGACTGTTGACTTTCAGTGAATAGCTGTGATCAGCTGTTTTAATTTTCCATTGTCTGTTTGCCCAAACATTGACCAAACTCAGAGAAAAAAAACACAAAAAGTATTTACTTGTTATCAACTGCTAAAATTATGTAATGGATATCATTAATGTAATGTATTTTGTAATTTTGCCATCATGTAATTATTGCATGTCCAGAAGATACTCATGATGCAGAAACTGAAACTATGTGTTTGTGTCTTTCTTTGTAGTTCATGCAAAGGGGTTTGGATTCACAAACTAAAAAACAACTGGAAGAAGAAGAAAAGAAGATAATTAGTGAAGAACACTGGTATCTTGATGTACCAGATCTAAAGGAAAAAGAGTAAGCTTGTAATCTTTTGTCTTCTTATCATCACCGGATTGTTTTGAAATGGAAATGGCATATTCATATTTTTTTCCTATGAGATTAGTGTTATAAATAACCAGTTAATAGAAGCAAAAATAGTGACAGATTGGCATTACAACTTTTTTATTACTTATTACTTTTTAGGGCTGTTCTTGTGGTTGCCTAGTGTAGTTTGACCTACTTTCAATTCTTGTGTGTGTTGTTTTCTTTCACTCACACATTCTTCTAGATGCATGTAATTAGCTTTTTTTCAGTCAGGGTCCCATTCATTCATTGCTACTTTTTCCCTTCGTTTGAAAAAAGAAGTTTGAAACCTTGTATTAGCAAATTCAGCTCCGGTCACATGGTTAAGTCAATTCAGGACAGTTCTGTCCTCTTGTGTCCAGCTCACTTCAAATCCTGGTTTTGAAATAGGAGAGATAATGGCAAAAATAAAGGAAGGCTTAGCTAATAAGGAAAAAAGTGTTCTGCTCTTTAGAAAGTTGCTTTAAATAGCAGGAGAGCTACCTTTGAAATTGCTTGGGTTTCATCCTTTCAAAAGTGGAAAAAAATTCCATTGAGGAAGAACATACATAATTTTGAAAAGCTGGGACCCAAGGAATTAACTGTAGTTGAATAAGGCCATTGACAAACTCTTTTCCATTGCTGTTGGTGGATATGACAAAAAGGTATTTGAGCTTCAGTTGCAGCAAGGAATGTTCAAGCTGGACATTGGGAGAATTTTTGTAACAATAAGGCTATTGAAGCTCTGGAGTAGATTGCCTGAGGAGACACTGGATTCTTCATCATGGGAAGTCTTTTGAGGACAGGTTAGCTGGACCTCTGCTGTTCATGGCACATGTGTAATACTGCCTTGAGGCAGGACAATGAGCTTAATCTCTTCAGCCCAAATTCTGTGATCATGAGAGTTTGTTTTACATGGGAGATGAAGAGGATGAGAGAACAGGTACATGTGTGTGAGGAAAAGGATGGAACAATCCATGGAAGTACTTTTGTCTGACATGTGTATTATGAATGCCTCAGGGTCATGTTTCTTTTCTCACTCCATGCTCATTAAAAGAGGACAAAAAAGGAGGGAGAAGGGGAAATCTGTCTCTGCTGAACAGAAAATGACATAGTGTTTTATATCCTGACAGACTCAACTAATGCCAGGTCTAACAGCACAATGAAAAATTAATTAGAAGCTTTTGCTGGTATAGTAGTGCCACCTGGGGAGTGATATTTATATGGTATTTTTATTCTGGCAAAAGTATTAATGTAGGTGGAATTATACCAGCAAAGAGTGCTTTTTGTCAGGAGAGTTAATTTTACTTGTGGAACTGGCACAGCTTTACTGGCAAAAAGTATTCCTGTGCACTCTGAGCTCCTTGTACTGAAAGATTTATCAGAGCAATTAAGCAGAAAGTAGTTGATGGTTTAAAATACACTGTGGCTTTGTTTATTTGTGTGGGGGGAAGACAGCAAATCCTTTTTGCATTTGTTTAATTTGATTATTTTAAAGTGCCTGATTTGACAGAATGCTGGGTTTGGGGTTTCATGCAGGAGCTGTATCATAGAAGAGAGAAGCTTTCTGCGATGTGAGGATCTCGTTTATGGCAGAATGTCCTTCAAAGGATTCAATCCAGAAATTGAGGTATCATTTTAATGTCCTGGTTTGAAGTGGTGTCACATTAGGATTGAAGCCCTTGGGGATGGGGATTTGAGTTCACACTGCATCCTTACTGGCCTTTGCAGCACCTTCCATAAATCCTCCTGTGTACAGGAACTCCATCATTCAACCCAAAATGTTGATCAATGCAGCATCTGGTAAATAGAATCTTTTTACCTGCCTGTGTTGATGGTCAGAAATTGCATGACTCCTGCAGATTTTCCCTCCCTGAAGTAAGGAAACCATCCCACATGCTGCTCACCAGAACAAAAGCTCACTTTTCCTCCTGACATTTAATGCAGAGTCCAATCTACAAACATTCAGCCCTATTTATTCAACACTTATTTGTGTAAGTAAGGGCTTAGAGTTCCAAAGTAAAAATGCTGGGCAAGAGAGTCTTTAATTTCTTTCTGGCATGATTCATGCTGATAGAAGTACACAGGGACAGTAATAAAAAGGTTGCCACTGAACTGAAGCAGGAGAATGAAGGTGTAAAGACTAAGAGCTTTGCAGAAGGCCTGCAAGGTGATTTACTATGAGATCCTTTTAGATATTTTGAACTTGCTGTCTCTGTGACTCAGCATATGATTGCTTCATGGCTTTTACTGTAAATCCTTGAAGGTATTCTTCCTTCTTAATAAAACACTTTCAAGGTCTTTGTGCTAGCATCATAGCAAAAAATTAATTGTGATTTAACACTCCAGTCTCCTGGAGATGTTTGGAGTGCCCTTTAGGATGTTTGAGTAGTACAATGCACTGAAAACTATTCTCTCTGTTGCTTCTTTTCTCAAAGGCAAACTCTAAGCTCAGCTTAGCAACAGACAGGCATGTTGCCTTTTCTTCATGAGTTTTCATAACAATAGCCTAACCAGGGAACAGCAAAGAACTGTTAAATTTGATTCTTACCTTTTATGCTCTTCTCCCAGTGAATTTCAGCACAGTTGCCATTGTGTCATGGTTACATGTTAAAGCTGTTTCTTACTTCATTTTCAGAAGTTAATGATCCAAATGAACTCTAAGTGCAAGGAAGAAGAAATTGAAGAGGATGATAAAATGGAGGCTGATGTGTCAGATGAAGAAATGGCCAGAAGGTAAGTTACATTTTATGACATAATCAGTACTAGCTAAGAATATGGTATGTTACTGTGTTATGTGTGGGGAAATAAAACCCAAAAAGGAAACAAACAAAATAAAACAACAAAAGCCCACAACAGATATGGTGCTGTACCAAATTGATTTTCCAGGAATGCTGGTGTATATTCACTGGAATCTCCATTACTTTGGGGGGTAAAATAACTTGTAGGGGTTTTCTGCCCTTTGATATCCAGGTATTTTCATGCTGATTCCTTCCTTGTTACCAGTTGCTGACAAATTGAAACTATCAGGGTGAATAATAATGTATAATAAGTCACGTAGTACTTGTACTTCTCCAAGCTTTTAATGACCAGGTGTTTTACACCACTTAAATTGCTGATTAGATTTAGGATATGCTCCATGACTTTCCCTCTGATTTTAGTAAAAGGTGTATTTTTCTTTATTCTCTCTACAGATATGAAACATTAGTAGGAACAATAGGGAAGAAATTTTTGCGAAAAAGGGACCAACGTGTACTCAAGGATGATGATGAAGATGAAGATGATGAAGTTGAAGAGGGGAATAGCAACACAAGACCTAGTAAAAGAGCTAAGAAAATGTTCTTAAAACCTCAGGATTAATTCAACTACACAAGTGGAGCTTGTTACCTAATGCATACCAAACAGAGTACCAAGAACTGGAGATCATTTGGAGTTTTTGCTATTTAATGTAAAGGGTGGATTTGTAAATCTGTTCTATTCTCATTGAAATTTCTACCATCCACAGGACAGACATTTTTCAAAGTGGGTGTGTATATAATGGATGTTGTACATCCTTTCCTCTCTTCCCATGAGTGGGGCACTCATCCCGTCAGTCTCTTTAAATGTTGTGCGTAGTTTAATTGAGTGTTGCATGCAATCAAAAGCAACATTATATACCATTTAGGATAACATCTGAAAGAAGTATTTGGAGTAAAGATGAGCTTTGTCCAATTCAGTAAGGCAGTTCAGCTTTCACTGCTTGCTTTTATTACAAAAATGAAACCTGTGCTCTCTTCAAATTGAAAAAAGTGAGCAGAAACATGCTTGGTTTGTGGGCTTTTTTACTGTGCTGAAAATAAGATGGGAGAAGAACAGAGAGATAAAATCCACTTTATTTAATTTTATTTTTATAAAGTTTATTTTAAAATAGAGGATTTTGTAGTGAAACTTTTTTTATACAGCAAGCCAAATATTGGGCGACGTTTACAGTTTGACATCTAAGCAGATTGTGAGTCTTAGTTTCTGCCTTCCAAAAGAAGTTTGCTAATTTTGCCTCTTTTTCAGCAAAAAAATCCAATCTTATAATTATGTAAGTCTTGTCATAAAAGCATAATAACAGTTTCAGAAACATACTTGAAAGCTGAATAAAAACTGTGGGCTTTTGTAGTTAATGATTGTGGATTAGCTTATTTAATGTAAAAAAATTATGCTTAACAGTCTGATACAAGGAGTGATCCTGTTTTTTGCTCTCTCCAGATGTCCCCCAATGTTAGCTGAGTGCACTGATTGATTTAGCTTGTGATGAAGCCATCTGAAGTAGTATTAGGATGGAAACATGATTCTCTTTGGTCACTTGGTGCTCTGGGCCTGCTGAAAAATGTCAGTGTAGTCTTGTCTAAAATCTTAGCAGTTCTCTGTGTATGGCCTTTCAACAGGATCTTTTGCCATTACTGCATTTCCTCAGGATGTCCAAGTTACTCATGCTCGATGCTGGCTCTCTGGAGAAAGATGAATTTGTTAATTGAAGCAAGGAGTGGCCATTCTGCCGTGGGCACGAGTCTTTTTTTGTTCTTTTTTTAACAGCCCAGTGAAGCAAGAGGTGAAACTCAATTATTTAAAGACAGACACACTGTGTCTGTTGTATTTTACATGTGATATATGAACTATAATCCATATATCAGGAGCACCTAATTAGATATTCAAGATGGATCACACATGGAAAGAGAAATATACTTTTAACCTAGTAAGGGGACTTTGTGCAGGTGGAAAGGCTGTGATTCATGATCTGAGATAGTTTTTCAGAGCTAATTAAATGCTACTGGTTCAATTACTTAAAACCTGATCATATATTACTGCTAGCTGAAAAGAAGTTAATGATGGCAAGACATTTTTCTTCCCATGGAAGATGTGACCTGAGCTAAGAAATGATTTATTGTTGGTCATCACAAGAAAAACTTGGAATATATCCCATTATTCTTTCTTGCTTATTAGTAGGAAAATGATTCCTCTCTCTGAACGCATTTCTTGAATGGAGAGTGAATTTCTGCATAGCTGTGCTGCATAGTTGAGGGGTAAAGTGTGTTCTGATGAACCACCAGCAACCAGGAGATGTCACTGCAATTGCATGTCCTGAGAGACCGTGGACTGGGAAGTTTCCAGTGCTGCCATGTAAAGAAACCTTTGGGTTATTTTGATAACAACAGTGGCTCAGGTTATGAGCCATGTGGAGTCTTCCTTTGTCAGTTGTGCAGTGAATTCTCCTGCATTGCAGGTTTCTGTTCAGTCCAATGGAGCGTAATTCTCATCAAAGGGCATTTTCCCTCCCTAATTTCGTATCATTTCCTGAGGGATATCTGGACATGTGGACTGTGGACATATCCATAGTGCATGGATAAGCACATGAGAAGCTGAAGAGCTTCCTAGAAAATCCATGATTTTGGGATTGGGACAGAGGAAGGGCAGTTCTGTTTCCTAAGCATGCCCAACATCAACTGTGAAGAAAAAGTAGACTTTATTGTCTTGATATCTGGGAGCTTTACTGTTCACATTCAGCTGGTGGCTCGGTGCTACAGTAACACCAGCTACTTATTTTTAGTACAATCTTTTATTCATGGGTAGTTTGCAAAATGTGGCTTTAAAAGCACCATCCGTAGTGTGTTATTGTGGGCAAGACAAAAGCAAAACTCAACCCTCAGTGACTTTTTAAACATACTTTAAATACAGAGTTACAAGGAGACATAGTGGGATCATCTGAAATACCTGTCTGCATTTCCAATGGTATAAATACGTGTATATATGTATGCATTTGAGTCTGACTCAAGCTTCCTACCTGAGGTAGAAACATTCTGCTGTATAAAATCTGTGCTTGAACTACTCTTGACAGAGATGTAAGTGTAGCAGTGAAACATTCATAATGCAAACCTGCATTAATTCAGGCTTTCTTGGCTCTGACACAGACTACAGTGCATTTTATGTGCAAGTTTCTAAGCTGTAGGACTTTCCCACGTGGTCATGCTTCTAAATGAAAAGTGTTTCTTCTTTGAAAACAGAAGAAAGTTGGGTAAATAGTGTTTTTATTACAGAAAATGGCTACCTGCAAAATGGAACTGATAAAGTGTTACCAGACACTGGGAGTGTGACCCTGAGGAGCCTGGAGTGTGGTTGTAGGTGGTGCTCCCAGACAGCTCACATGTCTGTCCCATGTCATGTGAAGTTTGGTTCCTCCCTTTAGCAGGCTGGTGGTGCTTATTTTGTAATAACTGCTGGGGTTGAAAACATGGAAGTACTGAACAACTTCGTCGTTCTTGCTGATGTTTCTCTTTTGTTTCTATTCTGCTTAGTATTGGATCTTAAAAGGTCCTGGACCAGAGTCCAACTGAAGTGAGCCATCCAGTGTCCTCCCTTTAGTAATGCTTGAGCTGATTAAACTTTGGTTCTTGGGGAGGGGCAGGATGTTCAGTGGTACCATGGAGTTTGAACCGTGTTTCTTGTGCTCTGTGTCTTGTTCTCTAATGAGACACTCCATTATGCAATGCTGCAACCACAGGTGGCTGTCATTGCCATTGGCCATTGCCTGTGTGTGCAGTGGGGAGCTGGGCTGGGATTCTGGGACTTCATCCAGCATTCAGACTTTAAAAGAAATTGTCTTGTCTTTCTCTTAATTGGAATACCATACTTTTAAATTGTATTTGGAATTAGATGAGGCTGGGGGCCGAGGGGGGTGGTTTTTAAGCATTTGTTTTGCTTCATTTGAACAACAGTCCACAACTAAAACTGCAAAATCGCTTAGGTTCCAATTTAACCTTTCTCTGAGAGTGCTAATAAAGCATCGCGGTAGGGAAGGATGTCAGCCATCCTAGAGTTCCCTTCCACATGTGAATTCCATTTTCTGTGAGCTGATGCTTTAAGGACTTGGCTGTTTGTTTTCTTTTGAGGGTGGGAGAACATCAGCTTCTACAATAGTGCCTTGCTAATGGAACCCCAGCATGAGGCCTCAGGGTTTGTTTGGTTTTGTTTGGTTTTACACCATTCTCATCTCAAACGTCTGAGGCATTTTGGGCCTGGCATTCACACCTCAATAACCTGCTTTCATCAGCTTTTGGGGAGCTTTAGTTAAACTGTGAAACTGTTCCTTAGCTGTATGTGTTGACACTTCTTTGTGTGATTTCATGTTGCACAGTGAGGACCTGCTTATAATTGTCACATCAAGATGAAAAATCCCTCTTAGAGAGTGGTTATTAACAGATGGGAGTCAGGGGGATGGTTGGAGCCTCAGTCACCAGCAGCTCTTTGGATCCTTGGTACGAACCAAACTGTACAAGGGGTAGCTGGGTGAGTCCTATCACTGCAGGCCCAGTTAAATGCTGAGGAGTCCATGACTGCCTGAGAAACCCTTGCATACCAAAACCCAAGCAACTACCTGGGAGCAACAGCAGGAACACCACTTGGGAAGTTGGCAAGGCAAGAAAACAGCTCTGATTGATGGCACAGAGAAATGTGGTTTGGTGAGCTGGGTGAGTGCACTGGGAATCCCATCGGATAAAATGGAGGTGGTGAGTGTTCTGAAGCTTGTCATGTTCCCTGAGGTCTTGGGGAACACCTTGTCATGATCAATCATTTAGAAAGGAGTAAAAACCCCTAATGGGACTTAAATAGGAGGGAATAACCTGAACACGAATTACTGAACAAACTCCATAATTCCATTATTAATAGAAAAGCTGTGTTCTGGCCTCAGTAAGATCTTTCAGTGTCCCCTGTTACCTCTTACTTGGCTCTCAGTTCCTCATTCCTGTGAAACTATCTGTGTACCCAGGCCATGAGCTGCCACCACACAAAGAGCTGGCACACACCACGACCAGCCCAGAGCTGCTGGCTGCCAAGCCCACCAGAGATGACTCCTGGGCCTCCTCTTCAGTGATCATCTTCCTCAGCCTACAACCTCTTCATCCAGGTACCTGTAGGAACTCACCATCTCCAACACCACTGCTACATTTGTTCAGTATTGGCCTGTTTAGTTCAAGAAGTGACAGGTAACAGGTTCCAAGGAACATGTAACAAGTGACTAGACGACACGAAATGGCCTCCAATTACGCCAGGGAAGGTTTTGATTAGATGCTAGGAAAATTTTTTTCACAGGGTTGCAAAGGATTGGAAGACTGCCAAGGGCAGTGATAAGAATCACCATCCCTGGGAGGAGCATTCGGGGACAGAGTTTAATGGTGAGCATGGTGGTGGTGCTGGGTCGATTGTTGAACAGGATGATCTCAAAGGGCTTTTCCAACCTCAGTGATCCTCTGATCCTAAGAAGTTTGAGGTGGGAAGAGGCCAGCAGATGAGTAGCACGAGTGGCCAGCCCTCACTTGGCAGATGGTGTGTGCAGGAGTCAGTGCAGCTGGGGGCAGCTGTACCTAAAACAACTCGTAATGTCTTTATTTTCCTTTTATTTATTTTCAGGTATACACTTACAGCATTTGTAAGATTAATGATCAGATTATGGCTTTGAAAAATACAGTATTCAGTGGGAGGAATCAACATTTGACCAATACTCAGGCTTATTACAGCCTGGGAAGAGAGTGTTTTTCAGTGTTTCTGCTATTTTTTTTTTATGCATTTAAGAATATTTCCCCTTTCTTAATGGTTTCATTGGTTGGGCTTTTTGCAGAGAAGCATGGTAGGAGGAACAACATTTTCTGAAAAATGGTGAAAAGTTATTGTGAAATAAAAGAAAAGGTTTCCTTTAGATTTGGCTGCCTCCTTCGGTTGTTTTTTCACTTTGATACAGATGAACAAGCACTAATGGCATTAAAGTTCCTGGGCTGTGGTACACATTCAGGACAGTCATATGAACTCTCATGTTTGCAGGACAGAATTAAGGGTCTAGTGGGCTTAGCTTCATAACGAATATAATGCAATGCTAAAAATACAGAATTTCCACCCCTTTACAAAAGTAAATCTAAGCCAACTGTGACATTTAAGCACCAGTCAGTTTATAGTATGATTACATCTCAAAAACAAAGCTTAGTAGTTATCTCCTTAGAGCCCATCAGCCACAATAACATTGCAATATGTAGAATTTTCATCACCAAAATAGGTACATACCAAAAATTACTTGGGGCAGTTTACTGCAGTAATGGCTGGAGGGATGCACATGATGATAATTTTCATTTTGTACTATGGTTTGTCTAAGGATGATGGTGAAAGAATTATGCCTCCTAATGCTCCTTCCCAAGATGACAATGTTTTACTCATATTAAAGGCAGAGGAATGAGATGAGCTGTGAGTGGTTGGATCTTGTGAAAAATGAAGTTTTAAATGTGTACTTCATTGTCTAAATGCTCACAGATGACTTGTCTCCCTATAATAACCTTAGAAAATGTGTTGGCAGCATATCACAATTAATAATCCATACTCGTGTGCTACAGGCCGTCCAAAATTCCCCAGATATATTTCTTACTCAAGCTTATAACCAGATTCAAATCAAATCCCACATTTGTGCCAAAAATTGAACGGCAGTCATCTCACAGCAAATAATTTTACCTAACTGACTCAAGAGTCTTAAATTCCTCATTTTTCCCAAAGTGAAATTCACTTTAATCTCATATTAATATATATATCCTTCAGTCACCTGCAGAAGAATCCCATAACCTTGGAGTAGGGATTGCAGAGACAGTGGAAGGTGCTGTATGTGTGCTGTACACACATGTACTCATGCTGGCCGTCTAGATTGTGTAAGATGCTTTAACATTAATGGGGACAAGTTTTCTCTCTAGGGTGATGTTGAATTTCTCTTTGAGGGTTTTTTCCACCTCTTCATCTTCAAGAGTTACAAATTCCACCAGATCCATGTTCTCCTTGTAGTTGTACGTGGTCTCAGTGAGCGTCCACCCAATTAGCGCTCGGAATCCGTCGGTGGTCTGGAGGGCGCAGATGGACTTCTTTGTGAAGAGGGAATCTGGAGAGGTCTGGAGGTATGTGCACTGGAAACGGAAGTCTTCCACTGTCCGTGGCTCAAGGCTGAACATATAAACTTTCCGACACTCTTTTTTCTCCAGCAGATCGGAGTTGGAGAAGCTCTGGTTGGGGATGTACTGTTTCCGTCTCATTTTCTCCAGGTACCAGACACCGTTTATTTCCGTGAAGCGGAAGACGCCGGGAGCCTGGGGCTGGTCTTTCCCTGACACAAGCTCCATGGGCTGCCACATCTGGTAGGACACCCCGAAGCCTGCATCGACGATGTAGGCTTTGCCTCCGAGGACGACCTTTACCATGAGGTGGGTCATGAGGGGGGTGTAGGCGTTCTGGTGGGGGTTGAACACATAGGCTCCCAGGAAGCTGGTGTCGTACCCCAGGCCCTTCAGCACCCAGCTCAGCAGCTGGTTGTTCTCCATGCACCAACCACCCCGCTTCCCCTGCACGATCTTGTTGTAGGCGTGCTCCAAATCCAAAGTAATTTTCTCCCCGCAGTGGATGCTGAGGTTTTCGAAGGGAATGGCACGGATGTGGTGCTGGAATATATCGGTTAAGGTTTCCAAATCTTGTTTTTCAGTGGAGCCTTTATAGCCAATTCTTGCAAAATACTCTTCAAGGTTCATCTCACCTGTAAAGGAAGGAACTGTGTTTTGGTTTCTTTACATCAGTGATTTATGATGCTGAAAAGCTGCCCTGGCTCTGCCAGCAAAGATTCTTTAATCTACTGAACCTCATCAGAGCAGCTTTTAAAGGAAACAAGTATTCCTATCAAATGGCTTCCTGAGCAAAGAGCAGTGCACGTGAGGGTTTGCTTTTGCCTTAGAGTCATCTCTCCGGCAAACAGCTGATGCCATTTCAGTTTCATATGAGGCAGCTGCAAGATGGGGATTTGCTGCATTTGCATTCTAATAGCAGGGTTAAGAAGAAATATAAGATCATGCCAGGGGAATGTGTACAAGGGTTCCTGGGAAATGGTCTGAAACCCCTGTTCAGTGACAGGACTGTCACTGGGGGAGGCAGTGTCATCTGCCAGTGGGAGGGAGGGTAGTCTGAGCCAGGATTCACATGTTCTTTTCATGAGTCTGCCACTGATGGCCGTGACAGTAAATGAATCACTCATTCAGTACACATCGCTCTTCCACCACTCACAAAAAGTTAACATGATACTCCTGCACGTTTTGTGAAGCGTCAAGTTTTATTCAGATAATTATAACTGAAAAAACCCTGACATTTGAAAGAGTCACAGACCACTGAGTCTTGTGTCTGCTCTGAGTGTTACAGAAACTCATTTTGGTGTTGGAATAATGGATCTGAATGGAGGTGAGTGGCCTAAACGACAAAGAGCACATCTCCATTCCCTCCTGTGCTCTGTGTCTCACAGGGCACCCTGAAAATGGACAAGGGTTTCTTTACATCTCTCTAGTCCTCACCTTTCTCAAAACTCAGCAATCCTAAAACTCAGCAGTGAACTGCTGAATGTGTACTGCAAACTAGGATTTCTCAGGATGATTCTCAGTGGCAGATTCATGCTGTGCATATTCATGGTGTATAGGCAGCTGTCCCAAAAGAACAGAGAGCACCAGCTAAAACTACACATTACCTCCTACAGAGAGGAATTTAACTTCCATTGATATCTAAGCATTGTTGGAGGATATCCTCAATGTAAAAGTTACACTTTTATGCCAAAATATGGCATTTTTTCTTTTGATTTGCAGAATCTGAGTATATCTGATCCTATCACTCTGCTTGTGAATGCTAAATAGATCACACCAGCATAAAACCAGTTCCTGAGATCATATTATTTGTAATTTCTTTCTGCAGCTCCATAATATGCTTGATCAGCATTAGATCTGGACTGCAGGAGATGAAAGCTACCATTCTTTTGAATTGTGAGCAGACCAGATGAAAAGGCAGGTACTGAAAAGGCAGTCGCACAAATGTGGCTATGATTTATGCAGAGAAAAACATCAGCAGAAGAACTTTACAGGTGCAAATGAAGGTGTTCATACAAAAATATTCTTCGCCAGGACTATACACAGTATCAGCAATTCTACTGCTAAATGTATGTTATTTGTCTTCCTTTATCCTAATGCATCAGCACATGGACTTTCTGGGTTGCACAACCCACAGTTTGTAATTTTTTTTAAGTTGTTTTTAAAGAGCTGTGATTTTATACCCTTAAAGCAGAATCCATTGATTATTAGATTGAACTTTTGCTTCCTTTGCACTTGCAATACTTTTAAATTAATTTATCTAAAAGTACGACTTCCAACTAGAAGTTGCAGTTCTAAATTTATATCTACTATTGTATCTAAACAAAAGAATCTATCTCACAGTGAAGTGAAGCTTCTCCTGAAGAGCAAAAGGTAGAAGAATTGAAATTGCATATCACTGTTTTGCCCTCTTCAAGAGCCCCTGTATAGCAGGTGATATTTTAGCTCTGTATCAAGACATTTTTAGGACATTCTTTCCTAGAGAATGTTGCATATGTTATTGTCCACGACCTTTACCATCATAAAGAAACCAGGTTTTTTGTATCTTTGGAGTGTTTTTTTAAGAAAATAAACTTACCTCTTATAAGATCCCTTTTTATTTATTGAGGTATTCAGTTTCTGGGTGGTTTATTAGAGGGGCAGCAGTCAGTGATGCCAGGAGTGGATACAGATTGTGAGGGTTGACTTTCTAAGTTCTGCTGGCCCTTGCTCCTAAATATTAAATACCAAAAAGGGCAAAGTCCACCCAAAATGGACTTTCGGACTTCACTGATCCGTGAGCAAATTAAACTTTGTTTCTTCTCTATTAGTAGATGTTTATGTCTTCCCCTGGTTAAGACCAGAATGAACTCGTTTTCCATGTAAAATACTTACAGTAGGCTGTTGCAAATGGCGTTGTAGCGTTTTAAAATTAAGTAGTATTGTTCTTTTGCAAACCAGCACTTTCCAGGGGAGGGTGGTCATCTGCGCCCTGGTGGGTACACTGAGGTGCCAAGGTGTTGCAGGCTGTGTGCTCCACGGATGAACAAATGACCCTTCTTTGCCCACAGAGGAACTTTTTCAATCTCTTCAGCTCCTAAGCTGCAGCAGGGAGTTATTGTGGAGCTGCCACACCTAATGAATGCCATGGCAAATATTTATTTGCATTTCTGCTCTAAACTTGGTCTCCTGCATCCTCAAAGCACTGCAGTGCTGTTTATTTAATTCTCTCCTGGTCAAGCCTGTCTCCCCTTCATTTGATGGAGGTGGAATGGCAAAGGAGGCCTCTTTGGGGAAGGCAAAGAGCACATTAGACTGCACCTGGGAAGCACCTGAGTTTTAGGCACATCAGGTGCCCCATAGGTCTGTAGCATCAAAGTCTTTTCCTTGGCTGAACACTGATGTTCTTCTGTCGCCCTTTTTCGCAGCCCATCCTGTACAGTGCCACAGGTATCACAAGGTAAAAGGCTCCTGTGTTATGGATATCCTGCTGTGAAACCACACCAGTGGCATGTCCCCACTTCCCAGGGTTTTCTTTTGCATCTACAACATCACTTTTTAAGGTAGCTTTTGTCCAGAACGCTGCTTGTAATAAATACTACGAGTTTTATCTATAATACTGTCATGTCCTCTTGACATCACATGAAGCCTTGGTCCCAAAAGTTTACATTAGAGTTTGCGAAGGCTGATCTGACTTTGATTTGTTTTCCAGTTTTGATACCAAATCCCTGATTTTTAGAAACCATTGAATTATGTCATCTTCTACAAATTTTATTTTGAATTCAGAGACACAGATACATCAGAAAAAGTGGATACTCAAAATTAGAGATATTTTGGGAGGTTTTAGGTATCCTTGGATAAATATCTTTCCTTAAGCCAATTTCTGAAAAGGGAACAAGACTCAAGTCTTTCAACTTTTCGTAAACTAATCAGCACCTAATGGTGGCTTGGTTTGAGAAAGTCTTAACCTTTCTTTTTTCTACAAAGTCTTTAAGAGCCAAATTCAGCTCAACTTTAAGACTGTTAAGGGAAGTGAATAATTTGTAAAAGTCACTGAGGAGATTGGAAATAATACCAGAAAAAAAGGTTAGAGGTCTTTCGTGTTAAACAGTAACACAACCTCTCCTTCTGCATCATTTTGGTCTCATTTGCCACAAAATATATCTGCAATGAAATGAGATCTTGAGAAGGTGAACAAAAAGTTAAGGAGTCAAGAAGCAATTTGCATACCAGAAAAACATAGTCTAGTAAGATGTCTTGGTTTCTAAAGAAGGAGAGTTTTAATAAAAAATATGCAGTCAATATATGCAGTTAATTGGCAAAGTACTTGAATTTACCAAGCTTTGCAACTAGCTCAAGTTAAAAATGAGATTAATGTAATTAATGTTAATTTTAGAACTTTCCTGTTGGCTATTTAAAGATCCATGCAGCACAGTGTTACAGTTAGATCTTATCCACCATATTAGGTGGCAAGCCACGAACATTTACTGGTACAAGTTTGTTCTCCAGTACTATATTGAATTTATCTTTCAGTGTCTTCTCAACCTCTTCGTCTGTAAGGGTTGTGATGTCCACCAGGTCCATGCCCTCCTTGTAGTTGTACTTCACCTCAGTAAAGGTCCATCCAACTAAGGCAAGGAGCCCATTGGGGGTCTGGAGAGTGCAGATTGACTTCTTCCGAAGTAAGTTATCTGGAGACACTTGGAGGTACGCGTTTAGCTCCTGGAAGTCATCTATGTGTCGTGGCTCAAGAGTAAATCTATATATTTTTCTGATATTCCCCAGTTCTGGATTATCAGGGAATTCAGCAGCACTTTGCTCAGGAATATAATGCTTCCTTTTGACTTTCTCAAAGTACCAGGTGCCGTTGTCTTCCATGAAGTGGAAAATGCCAGGGATCTGGGATTGGTCCTTCCCAGAAATCAGCATCAGTGGCTGCCACATCTGGTAGGCACCCCCAAACCCAGCATCTACTATGTAGGAATCTCCCTGGATCACCACCTTCAGGAGGATATGGTTTATCTCAGCAGCGTATCCCTTCTCTGCTGGTTCATAGCTGTGTGCACCAAGAATACAGACATCATACCCTAATTCTTGCAAGGCCCAGAATAGGAGGTGGTTGATTTCCAGGCACCACCCACCACGTTTCTTTCTCACAATCTTATTGTAAGTAGACTGCAAATCCAGTTCGATGGCCTCCCCACAATGCATGCTGAGGTTCTCGAAAGGAATGGCCCGGATGTGATGCTGGAAGATGTCTGTCAAGGTTGGCAAGTCTGCATCCTTATGGGGCTTGTTGTAAGATATTCTTCCAAAATACTCCTGAATGTTCATTTTGCCTGTGTGAGCAGAAAAGCAGCCAGTTACTGCTGTGCAGCTGTCAAGGGGTTCACTCCTGTTTCTGTAGCACAGGTTAACCAGCCTGCAAATGTAGTCTGGGCCATTTTAATGAGGATCTAAAAGAATTTTAAGTATTTCTTTAAAAAAAGACAAGGACAAGAGCAGGTGGCAATAATGCTTTCCCTCTCTCAGGGGCTGCCTTCAAACCAGGTGGATGTCTTTCCCATGGGAAGACACAGCACATGACATAACAGCATCTCTGACCACAGAGGAGGATCCCACATGACAAAAGTTTTCTAAAATCAAGAAAAAACAGGTTTCCAGAAAAACTGCCACACCATATGGGCATAAAAGTCACAGCAAGTTCTGTTTCTTTTACTGTACCAGGTAAGCAATCCCACAGGTAATTTAACTGGAAGATTTTGCATTCATGGATTCCGTTAACTGGGATTAACATCTCAGTGTGTCACCACTTCAGACAGGTTTCCATGTGAAGTAGATAGTTGTTTTCTTAATCTCTTAAATTTCCCTGGGGAGTTTAGACAGGGCTTTGGCTGTGGAAGGAAGGGAGTCTAATGTTTCTAACCTAAGCATCAAAGGAATTGATCTAAAAATACATACAAGGCATATTCATAATCTTTTGGTTTCTTTGACCATCTTTTACAAACTAAAAGCTTTGGTTTCAGCTCAAATTATTGGAAATATTTTGTGTCTTTGCATATGCGATCCCCTTTCCTTTCATTAGCAGAAAGACACTGTCACTGGTACTGGTTGTGTGGCCAAGATACAAAAGGTTCCCTGTAAGACTTCTAATCCAGTGATTCATCTGGTCTCTACAAGGATTTCTTTTGCCTTTAGTTTAGATTTAAATTGGCTTTTTTTCCATGCAAGGATATTTGTTGTTCAGAACAATTCACAATCTATTAAGGGCTGTGTTAATTTCCAAAAACTCTGAGGATTTCTTGCTTCCTGCAAATGGCTGAATGTTCCCTGGGAGGATTTTCCAAAAATCCTTTGATGAGATGGGAGAAACTCCCTTCCATTCAATATTCTTAGGTTGGTCCAACTGCTCCCCCCAGCAGTTTGACCCCGTGGCCATACCAGAAGCTTGTGAAAATCCCACCTCAAATCCATAGGTGGAAGTGCTCCCACCCCAGCAGCTGAGCACATCCAATGGCCTAATCTCTAGACTTTAACCCCAGTCTTGATGCCAGCAGCACAACTCACATGAATTGGTTGTACTGCTTCTGATCTGCACTGGTACCAACATTCAGACTGACTAATGCAAACCCACAGGGAAATGTGATAGAATAGAGGATTATCCCAATAAGGGAATAAGAAATAAACATTGTCACTTCAAAAGGACCCAAAGAGGCTACATGAAAAAACAGTAATGTCTCTTTGATACTGCATTTTATGGGTTTTTTCCATCCCTTTTCTAGGACAAGGGCACTCATCTCTGGCAGGATCTCCTTGGAAACACTTGTAGAAAGCCATTTCCTTCCCAACACACAGCGCACGTGTTTGCTGGCAGGCTCATCTTGTGGCCCTCTGCCTCATTTTCCTTTCTATTCCCACTTTCAGCAATTTTCCATAGGAAGATAGAAACATCTTTTCCCTGTGAGGGTGTCAAGCTGAACCTCTGTGACCAGCAGGAGTCCAGAGGAGTCCATCAGCATGGTGGGTCTGATAGAATAGAATTTGCCTTCAAGCAGAACCTACCCTGGGCCAGCAGCAGAAGACCTGATGGCCTCCCCATAACCCATCTGCTGGGTCTGGGTGTCCTGATCCCATGGGGTGCTGGCAATGAGGCTTCGGGAAAAGATACTGGGAAAGCATTTTGGGAAATTCCCTGCTGCCCGTGCCTCAGTTTCCCCAGCTGACCCTTCTCTGGCCTCATCAATTTAATGTCTCTGTCAGAGGCAGCCTTGCGGTGGCTGACAAAATGCGCTCTGATCTCAATGAATACTTAAAGAGCTTTAAGTGTAATAAAGCTGCACTACAGCATCATTGACATTAGGGAGCATCCACATAAATCAGCGTTTACTCCCTCGCCTTCCTGGAGGCAGATTTTTCCTTGGCACAGCCATTCCCGCTGTGCGAGCGATGAGGCTGCAGCAGTGAGCAAGCCCTCTCCCGGAGGGACAGTTTGCATTCCAAAACCGAGTTGCCAAATATCCCCAGCCTCAGCCCGGATCTCAGCCGTGTTTACTTCTGCCCCTGAGCTTTGCTCAGCGTTCCTGCAGCTTCGTGGGTAGTGAGATTCAGATGTTAGTTCTGCCTGTCTGCACATATCCCTCGGGATCGCTGGGTCCTTGCGTAATTAGGCTGAATATAAGGATCATTTCTTCTCTGCTAAAAAATCATGAGGGACTTCCAAGGCTGGATGCTCTTGCACATGCCTATACTATTTGTTTGATTCTAAGGCACACCGTGAGTCAGTTGCTGCGTTTTTCATACACCCTGGCTCAGCACAGAGGGTTAGTTTAACTCCCAAACACTCGACGTTGCACTTGGAAAAGGCCCTTGCAGTGCAACACTCACCATCAGCCCCGGGGGTCCTGCAGGTCATGCTTTGCTAACACGCCTGCCTGCTGTGCGCAGGGTGTGCAGACTCACTGGGGTGGGCTTTCCAAAGGGGCTGACGCAAAGCTGCAGGATGAAGTTAAAGATCAGGCATGCAGCGCTTACCTCGCAGGCACTCAGCTCAGGCTGTCCACCCCGGGGTGTTCCAAAGTTCTCAGGAAGAGCTGGACTGCCAAGTGCTGCTCTTAAAGGTCCAGGCTGCCTTTACTGCCTGTCAGGGACAGCCTTGTCCTCCAGCAGAGCAGCCAAAGAGGGGAAAGAGTTTCTTCTTTTATAGTAGTTTTTATTCTGATGGTTTTATTGGTTTATTTGTATTGGCATACGTGTGGAAAGCCCTGACATTGTGTTAGATGCTGTACAGAAATTATCCAGTCCCCAAACTGATTACAATACTGAGGAGATTTTAACCTTCCACGGCACTGAATGAGAACTGAAGCCCTCCAGGAGTGCAAAGCTTTGGCATCATGAGCAATTTTGTAAGCAGTTATAACCTATAAACCTATCCTCAACTCTGCAGGTCACCCAGGGGCTTCAGTCTCTGGGGTACCCTGGTGGGTGCTCCCATGCTAAAGCAGCAAAGCAGATGTGAAAATTTTGATGTAGATTTTACATTGTTGGCATTGATGTGGTCTGGATTCCTGTAGGAAGTGACTTACTATAGATAGAGAGTAATCCAGGGCAGGAAGTCACAGATTTATTGGTGGGAGCGGCAACTGTTGAATTAATCACATTACACTGAGCTATTCCTCGTGGCTGACACCAGCCTCTGCGAAGCAACAGGGTCAGATTTGCCAAGTCACGTAGTTTTCTAAATTCCCCTGGGTTCGAAGAGAAACCCTGTCCCGCAGCAGGGAAGATGATACTCCTGGAGAACTCTGAGCTCCCTGAGCCTGCTGTGCCTTTAAGGGTTTGCCTCCGAAGTTGGTGATAAGGAAAAAACAAACTAATGCAATCTGAGACGAAAAGCCTCTTTTTTTTTTTTTTTCCTTCCGACAGCGAGTTCCATTGTATTGCTCGGCAGGACGCTGGGTCTCTGCGGGCGAGCGGAGCAGGAGGCAGGAGGGACAGCACCCGGGCAGCACCCGGGCAGCGCCGGGCACACGCTCCAGGAGTTGAGTCAGCGGAAAGAAAAGCGCCTTTCCCTGTTCCTGCCCTCCACAGGCTGGATCTCGGGGGCAATGGACGTAACGCCCTACTCTGGTCTTAAAGGTCTGTGGTTTTATAGTTCTATACTCGTTCCCCTGAGCCTATGGAACAGCACAAAGTGCAAGAAACACCCTGGCACAGGGAGAGAGGAGCGGGCACAGCCCTCTTTAGGTGTTTCCTATGTTTGTTCCCACAAAGGATGGAGATTCTTGGCTCTGCGTGGATCTTCTCCTGCCTCACAGCTTTGCAAGACCTGCCTGAACTTTCACCTGCATCCCAATGCTTTGTCCCTGCTGTCCCACTGAGTTTAGCTCCTTTAGCTCCCCCACTAATGTGAGGACCACAGATCACAAACAAGTCAGATTCTGTGACAATTTCTTCTGATCACCTCTGTTGCAAGCTGCTGGTCCACACCATAAGAAGCCCCTCTTTCTTTTACAACCACATTTCTTTTTCTTATAGGATGGAGAGCCTCATGTGGTATAAAGGACTCTTGCACACCTGCAGCCAAGCACATGTAGGTGAATTTGACTCTGGGAAGACAGGGATTTCAGGAGCTTGCTGTGTCTCTATAAAATACATTTAGAACATGCAGATTAGCAGCAGCTTTTATTAAATCTAAATTGCTAGTTATAGAAAGCTGCACATACTGCATAACAAGTGAAAAAGGTTCAGTGAGTTATTGTGGTTTTAAAAGCCTTAGCTGGAAAATATTAGCACATACAAATAATCAGGACAACTTCAGTGATTAATGACTTTTTTTTTTTACTTTGGGAATACATGCTGCAATTGGTGGGGGGGAGGGATCTGAATAATTTTAGTTCACAATGCTTGATTTTAAATTTTTTTATTTAATTATAATTCACTTATATAATTTGCTTACTTATAAGTGCATAGTTGTAGTGCTTCCAAGATTTGTACATAATAGGAACATCAAGCATCTTCTCAAAGGGCAAAGTGGTCACATTTCTCCTGCTAGGAATCTTAGCTGTTAGGTATGTGATTAAGATTCATCGTTTCTCCTTATATCAATATAATTAGTATCACTGCAAACACATCCTCAGTAGAACAGATATGTTTCAGAAAAATAATTCTGTGCATGTTTGGGTTCAGCCATAATAATTAATGTGCAATAACACCCGGAGTAGAGCCTGATGAGAGGAACATGTATTCCCAGCAGTCTGCTGCTGAGTGTGAGCAAACAAAATGCTCAGGAGATGCTTTCAGTTCAAAGAAATACTGCTCTTTGTTTATGTCACCGAGAGAACAGGAGCTGTGCAAAGCCGGAAACAACACAGAGTTGTCACTAACGTTTCTCATCATCAGTTCTAGGTCGTAAACATCCTGTCCTCAAGTACTCACATGGTGAATTCACACAGGTGTGGGAAGGCCTGACTGCCACATGAGAGGGTGTTGGGGATGTGAGAGCAAAAAGAACAGGCTTATGGCCTAACTGCAGAAATTCAGCACAGGAGGTTTTTGTGGTTTTGGCTATTAAATTCCCAGAATATTATTGTATTCATTTAAGAAGCAAGTATGATTTTCTCCAGGTGGCAGAACCAGGTAATAAAGAAAAAGACACACAGCTCCACCATTCTGCCCAGCTACACTGGGTGTGTTTAGAAAAGCTTTTAAGAGATGAAAGGAGTAGGGAATAGGCAGAGTCTGCTTCCTGCTAAGCACAAACAGAAGGGCAATGATTTGATTGAGCTAGGCAGAAATTATTTGTACCCAGACCAAAAAGAGATGCAGGAATAGTTGTGAAAATCCATTTCTTTTCCAGATTTGTGCTAGTATGTTCTGCCTTTCACTGGTGTAGATGGAAGGAGAAAGATTAACCTTTAGCTGCTTGTCAGAAAGAGAGGGAAGAATTGCCTGTAATGCCACTGAATTGAATTGTAATTCAGGCAGTGAGTTAGAACAGAGACAACCTGCTCGTATTGACGGGTACGAATTTCTTGTCTAGTGTTATATTGAATTTCTCCTTCAGTGTTTCCTCCATTTCTTCATCTGCAATGATTCTGATTTCCACAAGATCCATATTGTCCTTATAATTGTACTTTATCTCTGTGAATTTCCACCCCACCAGTGCCCGGATGCCGTCGGCAGTCTGCAGGCTGCAGATGGACTTGGTCACAAAGAGCGAGTCAGGTGCTGTCTGCAGGTGGGCATTGCAGCCCCTGAACTCCTCAATGTCTCGTGGCTGAAGGGTAAAGAGATAAACTCGACGGCAGACTTCATTTTCCACATTGTGGGAAGCAGAGGTGCTTTGGTTGAGAACACACTGTTTCCTTTTCACCTTCTCCAGGTACCAGGTCCCACTCTCCTCCTGGAAACGAAAGACCCCGGGAGTCTGCGGCTGATCTTTTCCCGAAATCAGCTCCATTGGCTGCCACAACTGGTAGGCCATCCCAAACCCCCCATCCACAATGTAGGATTTGCCATCAAGCTCCACTTGTAGCAGCAGATGATCCATTTCATCTGGATAGGCATCGAGCTCTGGCACATAAACTCTTGATCCCAGTAGGGTGACATCGTAGCCAAGAGTTTTCAGGACCCAAGATAGGAGGTAGTTGTTTTCCATGCACCAGCCCCCACGTTTCTTCCTCACTATCTTGTTGTAGGTCGCTTCCAGGTCCAGCTCAATGCTTTCCCCACAGTGGATGCTGAGGTTTTCAAAAGGGACAGCTTGGATGTGGTGCTGGAATATATCTGACATGGTAGCCAGGTCTGGCTTATTGTGGGAGCCCCGGTAAGAAATTCTGGCAAAATACTCCTGGATGTCCATGCTGCCTCTGAGAGAAGGGTGGGAAAAATAATAGGCTGTGTCAGAAGTGGTGGAAGGCTCTTCCCCATCCCTTATAATGGGGTGCTCGGAAGAGGAGCGGGATTTGACTAATGTCTGTATCAAAGGCAGCTGAGTAATAGTGCTGAGAGAAGCCAATGGGATGCTGCTGATGAGCACAAATGTTATTTTTATTTGCCTCTTTTACAGCTGTGACGAGAGGCTCCAGCTGTGCTAAGCACATTTCAGCAGAGTTCCTGCCCAGCAAAGCTACAAATCTCTGTAGGAAGGAACAAAAGCAGTAGCAGCGATGTTTCTCTGCTAGAAATTATAGGAACTGAGACTCTCCAGATCTCAACTGCTTTGCTCGTGGTTTGACTCAGCAAAGCAGAAGCAGAAAACAAACCCTCCCACTCTTGCAGAGCAAGCCAGAGCCTCCTCTGCAACCATATCTGAAGCAAATCTGTCCTGCCATGGTGTTTCATTCATTATTTAGTCAGCCTGGCATGAACTGGTCTCACCTGCTCCTGCTCTCTGGTGGTAGCAGATGTGACCTGGAGTTCAGAAGGCTTTTTTAGGACAGAAAAGGCTGTGGGAGGCTTTTTGCTACATCTGCTGTGAGCTGCCTCCCCACAGCACAGCTCAGCTCCCTAACCCTCCCACTCACAGCCCTATCACAGCAACAGGAGGGAATCCAAGGCTTGGCTCTAAACTACAAGGTTCAAGGGCCTTGCATTTTCTGAGATCATTTTTTGGGATGCAGTTGCTCCTTCTGCTCATGGTCTTCCCAGTGGTGGGTGGCTGCCCGTGGGTAAGGGAGCAGGCATTGCCCTCCTCTGGGATGGCAGAGGGCTCAGTGCAAGGCTGTTGCACAAACACGGGGGTGGAAAGCAGCTTGAGCCCTCCCAGCCCCTGATGGGAGGAATGGGATTTTGGTGGAGCCAAGTACTTTTGTTATTTCTCCCCAGGCACTGCTAAATTTCAGACATCTGTAAGTATGGAGCAGTGTTGTTCAGATTATTGACCCAAGAGGTCCAAAAATGCTCTCAAGTTCCTGTATGCAACTCCCAAAGTAAAATCAAAAGTAAAATAACCAGCTGTTCCAACAGTGAAAAATGGCACACTCGAAATTGTATGGGAATTTTGAAAAGGTACTTTCAGTACATAAAACAATGAAAATGAAAAATTCCCATTTGGCNCTGTTCCAACAGTGAAAAATGGCACACTCAAAATTGTATGGGAATTTTGGAAAGGTACTTTCAGTACATAAACAAAACAAAGAAAATGAAAAATTCCCATTTGGTGTAATATCCTGGCAGAAGCAGAGGGTGCCATGCTTTGGGTCCCCACATGACCTTTAGGAAGGAGCTTTACAGAACTTTAACTATTGATTTCATCATAGCCACCACCATGTCTCAACATCCGAGCAGGCCTGAGGGATCCACAATGGGGTTAACAGCATCAGAATCAGAGGATTCTCTTTGTTCAGCTTTTGGCTGTTCCTAAGATTTTCCCAGAACTACAACTCTATTCATTTCTGAAAACTTGGCGCAGGCTTAGTTCTTGCCATGTGAATTTTAAACTAGCATCACAGCAATGTGCTGTTTTTCCTTTTTTCTCCCTTCCTTTCCCTCCACCACAGCAAGCAGAACATGTGCAGTAACTTTTAACTTACAGGGAAAATGTTAGTGTGGTATTTGTCTGTCTGTCCATTTCTTGAGGGGGTTTACAGGGCTGTTTTAATGGGGTTGCTGAAATGAGGCAGATGGCAGAAATGCCTGAGTTGCTCGAGGCTCACAACTGAGTAAATAAACCAGCGTATCTACAACACCGAGCAGCTGAGCACTCCCTTCCTGCCCTTACNCTTCCCCCCGCCTCTGTCAGATTGCAAAAGCTGGGGGAAAAAAAAAAAAAAGAAAAAAAAAAACCCGAAGGGTGGAGCATGAGAGCTGGAGTGAGCCAGCAAAGCCAGCAGCAGTGTAAACCTGGCTGTTGTTAGAGCAGAGGCTGCTTCACATTTTCACTTGTTTGATGCTTTCTGCGGGGCCCTGCTCAGGCTGTCGCCACAAGGGTATGTTTTTGTTTCAGTAGCTTGCTGGATGCACTCGGGTGATGCAGGTTTTTTCTGCCAGCCATTAGATTACTATTTGTTTGGAAACATGAGGAAGGAAAAGCTTGCATGCACACAGTCTGAGAAGGGGTTTGCACTGTTTCTGCAAAACAGCAAGATTTCAGCACAGTACCCTGCACCTGCAACCTGCCTACCCCAGTCTGCAGCACAGGGACTTCAGTGCTGCCTTTGCTCTATGTGATTTCTATGTGGTTTTTACTATAGCACATTTCATAGAAGGTAAGAAAGCACAGGGCCAGCAGTGTGTCTCCTTTGGTCTTTGCCCACAGGAATCAGCTGCAGATGTCATTGATGGTGAAGATGCTCTTGGCACAGTGATGACTGTGAAGTACTAACACGTAGGGATTGTAACAGTGTATTTTATATTGCTTTTGTATCTCCCAGTTTTGCTTCCATTTTGTCAAGTCTCATTCATTCTCTGACATCTACAGCTGGATCTTCCCTGTTAGTTCCCCAACAGTAGTTCCAGTCCTTCACATTTACTGTCAATGCCAAGTTCCATTCAAACACTGATTTATTGGGATAATTAGCAGAGATAATAAATCAGATGAAACTAAGATGTCTGTGATAACCCATTACACAGCTCCAGTCCCATAACAAAGTTTGGCTCTTTATCATCCCATCAGTGGCCAGTGTGTGACCCCACAACAGAGAACCCATGCCCAAGCCAAGAGGTGCTGAAGGGAAAGGAGAACCTGCCCTTGTCAGGCTCATCTGGGCAGATCCAAATCAGTACAAAGAGAAAGTTCGTACTCTTGGGTGGATCTTGCTGACATGGAATAATTCCTTCTCTTCCCCCAGACTCTCATTTTCACAGGGAGAAGCCAAAAGTCAAGCAGGTGCATCCCAGTCCTGATGGGAACCATCCTGGAATTCCATGGACCCATCTCTGTACAACATGTGAGGAGACCCATCCATGCTCCTTGTCCAGAGTTATTTGGGACTACAGATGGTGCCAGAACTGAGCACTTGCCATGTTCCTTTGTGTGATCTGGCCCAGGGTCTGTTCCAGAGAATTTTGGGGTCCTTTTTAAATACAGGTGTTCTCTAACCCAGTAGAAGCATAACCTATTTTCCCTGGTACTTTGACACTAAGCTTTTCTCAATTCCTCTCCCTAAAATCTATCTGATATTGAGCTTTTTATTCCATGTCTTTTAAATTCTCATGCCCACTTACTATCCTGCATCACTCTCCATTTTCACCATGCACATTTTACAGCCAAGCCACTGAACCCACGAGCTCCCACCCTTCCCCAGGTGTGCCCAAGGCCAGCACAGGGCAAAGCTGTCAGGGAGTGCTAAAGGTAAGGAAAGGCTGATCTTGATCCCCGAGCCTTGCTGGAGTCTGTTCAGTGCCGTGCCAGATCATCAGGGCTAATTCCAGGTGGGGCAATTAACTGCAATCACAGCTGTGGGTAACGATGCCCTCACCTGTCCCCAAGGGCCACCAAGGGCAGAGCCCAGCTTGGGCCTGCTGGGATGGGGAACACAACCACAGGCTGAATGTGCCAAAGGGAATGTCCTTGGAAAGGACACTGCTGTCCACCTGGACACTGAAATGCCATTTCCCAACCTTGGGAGGAGCTGGAGCTGGCTGAGCTTTTTCCAGAAGATCCTCAATGTAATTGCACTCACTTTTATATAAATTTAAACTGCTGACAGCATTAAATTTAATACTGAAATCCTTCTCTCATGCTAACTCTCCTGAGAGGCCTCATCAAATATCCCTCCCTCCCTGCTTTAATGGAGTATTAGAGGCTGCAATATTTGCTTGGAGAAATAAAAGCATTGGCTGCCCTATTTGAGGTAAAAGTCAAGTGTCTTCTCCCTTCTATAATCACCTCTCTGGCACACTATATAACAAATGAAGATGTATTATTATATTATATTATTTTGTTATATGATATGATGTTATGATATTATTATCTTATATTAATTATTACAAGGATGCTTAGTATACAAAATCTATATGTACAAAGAGAGACTTTTAAAGTAATAAAATTAAGGTGTTCCAAATGGAATTAGTAAAACACCTTAAACTCTTACACGAGGTCGGATCCTACTGAGCTCTTAGTTCCCAGGAAAGGAAACACTGCACACCCTAAGACAAGTGTCTGGCTCTTGTCTTTCATTTCCAAAGGGAATTTAATAGATGCAGGCTGCCCTAATCCAAAAGACTGGTAACATTATTCACACCTACAAACATATTCATAGTGGCAGAACTCCCTCATGCTTGACATTCATTGTCTCCCTTACGTAATTCCAGATATCAAAGCTGTGGCTCTGTATCTTTCTGGATTTGTATATTTGTATCTTCACCATCCACCGTGTGCAGTCGGGTGGTGTCCATCCCACCAGCCAAAGGATGATCCTGCAGCTCCAGCAGAAACTTTTCCTCATGGGACTAGAGAAGGGAGCAGCTCTGCTGGACATTTCTTGGCTTTTTCTCAGTGAATAAGAGACCAAATCTCGCTTTTAGCGTTTCCGCTGTCTGATGTGTCTTTCTGAGGGCTGGTGGGTGTCAAAAGGTATCTTCCTCTGCTTATTCTGCCTTGCCAAAATGAGGTTTTTCACACAAACCAGCTCTGAGGATGTTAATGCAGACTGAGGAGACCACATTGGTCTGCAGATCCTTCCACCTCTGAGGGTTTACATGTAAATGGTCATAATTCAGTTAAATTCCATTACAGAGGGAACAACCAGCTTTTCTACATGAATGGCTTTATCTCATAGAGATTTTAAAGTTAAAATAGAATGGCTTTGGGCTTTCTCCTCAAAAAAATTTCCTCTAAAACCAAACTGTTGCTTCAGTACAAAGACTCTCATGGACTTCAGTGAGAATTTGGATCAGTCATGGTCCAGGCAATCAGCCTGGAAGCATGCAAAGCAGGAACAATTACACGAGTTCTGTCATTCCCATTACTCAGGTGGTTTGTTGTTTGGGTTTTTTTTTTGGAGATAGGTGGGAAGGAAACCTTTTATGTCAATGAAGAGTGTTACAGTGACAGCAAAGGGGGAAAAAAACAACTGTGCCTTTGGAAAACACATTTTCATTACAATGTACTAACACACATCACAGAAATAATATATGTTTGTGATGACAAAGTATTCCCAGCACTCCACTGCTGAATTCAGTGTACAATTGGAGAAAAGAAAGGAGAGATGCTCTGGATTAAAAATACTCTCCCAGACTTCCCTTTACTGGGATTTTATTGACTTTCTGCCTTGCAATGCACTCAGGGGGGGCACTGGACTCCCAAGTAACACTGCAGGGACTCGTGCACACTTTAATACCCTTTTCACAGGTTTTTTCTGCCTGCCCTGTATGTTTACAGCTGGTATGGACAGCACAAAGCAAAGTGCACCACATATGGGTGCATGGAAAAGAAGAGAGGTGAAGTTTTCACACCTGGAGCAGGAGGGGAGCAAACGGAGCTGGGAAGAACTGCCTGTGGATTTGCTGACTGGCATTGCACTGTGGTACCTGAGGAGGGATGGGAGGAGGGAGTTTGGGAGGGGCTGAAGGCTGGGAAGCAGATGTTAGATGTGGTCAGAGCAGAAGTCATAATCTGGATTGCAAAGTGGGGAAGGGAATTCAGTGTAAATTGTCGTAGCTGGTGGGATCTAAAATCACTTCTGCACTGGGAGCTGAGTGAACCTTGTAAAAAAATAAAATTCAAGTTGCTGAATCTAGTCAGAAATCCAGCATCCAGGCATCCAGCTATGCCCAGAAGCATCCCTTTCCCAAAAAGCAGCTCCACACCTGCTGTGCTGACCCACACATTATCCACAATATTACTACTTTTTTTCTAGCAAGGAGCAATTTGATCCTTGATCATACAAACTAGTGAATGGCCTTTGCTGTGAGATGATGAACCTGGTTAATTTGACATCATCCCTGGGCATTTTCATCCCATAAGGTTAAAGGCAACTAATTTCCTTGCAGTGGTCATGGTACTTCCTTTTCCTCATCACACCATTTCAAATTGATGCCACAGCCAGGGCAGTGTTTCCTCACAGGCAGAGACTGAGGGTGCTTTCATGATGGAATATTGCCATCCGCCTTCCAAACCCTTATTTAACAGGAGCTGTGGTGCAAAATTCTGGTCAAACAGTCCTTGAAAAGTAACCACCTGCCTTTTAAGCATCTGGAGGCACATCTCTTCTGCTTCTCTATTTAAAATAAATAGAGCTGTCATGGAGAAAAGCCTGTGGTTCAGCCACGTCCCTCTGAGACCAAACCAAGCACTAGATTTGTCAATTCACACTAATGCTATTTTTAATTGCTTTCTCAGCAGTTGTGCTGGGACCTGCCCAGCATCAGGCGCTGCACCTTGTGTTCCAGTGCAGCCCCTGCCATCCCCTGGGCCCCACAAACACACTCAAACATGATGTTGACAAATACATTGTCGTCTCTGGGGCTGGAGGCTGAGACCTTGAACCCGAGGTGGTGATGGAATAAAGTGCCTTCAACTCAGGATAGCTTTCTACTAAAACATCCGAGCTGTGCAAACCCTTTGGGAAATTTCCAAGATGCAGCAGGATTCAGCAGCCAGCCAGGCCAGCAAAGCAGCTGCAATGTCTTTTTTCCTCATTTTCCAGCTTTCATGAGTGGCACCAGGTGCTCTCCAGCTCTGCAGGGAAGATGGAGTGAGCAGGTCTCTAAATCCTTCAGCGGGTGAACATCATCTCCTTCATCCCCATGAAAGCAAAAAGCAACCTCACCAAATCATCTGTCTTTTGCCAGGTCCTTACCCAAGTTGCAATTATTCCTCTAATTCCTGTCTGTGTCAGCATAGCTAGTGACTTTACACACAGCATTGTATCAAAATCTTTACTGAAATGGAGCTGAAGTCCCACTACACATTTCTTCCTTCTAGAAAATCTCATACCTAATCATAGAAACCCAGTAGTTAATTTTTGCTACCATTTTTAATGAGCTCACAACAGTCAGAGGCAGCCATAGCACCTGATGTGCCTGGATCTGTCTCTCCCCTTACACATCTATCTGAGGGATATTCTCCAGCGGCATCCAAAATCAGACAGTGAGAATGTATATTCTGCTTTCAGCTAATAATTGAGAGACTAAACCTGCCTGGCTGCTGGGGACTCAGGGGAAGGGCTTGGAAATTGGCTGAGAGCTTCCCTCTCAACTTTTGTCAAAGCAGATCCTGAATGTTTCATCATACGAAAATTTGCCTGCATATTTATGTGGCCACAAAGATTCCTGGGTTAAACCTGTAAAATCCATTCACCAACTGCATCAGTTCTCTGTCCCTGTTGTAACTCCAGCTAATCCATCTGATTGGGTTTTCATCACTCTGCACAACGAAGGCATAAATAGGCAATGTTCTGGCCCATCCTCCTCGGAGAAAGAGCTTTTCTTAATCCTTTGCTCATTAATGGGGTCCAGCTCCAGCAGGATGCTTGGGCAGGACAGCAGAACTGAAGTCCACCCTGGGCAAGTGGGCATGACTGTAGCCAGATTGCCTGGCTGATACTCAACAACCAAAAGAAAAATCCTTTTTTTTTTTCTTTTAAACTGCCATCAGTCAATCAGTGACCTGAAGTGGAAAACACTCAATCAACATCACAAAACCAGTTAGTTCTTACTGCTGCCAAGCACAAACCCAAACCCCACTTTGGTTCAAGATGCAAACCTGAATTGTAGCTCTGATGCCCAGCTGGCATTCCCTCTTTATTTCCTTTCTCTTTCAGTGTCTGTCTGGCACTGAGGCAGAGCTGCTGCCACACCATATATTCCAGCCACGGAACAGGGTTCATTTTGCTTTCCCCTCTCTGGGGACTAGCTCGTGCTTTCGAAGCTGCACATCATTTTATTAGTTCTATTCCCAGTCTCCAAAACGTCAAGTTTCTTTTATATGAATGTGTTGCAATTTGGTACTATCAGCAAACTCTGCTGAAGCAGGGAGAAATGCAGACCTAGGAAAGATCCCTGCAGAAATCATCCCCCAGCCCTTCCTCAGCTGTGGCACTTTGCTCTGTCAGCCCTGCAGCACTTTGATTTGCATAACCTACCCTCGCTTGTAGCCCACCTCTTTTCCCTGGCTTCTGAATTTTTGTGCTACACCTTTAAAATGCTGATTTATTTCTTTTGTATAACGTTTATTGTTTCCACTGGTAGCACCTTTGTGAAACATTAGTGATCACTAGATGTCACTGTGATTTTACTCCGTCTCCAGCCCTACGGAACCGTCGTGATCCCTGGGCTCTAGAGAGCTCGCTTAAAAATCCTTCTGAAGAATTTTTCAGTGATCAGAAAACTGCCCAGCTGCTATCCCGACAGAGGGTTTCCTGGGCTGGGAGGGGAGAAGCAGCTTTGGCTGGATTTTTTGGGGCAGTTGTTGGCTCTGGTGTGTGAACAATGCAAACCTAGTCAGCTTTGGAGGCAAACCCTCACACATGTGTGTGTACACACCAGGTTTCTGCTCAACACGTAAAAGTCCTGTCAGTTCTGTGTGAGTTACTGAATCCCTCTGGTGTGTGCCTGCAGTAAATGGTGTAAATGGTGCAGCCCTGCAGAGCTCTGGCTGTGTGTGGGTCACCGGGGCTGGGACATCCACAAAGCTCTTCTGTAGATTTCCCTGTAGCTTTGATGACCAAATGCCCTTAAAATTTTGGGTTTGTTCCTCAATAATCTCCTCTCTTCTCTCACAAACACAGAGCCCAGGTTCCCTCACCATCATCTAAGCACTCCCACCTCCTTTCTTTCCATCCTATCATCCCATTCCTACTGTAACTTCAGTTAATGCCACGGGTTTTAGAATTCAGAAAACTCTATAGAAGTATCTTGCCTCTTTCCTTACCTTGAAAGATTTTACAGAATACATTTCTTCAAGGCCAATGCAAATCCACACTCCCTATTTCCTGAATTGTTGATTTCTCCATTGTACTCAGCCTTTGATATATGGCAATTTAAATATTATAGAACACACTCCTGCATAGAAACACATGGGATTCAGTCTTTTTTTTTTTTTAATTGGAAAAAATCCACTGCTGAAATTAGTGGAAATGCCTGCTTAAGAATAATTTGTCTCCATCTGATGACATTAGATGTCTGATGTCTGTCTGATTACAGATCAGCAGAACAAGACTTCACTCTGCACTTCAGTGCCACTGGGGAATATGCCAAAATCAGGTCTTTCAAGAAAAATCAGTTCCTGGGTGTGCAGTGCTGGCAGCTGAGCCCGAGGAACCAAAGCTCTTTGCTGGCATCTTTTGGTGAGCAGGGAGAAAGAAGCAAGGGCCACAGTGGTGTCCACATCCCTGCAGTGGCAGGGATGGGTGGCAGAGCCTGGCCACGTCCAGGAGAGCTCCGGAGCCAGGAAAATGAATTTTCTGTGAAGCAGTTACAGGGAGCCAGGACGGTATGAGAGCTGCTGGGGGGATGTGCTGGGTAGAAGCCAGTTGAGATTTCTGTAACAACTCCCTGCCCTTTGAACTCATCCATGTTGGCTTTGTCTCCTTCTGCTCTAGGGTCAGCAGGATTTTATAGGTTTATTTTATTGGGTGCTGCCAAGCAAGGGATGGGCTGCCTGGGCCAGGGGTAATTCCACAAATAAAGGCACCTTCTGGCTTGCTACTTTCACCCAAATTACACGGCCTGTCCACATCTAGAAATCCCAGCATCTTGGCTGCTCTGATACATCTGGTATTCACACCATCTCAGCTCTGATGAGCCATTCATGATTCATTAAAGAGAGCCTAAATGAGCAGTAATGCTTCTGGGCAAGAATTTTATTTTTCTGTGGAGCCACCAGATTTGTTGGTCATGACATCAAACACCTTTGGCCTTCTGTGTCAGCCACAGCCAAAAAAGTCCTAAATTGCCTTTGAATACTGTTAATTAGTTGAAGTGACACAGTTCCCTCTTCAGAAACTCTCCTCCATGTCTCACTCTGCAACACACAACCACATTTTGTCTGATGATAATAGCAACAGACAAATTCAGAGGTAAAGAGACTACTAAAAGTTTTGTGATTGAATTTAGGCAAACATTAGGATTATGCTGCTCAATTCACTCTGACTGGCACTTTATGCAAGTGGCCTTGAATGAAATTCTAGTCCCCAGAAACAGATCTCAATTATCAACAAGACTTGGAATCTTGTTACAGCATTACAACCACATCTCTGTTAGATTAGTGTCCAGCAGACAGAATTCCTTGTTAACTGGAGACTCATTAGCTCTGGGAAAAAGGTGATCTAGAGCCACTGGTGGTTTACTTGGGCAGGAGGAGTGGGTTTGGGGTGAGTTGGATGCAGCACCTGGGCTTTGCACTCACCCCTTGTCACGCTCAGGGTCCTGAGGGTCGGTGCCTGTGGTGGGCACATGGAATCATGCCAGCTCTCATTGCATTCCTCTGCCAGGAACTGGAAGGCCTTTCCTCGAGATAACTGGTAAAAAAGGTAAGGAGGGACAGAGAAAACAAAGGTCTAAAACAACTAAGTAATGAAAATAACACCCTGGATCTGCTTTCATACATATATCAGGCTCTTCTTAAGGAGATGCATCCATTTTCTTACTCATTTTGGAGAGCCATAGGTTACCTGGAGCCCGACTGTGCATACATAAAATGCATTGAAACAGTTCAATTACAGGTGTGACAACTTTAAGCCCCATTTAAACACAGGCAACTCCCTAAACATAGAATGTCTCTCCAGGTCATTGACTTACTTCAACATAATTCAACTCAGTCAGGGATCCTTTCAACAAAGCCCAGCATAAACCATTGTCAGTCCAAAGTGAGGGACTGCATAGTAAGAGCTAGCACACATCTTATTTCATTTCATCAGCTGGAAAACACATTAATATCACATGGAAAACACTTCAGAACAAGACTGAAGTTATGGAGAACACCCTTACATAAATATTAGTGTAAACCATATTTTTGAACAGATTTAATCTTTGTTTACCCAAAAATACCCCAGAAGACTAACTTGAACAATACAGGGCTATGAATTCACAGCAGATTAGTTAAAGCAGATGGTGAGCCTGTGTGGATATGCTCCATCAGAGAAAACGTGGCCATAATTGGTTTTATTTTAATTCACTTACATTTTGACTACAAGAGAAATGCAGGTAGAGTTCCTCCTGCAGACAAACCCCAAAGTTGGGGCTTCCAGGGAGCCTCTCTCTCAACTTCATTTTGAAAACTGGACTTGAATGCAAAAATAACAGGATTTAGGTTTTTATAGACAAAAGTGAATCCCCAGTCTTAAAACCTTTATTCATGTTCAGATCTTGCCTCCTTAATTCACTCTGACTGGCACTTTATGCAAGTGGCCTTGAGTGAAGCAAGAGTCCCACCAACAGATCTCACTAATCGAAGTGCTCTGCGCAGCCCAGGCTGTCAGGGGCTGCAGGACACTGCACTGCTCACCTGCAGTGGGTTCAGTTCTCCCTTGGGTTGCAGCAGAGGAAGGAGACAAGTTCCCGTGGGGAGGTGCTGCTCCTGCCATGCTGCCCAGAGCCAGGGGAAGGCAGGGATGATCCTTCTCCAGCCACATCTATCCCTTGGATGGGCTGCATTCCCCCCTCTGCAGACTGCTCCCTTCAAGGGTTTTCTTTTCGCCTCTTTATTTGTAGGGTTCTTGTATTCCCACATAACCTGTCTGCTGCCTGGATGGTACCCAATCATCTTTATTAACCTGGGTTCCTGCTAAAGACTGCTTGCTTTTTCCTCCTAGAAAGGTGCTGGTGGTCTGAGCCCTGACTAAGGTGAGGATTTGTGCGGTGGTTGGAAGCACCCCAGCACGAAAGGGAAAGGTGTTCATTTCTCTCTGTACTGAGCTATAAGGGATGTAAACATGTCCAGTAATTACAGGCATATTGCAGTGCAAACACATAATAATTGCAGCTCTCATTTCCTGATGAATTATACATGAGAGGCCACCCCCTGTTAATAGCTGGACACCTTGACTGGCCATGCTGAAACCTGTCAATTGCACCATCACGAGCCTCAGTTTCCCTTATAATTTCTCACTTTCACACTACCCACAGCAACCCAGGAGTGCAGGACACCTGCAAGCTGCTGCCCAGCTGCCCACAGCAACCCAGGAGTGCAGGACACCTGCAAGCTGCTGCCCAGCTGCCCACAGCAACCCACGGCCAGGCCAGCTGGATGACCACAGCAGCACGTGGAGATGTGGGACTGCAGGGGCAGATGGAAGGAATGACCTGCCTGCCCATACAGCTCTGGTAGGTGTTTATTCCATGGAAACTGGGTCTGTGTGCGCACTGATTCTCTGTTTGAGTCTGAGGAGCCCTGGCTGTGTGAGGCAGTGCCCAGCTCATGCCAGGCTGTGGCTGCCTGCTGAGACACGGAGAGCACGCCAGCAGAAACACGGCGCTGCCACACGTGCCAGCCTCGTCCCTGGCTCAGGCACTCCGAAATTACTGCTGCTTTGTTCCAGCAGAACCCAAATACAATTTCAGTCATTCATCGCGAAATCAAAGCCTGTTTCCCCATTCCAGGCACAGAGCGATGGGAAAAGACCAAGCTGGCATCTGTGCTCAGCCTTAATGAGGGTAACCCTTCCCCGAGCCTGCCCTGGGGGAAACAGCTGCCACGAGCCCTCCAGCACTCAGGTGCTGCTTCCCTTCTGCAGTTGTTTCTTTCAAACCTTTCCTCAGCCACACTTACCCACAACTGCTGATGCACACTGGCAGCAGCCTGTTCTTGCAGGCTGCCCAAACTATGTGTCCCAACTCAAATCACATCGATGTTCCTCGCCTAAGTACCAGCTTTACTTGGCATGAAGCCAGCCTGTGCTCCAGCACCCACCCCAGATCTCCCAGCTCCACGCAGTGTTTCCTTTCGGATTTGCTAATTAGCATATAGCGCCATGTTATGTTCCTTGCAAATTGGCTTTTCAAAATATTTCTGTAATTGGCCCAAATTTCTCTCACCAGACATCTGCAAGCCAATCTTCCCGTGATATGTTTGAGCACAGCCAGTCTGTGGGTGCTGGTGAGTGCATCACCCACAGGGAGCCAGGCACTGGGACATCGGGGGCTGTTCTAAAGGAAAGCAGAATTTGGGGTACAAAAGGCCACTTTGGTGACATCACCCATTCTTGGTGTCTCTGAAACATCACAGGTACTGGGTATGACCAGGAAGGTGGAACAGGACTGCCCGGACTGCTGCACAAACCAAAGCAATTCCAGCAATATTGTCCTTGAGCAAGATGGGGAGGTCTCTAAATTCAGGTTGTAGGCACCTGTTAGCCTTGAAAGGCTCATTTTCATCTCTGTTGTGTGCACAGCCTGCTGAAAGGCCCAGATCAGAGGCACTCTCACCTCTAATGCCTCAGAGAAGCCCCAGCAGCCACTAGATGTCACCAGGATTTTACTTCCTTGGTCGTCTGTGCCCAGCCGAGACCATAAGAAAATAAAAGGAAAATAAGTAATCATTAATAATAAAAAAATTATCCACCTGTTACAGTGAACACAGGGCTCAGAGAAGGGGGAAGTGCCCCAGACTCCTACTCTCCTGTGTCCCATCTCTGGGAGGATTTAGACAGACGAACTGTACACATGGATAGGACTTTTGTCTCTTGATGGTAGGGGGACAGTTTGATATCTTAAAAATCTAGTTTCGCCAGCTAGGCATCAGGCTAAACCTTAATGTACTTATGGGAGCTCTGTTTAACTATCCAGCCTTTTTATCTCTAAGGTTATCCCCCCTGTTTGGTATTCCTGCCTGGAAAGAAGCAACTAAGGGAGAGCAGCACTACCTGGGCATTAAAGTGAACCAGGGAATATTTGGGGATGGGATGGGCCAAATGGCTCCACGTACAAACAAATCAGCAAAGCCACTTCTGGGAATTCCTGCATCTCCAAAATGTGTGAAGCCATAGGAAAACAAAGGGCAGGGATCAGTGCAGCTGACATATTTATTTCCATTAACTTTCACTGTTAATTATTAAGCTGAAATCACACCATTCATAATCCAGGGGATAAAGATTAGATATTGTGCTTGTAACCCCAGAAAGATCCACTTTATCTCTCACCTCCCAGGCACAAAATCACATAACATTAGCCCCAGGCAGAGGTGAGATTTTGGCAATCCGCCACCAGCTCAGTGAGCTCTGGAGCCTGATTGCAGTGTCCCTGCCTCATTGCTGTGTTCCACACCTGTGCCAGTGTAAAATGCAGGAAACCTCCCCAAATATGTGCTCCAACACTTGATGCATAGAGCAAGGGGGCTGCAAATCCTACCAGGTCCCTCCTAGAGTCTCCCACGGCAGCAGCATGGCCCACACCAAAGCCTAAAACCCCTCTTTGCTTTTGGTGATCCTCTCCCCCATTACCACCAAGGAGCTGGTGCTAGTTCAGGTGTGTGCCCATTAGACTTCCAACCTGTGGTCTGACTTCTAAGATATTTAGATACTGAATTGAACAAAATTCTTTTGGTGTTTTTCTTAAAAACCCTGGTCTTCAGCTGCTGGGTTTTTTTAACACAGATATTTTCATAATCCTCCCCCTATGACCAAATAACTGGCACAAGCCCTAATGCCTGCCCATTCCTCTCTGGCTGTTAAATTCTCAGTCCAGCTTATCCTTGTCCTGTTGTTCTGCTTCTTTGGGTCCAAGAAGATGCATCCCCCTCACGTACACCAAAGCCCAGCAACATAAAAGCCCTTCAGAAGGAGCTGAGGTATTGACCTCAGTTCATGCAGTAATCCCACACATCCCTGGGAGACTGTCTGGCTTTGGATAAGCCCTGAAAGGCATAAATTACTGTAAATAGGGATCTCTCTCTGAATACATTCCCCTCAAGATTTCCATAGCGGGGTGAAAGGGTCCATACCCCCATCAGACCCAGATCCATCCCATTTCTCTGTTCAGATCCAGAGGTTTATATCCTACAACAAGAATTACTGGAGATGCCACATCTGCTGAAAGGATTATTCTGGGCCTCCGACAGCACATATTCTTTCAATCTGAAGTCCACTGTCATACAAGAAAAGTCAAACAAAACAGTTTTTACAGCACTGTCTGAAGACAGCTTTATAAAATAAGTCTGGGGTTATTTTCATTTTTGTCTTATGACACATAACATATTTAATACAAAAGAAAATATGCCTGGCTTGGAAATTCAGCCAAAGATAACAAGTCCAAAATGATCTCAACTTAGAAATATTACTACTCAGATTATTAGTCTGAGGTTTGGTTTATGATCACTTCTTCCAGAAGTGCTGCTACGCTTGGAATTAACTGTGGGTTTTGTATTTTCTGTAGAAAGAAGCTGAAACAGGATATGCATTTCATGGTGACTTCTTGCACAAATATAAAAGAGCAAAAGTTACTTATTTTAATTTCTTTCATGTGAAAATATCTGTAACTTTGTCCCTTTGTATGCTGCCACTAAGTCAGTTTTTTCTGATAGTAAAACCTGTGTAAAACCCAGCAGGACTGGCCAGAGCTCACTTCCATAAGGAAGGCAAAAATAAGTGTATCTCCATCTTTCATGCCACATTTTCCATAATCCTCTTCTCTTGCTTCCCAAACCACCCTGCTTAGCATGGAAAAGCTCCCCCTGGCAGGTGGGAAAGGTGATCCTGTACCCTCTGCCCACCCAGAGACACAGGTTCTACCTGTGATAATCCCTCACAGGATCGGAGCCACAAGGCCTCTGCTCAGAACTCCGACACTATTCAAAATCCCCAGATTTGCCTCTTTTTTTCTGGTTATTTTTTTGTTTACACCAGGCAGGGCTATGGTTTCTCAAGAGGTGAAACAGCCCTGCCCTTTCTTTCCTGGTGTCTAACGAGAGGTGCTGGACCCTCCCTGTATGCTGATCCCACCACTGTGTGAGAGAGGCCACTGTCCCAAGCAGTGACATTTCCAGTGCCACCAGGAGCCCCAGGAGTTGGTCACCTCAGCAGTCTCTGAGCTCTGATTCACAACCAGCACTTAAAAAAAATACAGCTGCAAACAGCACAGATGGGTAACCCTTTCCCTGGTATATCACCTGGCCCAAAGCCTCCTGTCTCCGTGCCAGGTGCATGATGAGAGCATTTGGAGGCCAAATTTTCCATGGCAACCTCAGTCCCTTTAAGAAGTTGCCCCCAAAGCAAGTGCCAGTGTGCTGTTGAGATCAGGGATAGCGAAAATAGCGCCATAAACTTCAGATGAAAAAAGCCATTTATTGAGAAAATATTTCCCTTTCTATATCCAGGGTCGCTAGAGCAGGGCACAGTTATTGGTTCTCGGGTGAACACCTCTTTAGCATCATTGGTTAGTTACAACAACGCCTAAAAGTGACAAGTTGGAATAACAAGATGTAAAAACACCACCTGCAAAATACAGTTTACAAAAACACATAAAATGGTTTACATAAACTTCTCCTGGTTCTCGGCTCCGTTTGTGAGAAAGAAACTTCTTCTCACAAACAGGGCCGGGAGCTGGAAAATCTCTCTCTGATCCAACTTGTCAGTGTCCACATGCCAGGGTGAGCAGTGGCTGGTGCACAGGACCTGCCACTGCCATGAATAATGCACTGGAGCAATGCAGCTGCCACCTCTCAGCCTTGTTAGTTTAATACCACTTATATAACTTGTCTCTTTGCATTAAGCCCAGCACTTTGGATGCCCTGATGTATTTTATGATACTTTCTTGCCGTCACGTTTGATGGTCCTATTTGTGATTCAGCAAATAGCACCTAAGTAATCAATATTCTGTCTGGGTGGACATTTTATTTATCTACAGAGCCACCATATGAATTCAGTTGGTTTACTAGAGGTCAAATGCTTTTCATCTTCTCCATGAGCCATGGAAAATTGAAAGATTTAAGCCCCCTTTGAACTCCTTTGATTAACTCAGTGAAAATATCACACTCTTTTTTTCAAACTCAGAGGCAGAATTATCTTCACTATAAATCTACCTCATTTTGACACACTGATCTCTGCATAATGGGTAACATCAAGTGTTGAGGCATAAACTGGAAGCAGAGGAAGAGTTATGAATGGTGCTGCTAGCAATTATCTGCCATACGTACACACTCCCTTTGGGTTGGTTTAAAAAACCCAACAAAGCATAAAATTGATAAGAGCTGTATAATTGGGTGTGAGGAAGCAAGGTCTGGGATCCACTCGTTTGGGAATTGCACCCTTGTGGCACAAAGCACCTGTCCTGAATGAGCAGGTGGTCCATGAGTGCTCCACGCTTACCTCAGTGTCATCCTCCCAGCTGGACCAAATCCCAGTGCCTGGAATGCCACTGCTGTCATCACACTGTTTAAAAAGCAAGAGAAATTCATTGTGTTTCAGGAATGTGGAGGAAAGGAGAAGCTGAAGATCAGATTTCAGCTGCTTCACACCTACCTCATGCAGCTTCACAGCTTGCAGGGCCAACAGGGACAGGAAAATCCAGTGACTAAGCCTGGATCTCTCTCATACGTTTTTCCTGCTGACTTCTCTGATTATTTTATTAATTTGTAACTTTTTAGAGTTAAATTTTTAAGGTTGCTTAACTGATCCAAACCTTTGCACATAAAAGTTGCATTATTTTAAATTAAAGCACAGCTAAAACCCCATTTAATTAAATGGGGAAATCCCTATACTGACACACTTATATCAGTTTTAGTGACTTCTTCCCAGTTATTGCATTTGACCTGGAACTGGTTTAAGATTAATTAAAATAAGCCATTCTCTCAGTACCCTGTGACTTGCATTCATTTAGCTAAATTAATGTGAAAAGTGAAATCAGATTAAACAAGAGCAAATTCTTCATGTTGGCAGGACTTAATAGCAATTCTTGGTGTGACTTAGACACTGCTCCCCTTGCCCACAGAAACTTCAAACACACTTAATCATCTTATCCTTAGTTTAATCACCTTATCCTTTATGCAAGCGAGAACTGACTCCTTCCAGTACAATCAGCTTGAGCAACTGGACAAAACATCCAGAGGTTTTCCCTGGATGGAATTCAGGGATGCAGAGCTGAGATCATGAGAGTTCCACTGGTGCAGGATTATGGGATGGCAAGAGCAGATGGGATCCTACCCCCTGCCTTTAAACCACTGCAGAGCTCAGACCCTTTCCAACTTCTCTTTGCAAAGTCTTCCCATTTTAATGCATCCACTTTGTAGTAAATTTTTTTTAGCCTGCATTTCCTCCACTGGTTTAAAGGAATGGCACAGGCACAACATCAAAAGTCCTGTGAGGATAAAGACAGATCAATGCATTCTGCTGCTCCATCTTAAAAATAAATTAGGTTGGTTTGAAATTATTTGCTCACAGAAACCTTTTTAGCAATGTATTTTCCAGTAGACATTTACATATCATTCAATAAGGCTTTCCAGTAACATGCTTGGTGCCAATGGAAAAAGGTATACATGGGAATAAAAGTCATGCAGGTGAAACAGAGGAGCCAGGAGCTAAAGGGTGAGGAAATCCTGGTGAATGACCTAGGTGGTTTCAATGAATTCTTCAGTTCTTCCTTCATTTGGAAATGAGAGAAGCTTTTATGCAACTTGGATGGATTTTTCTCAAGCACCAGTACATTTTAACCCTTGGATCTCAAGAGGAGGTGGGTGTGTGCACATCCCCAAAACACCAACCCATGGCCCTGCCCACCTTTGGGCTCACCTCTACTCTCTTCTTGCTCAAATTTTGTATATTTTCAGGAGGCAGCAGTGCTTTTGTCCATGGTTTCCAGGAGTTACGTGTTCCCAGGATCTGTCAGGAGGTTTGGTTTCGTTCCTGCACTGCTGGCTGGGTGAGCACCTGCCTTCCACGCTCCTGGACAGCCAGCGACTTCCTCACAGCCATCACACACAGCTCCCATCACAAATTACACCTAAGAAAATAAGGGCACTGAATCCTTGCCTTCAGTGAGACAGCGAAATCAGCTCTTGGCTTTGGTGTCACCGTTGTCACCCTGTGTGACCCTGCTGCCCATGCAAACACCTCACACAGTGGTGCTGGGGAGGAGTCTCACTGGGGCACAGAAGTTGGAGATATGAAATGCATTTGTCAACACCACAGCAGTAAGAGGAGGTTGCCACAAGGTCAAGGGAGAAGTGTCTGAAATAAGGATAAACAAGCTGGCAGGGAGCAGCAAAGGAGGTCACAGTCATGCAGGATGCAGCCCCCAGCTCTCTGGGAATGGCACCACTTCAATGAGCTTCTTTATGTCCTTAAAAAGCTCGAGTGAATGAGTTTCTCTTTCCAACCAACTGCCAGGTAATAACAATTTGTTTGCTATTAACCATCTGACGCAGAGGCAGTGCTGTGCAAGAATACCAGGGCTTTTCCTTCTGTCAGACCCCGAGCTAAAAACAGCCCACGTGCCTCTATCCAATTTGGACATGAAACTGCTGGTGAGGTATTCACAGCAGCCCTGGCCTGAGAGCAATTTGGCTCTGGAGACCTTCAGCAGTGTTTCTGGCCACCTGATTTTCCACAACTGGGACGAGATGACTGGCTGGCAGTCATAGAGGGGGAAAAGCAAGAGAGGATTGAAGCAACTTGTGGGTGGTGATAAGTCTCATCTCAACAAGCAGAACAAGGTGACCTTCCTCTTAGTAGCCTGAATCATGTTCTGACAATGTTTGGGGGTTGATTTTTTTAAGGTATGATCCTTTACCATGTTGAAATACTTTTCCACTGAACTTATAAAAAACCTTTCCTGGTGACCTGGCTCACGGCTTCATGAATCATCAGATGTTCAATCAATCAATCAATCAATCATTGACTTTTGTACTTTGTAAAATAGCTATTGATGTTGTGTGTTATTAGTTTCTTGGCACCTTATACTAGAATTTCATCAAAGCAAAATGCTGATGCAATTAGCAAAGGATATCAATTTATGCAGCAATTCACATTATCCCTTAAAGCTTCATTAGCCTCAGAAGCTCAGGCACTGGAGGGAAAATCTGGGGAAGAGCTCTGTTACCTTCTGCAGCTCAGCCCATCTGCGCTGCTGCAGTGCTCCCACATTGGGCTGTCCTTTGCAGCTGGAAAAGGGAGATGGGGCAGCACACAGCTCCTCAGCACAGGGACTCCAGCTGCCTCCATCTCCCCTGTTCTGTCTGAGGACCCACTCACTCATTTTGTGTGAGTCAAAGCTATTGTCTGGGGCTGAACATGTTTCAACAGCCAGAGTATGAGCAGCCTGGGGCGTTATTTGCAAGAAAGGAAAAAAAACAAACTAAAATTCATCTTTCCTGTCCCAGAGACAGTCTGGAGCTCCTGCTGATGGGTGATGCTCTGCTGCTGTGCCAGCATGCCCTGACCAACTCCTGCTTCTCCTCTTGTTCCCTACAAACACTCCTGAGGTCAACAAGTCATAATTGCCCCATTATTTCACAGAAAAGCCACCAACGTCAGCAGGAAGCAGCTGCTGATGGGATGGAAACCTCACTAAGCAGCCCTTTTTCTTGGAAGGTAATTTGTTCTTTCAAACTCTGAACACAGCCACCTCTTTATACCTTTTTCACTGCACTTACCTGTAACTATTTAATCTCCAGCTTTTTGGTGTAGTTCTTTTTCTCTTTCAGCTGAATAACTTTTATTATGTTGATCCACGCTGTTGTCTGTCTCTGCAGTTTTGAATACAAGCCTTGCCCTTGACTGCACAACACAATTAAAGCCTCCGGGTCACAGCTTTCAAAACATTTGAAATTGCTTTTTTCTTTCTGGAAAGAATAAATAATATTAACCTCTCTCTTAGTGTAGAGGAAAGCATGAAAAGGAGCAGGCTTTCAGAGGCATGTCAAAAAGAGTGGTATTGGGCTGGGAGGATTCTAAACCCACTGACTCATTTGCACAGCTTGACACAGAAATTAACTCATCTCCCAATTAGCTGAATAATTGAAGTGCATCATCAGATTTCCAGTCACATCAAGGAGACAGATTTACTGGGGAAGCCAAGTGAAACAATATCTTCCTTTTCCCTGCACATCCCAGCTGGAGCTGGCTTGTATGAAAGACAGGTACTGACACAGTGCTGTACCTGGAGACGAAGGCTCAGGGAGACAACACAGGCTCAAGATGAGCCTAGACAATCAAAAAGTAAATGGTCTGCATGTTCCTACATGCAGATGTTTGACTTATGCCACTGTAGAACTGATATATCTCACATTAAAACTGTTCTGATGCAAATCCTGCTTCTTATTAATCTTAATTATTCCCTTTAACATCCTAGTTTTCAACCTTCTAGCAAGTTTTCAAGACAAAAGAGGTTTAAAAATTTAAAATGCAATTAATTGTGCTATTTTACTTGTCTACTGTGACATACATTATTGTCTTCTTAAATCTTTTAGCAGCTTGGAAAACAGCAGGAATTAGCAGAGGATTTTCTAAGTGAAATAGTCCATTTAAATTAACCGCATTATCCAGCTTCCTTCTGGCTTCATGCTTGAAAACAGTAAATCTGACTGCTAAAAAAACAGCATTATTGCTGTGCTGGAGGTGAGAACAGTCTGGTGGTGGGGACATTACATGGGACTTTGGAGAGAGACACCCTGTTCCATCTTCCATGACAGGTGTGTTGAGCGAGCTCAGGGATCTCTTGCACTGACACATTTTTAGAGGCAGCCACTTGCCTGGTGATGCAGATCAGCACCCGTGGGACTCGTGGGCAGGAAGTCATGCAGGGCATTTGCTGTGCTGAAGTGCTGAATTGCAGACTCCCAAGTCACGTGAACATATCTCCAAATTTTGGCATGCATAGACCTTTAAAATATTTGTATCTCAAATTTAATTAGAGGAGCACTTCAGAAGATCAGGTGCAAAGAGCCCAGCACATCCCAAAGCCTCAGTGTCCATGGCATGGTCAGCTTCCCAGAAACCCCAGAAAGGAAACAAATCCCACACCTAACACCTTGCTAGGGAAACACTGGAGCTGCTACTCACCTTTCTGAATCCCACATCCAGGATAGGAGACACAGCTTGGCTCTGCCAGCACTTGTAGGAGCTTTCCTGCGTGGTGTTTCTAAGCAGCTGTTTCAGGAGTCTATTGACACCCAAAATTTACACCCCCAATCCAGCTGAGGGTCTCTGCATGAGACAAAGCAAAAAGGACTTTGCCCTGAAACCCAAGACACTTCACACCAGTGGCTGAGCCAGAATTACTCTGTCTGACAGGGTTATCTTGGTGCTCTCTTCAGCTTTCCCTTCCCTCCCATCTGATCCATGGCAGGACCATGCACAGCTGGACAAAGCAAGGCTGAGCCTCTCCTGCTGCCACAGGCAGTAACTTCAGGAGGAGCCCACAGGATCCCTCAGCACACAGATGGCCAACACCCCTCACTGGCCACCCCATGGCCATTGCCACGGGCACCCACCACTGCTGGCCAACCACAGCTTCACCTCACCGAGCCCAAGGAGTATTTCTGCTGGACAAAGAGGACACCAGGTGCTGCAAGGATGCACTCGTGCTCTAAGTTCCACTCTTTCTGCCTTTTCAGCTGTATTTTCATGACAGATGGCAGATTGTGACACAACTACAGCATCTCCTGTTTAACTGCAGAACGACTTTCCCTCCTGGCTTCATAAACACTATCATTGCACAAGCCCTTGGTGGCAGCTGCTGTGAAATCGTGGAATTGTAAGAGGCTGTCATTCATATTTCTCTGAACCTCTGCAGAATTGATAAAATTGTATTTCTGGATAAGATTTAAAAGAATAAAACTCATCTAATTAAGAAGCACGGCCAGGCAGTCACATAGATTAGGAAGAAGAAAAAGAAGTTTCAAGGTAAAAAATTGAATTTGCCTGAATGTACCCAGGAGAGAGATGTAAGGGCTCTAGAGGAAGAGGTGCACTTTAATTAATGCTGTCTGGTGGGGACCTCCTCTACCAGATATAGCCTGAGGGGCATCATGGGCACAAAGAAAGAAATAGAGCCCATTGTCAGGAAAGGATGGGTGAGAAGGAGAGAGCTCTCTCCAGTTTAACCTTAGTGCAGTAAGCTGAGACAGTTTTTCACTTTTCTCCATGCTTTGTTTTGGTTTTGCTTAATTCCTACCTGTGTTACTAGTGGCTGATGGGCTTCGAACCTTTCGTGCTTTCCAACTCAACACAGATGAGCACAAGAGAAGACTGCTGGTGTTGGGGCTTGGCTTCCTCCCCTTGAAATGCTTTTTGCTTAGGATAAACAAGCAGGGAGCCCTGGCAAGGCTCTGGACAGCCAGCTGCATCTGCATCAAACTGCAGTGCTTCCCATGCCTGGGAAGATTTCACAATTTCTTCTTAATTATGCATGAAATATGATTTCATTTGTACGTTCAAGCCCTGTAATTTTTTTCCCTTTGGCTTTTGCTGTTTACAAGGATCTAGATTTTAATGAGAACACCCTGTGAATCTCACTCTACATATTCCTGGCAGTAAGCATTTACTCAGTATGAGAATATCAGATACCTCAGTTCAGTGCATTCAGCTAAAGAAGGGCACACCGTGTCTGCGAGGAGATTAAATGGTTGGCACTTCTCTTTCCTTAACCTGGGAAGAAAAATTGCAGTTAGTTGCTGTTCAAAGTAATTAAGTCTCTAGGCTGGGACAGTGTGTTCTGTGCTCCTCATTGCAAACCACCTCCATACATTCACATTGGCTCCCACTGTTTTTATCACAAAGTTTATGTTCGTGGAGCACACAAACATAATTTTTCGAATAAGGAAAAGTAGCCCAGACTTGTTCACTGCAAACAGTGAGGATTACCTGCTGCAGGTCCATCACTGTAACACCAGAAACTGGCCGCGTGTTCAGCCCCAAAAATGTGAGGGCAACGGTACTTTAATAAAAGCAATGAAAATCTTCTACATAATATGTGATCTCAGAGCTGCCAAATCCAGAGTCCTTCCTCTGTTTTCTAGAGCTGTAGGGTTACTGCACCAGTAAGAACCACTGTGGACTGGGTGCAGTGCAGGATTGCCAAGAGAAGCCTTTGGTACTCTCCACCTCCATGGGTTGTGCTCAGCAGACCAAGGCCATCTCCTGACACCTGGGGAAGGCAGCGTCAGGTTTGATGGGAGATGTCCTGCAGCCAGCTCCAAATTTCCTGCGCCTGGCACTCAGGATGCCTCATTAGCTGCTCCTGGTGGCACCTCACAACACACCATCACCTTGCTTCTTATCATTTTCACCCCTGTCACTCAGAAACACGTCCCTCTTGGCAGCACATATCAAAATGATGCATCCTCAAAACACCTGGCTTGGCAGATGCAGCTCAGCCATGGAAATCCCAGATTTCCTTCAAATCCTCCAGGTGGTACCTCCACTCCGCTCCAGCCTGATTTTCCTCTCCACCTACCACAGAAAAACAGCTAAATCATCTGCTTGTCTCCCCGTTAAATCTTACAACAGTTACATTATTGGAGTTAAGGAGACCACAGCTCAGCAGCAGAGGGGCTGTGTTTGTTGGCATGACTTTTAGGGATCCTTGCAAATATTTTTTTTTAGCATGTTGCATCATTCCTCCCAGCCCAAAGCATCTCTGTGGGTGAGAGGATTTGTTGCTCAAATTCAGGTGTAAATATGCTGTAAATATTTAGTAAAGCATAGTAAATTGTCTTGTTAATATGCTGGCAGAGAGATGCAGCCTCTGATTGCTGTCTGAGCAGTTTTCGGAGTGGCTGCAGCCAAGCAGGCAGCAGCATGTTCTGCTGTCTGGATTTTAGGGAAAGGGGGATTTTACCAATGAATCCCTCCAGGTCCCTGTGAGCACTGGCACAGAGGTGCCAGCACCATTCCCCCAAACAGTGCACACAAGAGATGAGTTGGGCCCCAGCAACATTTACTTTCCACTTTTATTGCTGGTCCCAAGTCACATCGAAGCTGCTGAATAAATCAGATCGAGGAGAAAGAGGAGAAAGAGGAGCTTCAGCTGGTTGAGGTTGGAAGTGGGTAGAAAGCTGCTCATGGGAAAGATCAGTGAGCAGCTCTGCTGCCTCAATGAAATTGGATTGTCAAAGTCACCCTTGACACAGGCAGAGAACAACAGCTTAATGGCATGGAGGGGTCACAGAAACTCCTGCTTCCCAAAAGATACCAGTGATATTTGGTACAGAGAAATTCTGTGATGCTGAAACAGCTTGTGAGACAACCCATGGGGAATCCCAGCTCATTAGTGTCAAAATTAAGACACTTAAATGCTTCAGTATTGAAAAACTAATTACTGCACCAGGAATCTGTTAGATGTAGAAACATCCATTAAGAACCAGGAACAACCCAAGCTACAACAGGGCTTCAAAAGGTTAAGGAAAGCAAGCCTGAAAAGCTTCCATTTCTCTGTGGAAGCATTTGCTTTATCTCCAGGGCCTCCTGCAATAGCAGCATGCATGGGATGCTGCCCTGGCCATACTGCAGGCATTACTGGTGCTCTGGCAGCATTCCTGCCAAGCTATGTGTGCCAGGCACAAACTGAGGGATGTAAAAGCACTGCCCATTCCCCAGAGGAAAGCCAACATTTGTCTCCACTCCCAGCGACTCCACTCCTAAAAATAAACACACTCAGATGGAGGCAGCTCTAACACAGCTCTGATGTGCAAGTGCTGTCCTGCCTGAGCAAACAGCCCTGATGTCACTCTGGAAAGATAAAGACCAGTCACACATCCAGGTAGGGTCCTGCCAGGCCACTCAGTGCTGCCACAGGCTGTGATGAAGCCAGGATCAGCCTCACAGTGGCTGTCTCTCCCTGTTCTCCATAGCCATCCCGGACAAGATGTACAGCTGCACACTGAGCAGCACAGGAGCAGGGATTCTTCAAGACCAGCCCAAATCAAGACCAAGCAGCAGCTTTGGGGAATCAGTTCCCATGGTGGCAAAAGTGATCTCAGCAACATGAGACCATCAGACCTTAAGAGACAGGCAACCACAGGCTGTCCCTGTGGTTGAAACCATGAAATCCTCTTTCATCAGCCCTGTTTCCCCTCCTCACCCAGACACACGCTCTGCCAGAACAGAGTGTCCTCTGGGACAAGCACCATGGAGTAACAGGGAAAAACCAAAAGCAGTGCCTATACTCAGTGCACTCCTACAACCAGGAGGTTGTGCAAACTCTATAGGGAAGATTAACCCTTTCAGAGGAATTGGGTCCTTCCAATTCCCTCAAAATGGTTGGGACTGATTATTTTCCGACGGCGCTGGATATTTTTTTGGAGTAAGGTATGTGAAAGAGCTGCCTCCCAGCTCATACAGTCAGGAAACCCTAAGCTTTTCCTTACAGCCACAAAGATTCACATCTTCAGTCATTCTAAAAGACAGACAGTGGGGTGCAAACATTGCATCCTACAGTTAAAGGTCTCAGATGGCATTAGGGTGAAAGCCCATAATTCATTCCTTCCTTCCTCACAGAGGAAGTCTGTGATGTTTAAAGATGCTTTTGAGAGGCTTTAAACCAACTAACAACACAAACAAAACCAAAAAAAAATCACTTCAGTCAGCCACTGCCTGTGCACCTCAAGGACACAACCTCTCCCAGGCCAGGAGCTCCTGTACCTCCTTTGCACAAAACCACCTCGATAGATTTCAGCTTTGAGCTCTAACTGGTGTGTGGCACATCCATCACGTTGCCCTCGTTCACGCTGAGGCACCCTTTCCTCCCTGGTGCCCACGTTCAGCTGACTCCAGTGGAGCTGGGCTGTTTTGCTGTTCCCCTTGAACACAACCATCTATTATGGTCCCCACGGGTCTGTCATCACGTCCCATTTGCTTCTCCACACCATATGCTAAACCAGTAGGCTGAGCAGAATCATTTATCTTCTTGTTTTTAACATCAGGCCTTTATTAATATTGCTGTTAGCCTTTTTCTATCCTTAAGAACACTTGAAAAAGGCAGAGGGAGCAGTGGCAGGGCCCAAAGTCATGGTTTTGTGTCAATGGTGGTGAGTGGATCCTGTTTTGGGGATGTTTTTGTGGGGTTTTTGGTTGGTTGGTTGAGGTATTTTAACCTTTAAGAGCAGTTCTTCCTGCCTAAGGCAACACATTTGCAACCATAGTGGCAACATTTGGGAAAAAGGGATGTAAACCACAGTATGTCATTGCATTACCTTCGTTTCAAATCACACTATGAAACAGCCAACTCCCATCATGAACTTCTGACACATTTCTACATGATAAAACATTTTCAAAAATGCTAAGTTTTTAAGCCTGTAATTCCCTTAATTCACCTATGCTGAGCATGCAACATGATTACATTGCTGTATATACATTAGAACACTGTTAATTAAGACTGTTTGCTCTGCTTTCCCCAGTTCATCCTTTTAATTAAATTAGTCCTTTAGGATTCTGTTCTTCAGGCCGTGAATGAAGCAGTTTGTCCAGAGAAGTTGTGGATGCCCATTCCTGGAAACCACACTGGATGGGGCTCTGAGTAACCAGGCTTAGTGGAAGCTGTCCCTGCTCCTGGCAGGGGATGGAATGAAATGAGCTTTAAAGGTCCTTTCTGACCCAAACCATTCTGTGATTCTACAAATTGAGTTTATCTGAGAAACTAAAGGCAATAAGAAGCTTTCTGAGAGACACAGAAGCCATAACACTGACTCTTAATCCTTTGTCTGAAGAGGTAGGGCTCGCCCACACAGCAGGGGAATAAATCACCCTCGGGCCGTTCTCAGACACATCATCTTCATCCCAAGTGCTTTGTTCACTGTGTCATGCACACACCAGAGGTTTCCATGCACACCTCTGGATCGGTGCTGGCAAGCCCACAGGAACCCCAGACAGACAGACAGACAGCAGTGCCTTCTCTCACAGACTGCTGATAAGTAAATTACTATGGCTAAAGGCCAATAATTTCTCTTTTTTCACTACAAAACCAAGTACACCACGATATTCTTTCCCAAAAAGAAAAAGAGCAAAGAAGTCAGCACTGCCAGGCTTGTGTGGGCTGAGTGTGGGAGTGCAATGCTGCACCAACATCTCCCCTTTCACAGGGATGTGGAAATATAAGATTTGTGTCTCCCATCAGCACTCAATGCAGGCCAAGCTTGGAGCACCCACCCCTGTGCTCACCACAACACCCCACGTCCTGTTTCTTCGTGGGATGGGATGCTACGAGACCAAGTAATGCAAGACTTCAAAGTAAGTAAATTTATCACAGGTCACAGCCTCTTAAATGACACTTTAAAGAAGCCACGTGTTGCAGGAGGTGGTGGAAGACAGTGGGTAGGTCAACCTGACCCAGGGTGTGACATGCCACTGGAGCCAAACCTGCCCAAACCCATTTCCTGAGAATCATCCTTCTTCCTTCCTTCCCTTTATGGCCTTCCCCACCCTTTATACTGGTCACTGTCATTTTGTTTTCTTTATATCTTTCATCCTTACACCCCTTGATATTTGCTCCATATTCTGGCTCTTATTTTGAAACATGTCCTTCAGTACCACAAGGGAAAAGCCCCAAATCAGGGAAACTTGGCCAGAATGTACAACTCATAGAAGAAAAACATCTAATCAACAAGGTCACTTCTGAAAGGCTCTGTGGAAAGAGCGACACACTCTGCACCTCCCGGAGCCCTCCTGATACAGCAGGCTAAAGGCAAAGGCCACACTGCCTCCACCAGGATTTCAGAGCCACTCTCTGACCACCGAGCTGTCCCCCCTTTTCTTACTCATGTCAGATGCTGAGATCCAAATTCTTATCTCCCAGGATGTTTCCAGCTTGTTCAGTGCTCTTTCCAAAGGTACAGACAACAGCATGAACAGGGATATAAACTTGGATCATTTAACCTACATATTCCAGGCATTAAACCTGTGGAGACTGTTTGTGCCACTGTAATTACTTTCATGCAGGTTGTTAAAGTCAGATTCATTAGCTTAGGTTACAATGACCTATACAACATGCTTAAAACCCATTTATCCTATTAAAAGGATTTAAAACTCACCTCCTTTCATGAGATGTCAGCGATTCTTGATTTATGGTTTGGTCATGCTTTAAAAGTAAAAGCAATTACCTCTCTTACTCTGGTGAAAGCCCACTGCCTCAAGGTTGCCAGAACACATCTATAATTGAACAGCAACAGCTCCGATGTTCAGCTTCACTGACAAAAGCATTGGCCATCGAAATCCTGCCTGGGATGGTGTCTGCATTCCAGGGAGCCCTGCCCCAGCTGGAAAATTCTGTCAGGAATGATTGCACCCCAGGATCCACTGTGCAGGGTGTTTCCTGGCAGTGGCAATATTTCCACTCATGTCTTCTCAGACTTTAGGGAGGAAAAAAAAATTCCCCACCCAATTTCCTCGCAAGCGCCAAGATTTGTTGTTTGAACTCTTTTTCTTTGAAGCCTGCATGAATTGGATTTCAAATTAATTTCTCTGAGCGTTCCTAGAAATATGATGACTCTCTGATGTCCTCCGGGGTTGCATCATTTTAGGAATCCAGCTGACTTTCAAAACAGAGACATAAACAGGCTAAAACAGACAACACTGTGACCCAGAAAAGATCCCAGAACCAGTCTCTTTAGGAAAACTGTCCAAACTCACACATTTGTCCCAAACATGCTGCAAATACGATTGGTGCCCAGGTGGGTGTTGATGGCCACATGTGGACTCTTGGCTTCAAGCAAATGAAATGTGACCCATTTTGGTTGTACCTCTGCAATGCTGTGCCAAGGTAAGTAAATTTAGGGTGAAACCAGTGCATTTTCACATCCCTGAGACTCAAAAGATCCCTGGCAGCATCCTCTTGCTACAAAGAATACATACAAAAATTCTAACAACTTTTCATATTCAACTATAAACAAAAACACCCCTCACACATGCTAGAGGAACATGGAAGTTATTCCCTCTGTTCAGAAGATAGCAGGGACTCAAACCAGCAAAATCTGAAGTACTTCAGTTTAGAAATAACTCCATTTCTGTTCATGCTCATTGAATTAGACAAAGTGACCATTACCTTTCTCCCCACTGCTGTTTCTGGCCCCTGCTAGTGAAAAATGGGTCTGCCCAACCTCCCACAGAGCTTTAGGAAAGTAGTTTTAGGATTAACCCTTGTCTCTGCATGACTCCATAACACCCAGTGACCTGGAGTTCCCCAGTCTCTTACACCACCCCTTTTATCCAACCCAAACCCCACAGTCAGAGCTCTCATTTGAGCACACCTTAAAATTTCTCAGCCCTTTTCCTTACCTCCAGCCCCATGGGCAGTCCCACACATAACACTCCGTGAAATGCAGAGATGGTCCTTTGGCAAGTGGCCACCAAAACTTCCCTGGCACAGAAAGTCAGTGACACAAGCACAAAAATGCAGAGTATTTTACCCATCTTCCCTGGTGCAGGCACACATCAGGCAGGGCTGTCATCAGGCAACCCATGAAGAGGGGAAATGGAGCCAGAATAAAAAAAGTTATACAAACAAATTGCTTTATAACTCACCTTCCATCTCCCCAAAGCTGCATTACCTTCAAATAATTCCTCACATGAAGAACATGTGGCAACCAGAGCAATGAACACAGAGCAGGAGAGTGGGAGCCCCAGGACACCAGCCAGGGAATTCCTTTGTAAAAAGCATCCAACAGCCTTTACTTCTTGGTCATAACTTGCATTCCAGAGGCTGGATCAGAGGGATGTGTATACAACCTGCTCTTTATTAATTATTTCCACAGTTTATAACCCCTTTCACACTATACACACATGTTGGCAATATATACACACTTGATTACTGTGGGGCATTAAATGATGTTTTAAACTATTTTGTATTAGTCTCTTTTAGAGCCAGAGCCAATTTCTTCAGTTTCCCAGATGCTTTTCCTCACACCACGTGCATTTTGTTAAAAATTTTTTATCCTTGAAAATAGGCCCAAATCATGATAATTAGTTTGAGGGTTTTAATACAACATTTTCCACTGCTAGAACTTAACATCCTCCCTTGTTACTCCCAAAATACCTTTGTATCAGATCAGCCTTTATGGTAAGCAAAGGACTGTAACACCCAGACAGTTGTCCTCGAGAGCATGAGCCAGTGTCAGCATGGGCTAAACATCCACGTGGGCTTGCTGGCCACAAACTCCCACAATTTATTCTGCAGTTCTGCCACTCTCACAGTTGGGATTATTTGCAATGCAAGCCATTAGCAAAAGAAATTTCCTTCTAATACTACAGCTCATTAAGTGACACATAATTCAATAATGTGTTACAACAGAATTATCTTTAAAACACAAAGTAAGATCCCTGTAGGGACAAAACAATAACAATCTTTGATATCGCAATTATTAGACTTGCTAAAATATCTTTGTAGTTAGGTGAAGAAACATAAAATGACTATTTAGAACAGAAATTTCCTGGGAAATAAAAGTTAAAAAGAATAAAATGAAATCAAAACTTCCAAGTAAATGCCTAATTTAAAATGTCTGCAATGTGCAAGATAATATTCCTATTAGGAAAGTCAAGGGGAGAAAAAAAAAAATTACATTTTATAACCACAACCAAATAGCAAAGCAACAATTAAAGATTGTTACAGAGATTGCTCGGCAAAGCAACTGACTGACTGCTAAGACAAATTTCCATTGTACAATGTGCCAAAGGGCAAAATTCCAGCCCAGAGAACTTACACCCAAATTGGGCGTGAAGGGAAAAAAATCAGCCACATCCATCCACGATGGAGATGGAGATAGGCTGCCTGGCAGCACCTTCCCTCACCCTGAGGGCAGCCAAAACTCACAGGCTGCCACCCAGCACACCCCCAGCTCACACTCATCTCTCCTTCCAGCTCACAAGCTGCCTTTGAACCAGTTGGGATCACATCCTGCCCAAAACAGGGCATCAGCTGCCATCTCTGTCCCTTTTCCCTGGGAAAGCTCCCCATCCCCTTCCTCCTTGGTGCTCTCCTGCTATGGCAACAAGGGAGGGCACATAGCCTTGATCCCCAAAAAGCAGAAAGGGTTAGACGAGACAAGGAGTCACAACCATCTGGTTACTAAATATTATATTTTTTTATTACACATTTTTGCTGACACATTAAAAAAAATAAGGAAATAGATAAAGGAAAAATTGGGAGAGAGAGAGAAATAGTCTCAGATTTCCTGAGTTCAAAACATTGAGCACACTTCCTCCAAGGAAAGCAAAAGTCTGCAATCAGGGCACTGATATAAACCCAGCAGGTGATAAACCTCAGTAGCAAAAGCAGCAATTGTGACAAAATGTACAGGACAGGAGGATTCCCCCACTGGACACAGATTCAAATGGTGGCCTGAGCCCTCTGAGCATCCTCTGTGCATTTACAGACTCTTGCATTGATGAAACAGACACAGGATGGCGATGGAATAAATAACATAGCTGCAAATTAAACAGTCATTTTGTCCAGTTGGGTGCAAGAGCACATCACAGAAGTAGGATTATGACAGAAGAGTTAGAAATTGCTCAGAAAGGAAAGGGAAAAATTGCATCTACAGTTAAAGTCCAGAATGTGATCACTTTTAATCTTCCTCATTAGAAAAGAAATGCATCTTGTCAAAGACAGGAGAGAAGGCCAAACCATGGGATTCAGGGGGATGAGGATTTCTTTCAAAATATCACAGCCTTTCAAAGCCCAAGGATGTGACAGATAATGCAAAAAGGGAATAAGGTAGGAAAAACACAGGTGAGCTGCCCAACCACTTGCCATTGGCGAGGGGTTTATGGTATAGGGCACCAGGGAGGGCACCTGGTGCTCCTGGAATGAAATTAGGGATGGGAAGCAACCCCAATCTATCAGAAGATGGACACTGGACTCCAGCAAAGCCACATGAGAACTGACTGATCTTGAACAAGGGAGCACAAACTCTCCCCAAATCAGAGGGAGACACAAGAAGGTATCAGGAGAAATGGGCAAAAACATGAGTTCTGTGTAAACTCAGACTTGGGTAAGGAATTGTACAAAAAGCAGATGTGACTTCGGAGTTTAGTAACAATTAGATAAGCACAGGCATATACAGGCAACACACAGAATGACCCAGACAGTCAGATCAAATTAGCAGCTGATACACTCGCTATGACTATTTCTATTACTGTAGGAAAGAAATTGTTTATCTGTTCATAAAGATCTTGATCTGTCTGCACTCATTCTCCCCCCAACTAATTTATGTTGCTTAGTCTAGCAAAGAAAGCACATCATAAACTTCAGAACTATACATCATAAAACATGGGGGGAAAAGGACAATCATTTCTCAGGTTCAACAGCAACAGAATCAAAACACCAAATCCCAAACATATTAGGCTGAAACTGCAAAGAAAGACTTGGAAAAAGTTGTAAGTCTTTTCAACAATAGGAATATATTTAACTTCTTACAAGATTTAAAGGTTGTTGACTCTTAAGGAGTTTTTGTTTTGCTTTTAAAAAGCATGTTATGCATCTCTCTGTGTGTTGGTGATGCCTCTAGAAGCAGAGGGGAACTAAATAATTTCATGAGGTACCTTACATAGAAAGCAGGATACAAAGACATCAGGAAAACACTGAAATTCCCCCAAAAATGCCCCATAGCTTTCTATTTATGTTTATCCACTGCTTTTCCCAAACATTACTCTTAACACAAAGATTTCCCTCTTTGCAAGGCAGTGTCAATGCAACTTAACAAAGACAGCACAGTAAGCAGCAGTGTCTTGGAGATAGCTTTTCCCAGCTATCTCATCCAGTGAGATAAACACCAGTGGACACCTCAGAGGTTCTTGCCTTCATCTCCTCACGCTCTCAGCTCCCTTGGAACAGGGCCATCACTCAGCATCTTACTAATGAAGAAGTCGTAGAACCAGAGGGGAAAGCAGCAGAAGATGCAGAGGGGGACGTAGGCTCCCTTGCCAGGGGTGTAGAGGCCCTGGGGTCTCCTGGCCAGCAGAGCATGCAGGACAGCACCCAGCACAGGGGACAGGTCGGGGGCACAGTGGGAGGGCAGCTGCAGGAGGTAGTTCCTCAGCCCCAGGAGATATTCCTCTCCATAGGCCTGCCTGGTGTCCGCCGGGAGGTTCTCCATCAGCTCCTTCTCTTGCTGGTCCCACTGCTCAGCCGTGCCTTGGATACCTGCGGCAGCAACGTCACAGGATAGCAAGCAGGTTCGGGGCAGGATTTAAAAAAACAAAAAAACCAAAAAAACCTGTAATTAATAGTCAGAGTTGATCTAAACTGGGTCAGTGGAGAACACCACGGCTGACCAGTGTGGTGTAAAACCACCAACAGCCAGTGCTTTTAGTTGGAAGAGGAGGAAAAGCATGAGTGCTCTGTGCTACACAAAAAGCACAAAGTTCATGCCCCATTTGGCTCCCTGTTCCACCTAAAAATGCTCTCTCACAGCCAAATTGGCTTTTTTTTCCTCCCTTCCCTCCCCACTTTGCCATTCTGTCCCAATTCATTTTGTAGGTGTTTCCAATCTGTATTTATTATAAACAACTGAGGACAGATAGGCAAACTAAGATGAAGAGGATTCACCTGGGTTGGCCAAGTGCTAAGCTGCCCTTTCAACAAGTGACATTAGTATTTCAATAACTAGTTTCCTGAAGGATCACCCTTCTATTAGGACAGATTTAGAACCATAATTGAATCTATTTTTCCACCCCATCTGTATCACACAGGAACAAAAGCAGAGGCTTCTGCAATGCAATTATTGCCTAACTACCAAAAATTAAGCATTGCAAATAAAGAAAAATATTTAAATAAATATTTAAATCTCAAATTCCAAGACTCATTTTTACCCATAAATACCCTGAAATTTTTACCCATTTTTACCCTGAAAACCACTAAGCAGGACCCTAAAGGTGAAGCCCCAGGCACATTCCACTGACCACAAAAGGCTGTCAGAGCCCAGAGCCTCACAAAAAAACAACCCAGGAGGGAAGTGTTCAGGGAAGTAACATCTTATGAAAAAGACCAATTTGATTTACATCAACATAAAAAATGCTCTGGGCAGGCATGGGGTGCAGTGAGGGCATGTGCAGCAGGAGATGAGTCTGGAACCTGGACAGGCTCTGCAAAAAGTGCTCAGTTGGAGGAGGAGAAGAATTTGGAACAGAAAGCAGCACAGGGGGAAGGAGCGGAGAGGAAAGATCAGAGGGTACTGACAGCAAGCAAGCAGGGCGACAGGTATTGCTGGAGATGCTGCCATGCAAGACAGAGCAGCTCAGTAAAGAGAGCTCTGGTACTGAGGAAGAGAGGAGTGATGGGGGACCTGAAGCTCTCAGGCAGGACAAGTGAGCCACAACACTCCAGCTGGACACACCGTGCTGCTCCCTCTGCCAGCTCCAACAAAGCTGGAGCAAAGGGAAGGCACTGACTGCCTGAATCCTGCCCTGCTCAAAGCAAAGGCAGCTCTGCCCAGGAGAGGGGAGGCAGGCAGTGTGCAGAGCAGGAGGGAACAGCTCTCACAAAAAAATCAAGGAACTTAATTTCCATAACCCACATCAGGAATGGGGAAAAAACTCTTGACTCCTGAGAATCACTCAGGGCTCTGTTTGAGGCTGCTGAGCTACAGGGAGAGAGGAGAGGCAGAAAGAACATCCCCGAAATGTCAAACACCGACCTGTTCTGAAGCCTGATGGATGAATTGCCGCGACTTTAATGCCCCATTTGGAAAGCTCTTGCCTCATTACTCCAGAAAACATGGACAGAGCTGCTTTGGATGCCCCGTATGCAGCATACCTCGGTAGTGGAATGCCTCCTGCAGGAGCAATAGAAACCCGATAAACCTCGACAGTGGCTCTTCCCAGCCTTTATTTTCATGATTTAGAAGGCTGATTATAGCACAACCAAAATTATGCCTCTCTCACTGAGGTTAAAGACGAGTCAGTGAGGGAATAATTTCTTGCTAGAGGTTAAAAAAGAGTGAAAGTTGTAAATGAACAGTTGCTTACAGCAGTTATGCTTAGTAACACCTGGTAAGACACCTTGTAAGGCAGAAAAAATAAACAGGTTTGCATTTAAGGGTAAAAACTGCTGAAAGTTAAGGCCGTCAGTTTGAGAAACACAGATAATGTTTTAGTTCATGTAAATAGTAAAGTAGTAGTTTTATGCTCCTCTTCTTGCCACTGTTACAAGAATTTCGAGCCCCTACAATAGCCACCGCTAGAACAGGGTAAGTAATCTCAACTCAAGATTTATAAAGCCAACTTATTTTCTTGTTCTTTACAGATAGTTTCAGAAAGGCTAAAGACAATAATGCAAGAGTGGGGGAAACCTCTGGGGACAAACCAAAGCTGGAATCACACCCCACGAGTGCCTGGACTCCCTGAGACCCAGCAGAGAAGCAGATCCCCTGCCTATTGTTCTATCCCACCTCTTTCAACCCCAGAAATATTTGTTCAGATGGCAAAGCTAAGAGAACACCCAGCATGTTTACAAAAATAAGCTTCCAGAAGAGAGTACCTTCCAAATGCAAAGAAATACTATCAGATCATCACTGCTTCAACTTTAGAGGAATACAAACATGCTATGATTTCAGCATATTCTTCTTCAGCCCTCCCACTTCCTCCACAAGGTTGGTGTTATCACCACACAGGGTTTAAGACAGGCACAGCCACCACAGGCTGTGCTGGGAGCAGGGAACAGAATGGACAATCCTTCTCCTTGAGGCACATCCCTCCTTCTCCTGCCTGCATGGGCACTTGGGCACATCCTCCCATGCAGCTGCTTCATGTGTTGCACTTTCATCTGCATGTGTTGGAGTATTTTAAAGGAAAATACCCCAGATACAGGGAAATTCTCAGGTAAGCCACTGGTGCTGTTGGGTATTGTACTGGGATGGCCAAGGTATCACAGGAGCTGTTTACACGGAGCCATTCCCTTGAAGAAGTCAAGCCAATTATATGTCAATTATTCTTCTGTGTGCATCTGAATAAGCTGGATTGGTTTGACCCAATTGAATCACATAGTTTTCCCTCTGAGGTCAGGCTAACCTGAGCCCAGTTAAATGAGCCCTACAAAGACAGGAATAGATTCAGCACAATGAGACCTCATTAACTTCTCCACTAATGTTTTACCGAAGGACCCCCAGACCCCGGGTTAAGAGAAAACTCTTCACCCAAACCAGCCTGTGTGCAACAACATCTCTGCAGACAGCTTAGCTCAAGCAGGGTGATTATCAGCTCCTCTAAGGGCAAATTACTCAGCACAGGGAAGCTCTGCATTTATCCCTTCAAGGCAGCTCAGGGATTCACACCAGGAATTCAGACAGTGCCCCAAAGCACCCACATTGAGAGCTTCCCTTGGGTGTGCAGAACAAAGAGGGGTCTGGCCTGAGAGCAGCTCCAGAAAGATCCTTCTGATAATTCAGTCCTGACTGCTCAGTGTCAGCAATGGACCATAAACACACAAATAGGCAAATACAGAGCATATCTGGGATTATAAAGAGAAAACAACGTCACAGCCTGACTGCAGCCACACCCTCAGCACCAGGGGAACACCAGGTGACACCTTCACACATCACCCCAGCAACACAGCAGGATTCAGGGGCACTCCAGCTGTGCAGAAGGGCAAAGGAAAACGTGGGAAGCACATGACACAGTAAATCCCTAAGAGATCCTACTCCAAAATACTTTCCAGCAGCATGACATCCTGCTTCTACCAGGCCTCATTTTCAAAGGAGCATTCTTGCTCCTCAGCTGTCGGCTACCAGATACTGCATGACTGTTTTACATTAGTTCCTACATCTCAGCTGTCCTCCTAGAATAGAAGGTCAGGTTATAAACACATATATATATAAACACATGCGTAAATATATAAAAAATAAGCCAAATTTATGGGGAAGGAAATGAAAAGCATATGTTAATTTTTAAAAGAGTTTGTTGGGGGTTTTTTTCATGGAGAAATACCACTGTGCTAATAAGTTAGGCCTAAGTATTTCTAAGGCATCCAAGATATTTTTAAAGAAATATAAACACACAGCTCCCAGGTTATCAGCAGATATCACAAACTGAGGTGGTCACAGACTTCTGCCTGAACATGTCATGGAAATACCTGTGATGTACCACCCATCTTTATGGAAGCTCCCAAAGTTATCGCTCATAGCATCTGCAACACAAGATCTGAATTTTACTAGGTTTTTTTGTCACAGCACATTTTCAGCCACATTAAAGTCTTCCTTAAAGGCTGTTTTCCAGGAGTAGTCCCCCAAACAGAAGAAAAACCCAAATTTATTACCTTAGTATTAATTCCCTGGGCGTAATTACAAGCCAGACTGATCAATGCCTTCCTTGGCATTTTCACCAACAAAGTTCGTTGGTTTTCTGCTGTTCCAGGACTTTATTTGGTGCTTCAGCCCAGCTCACCTGCCATGCTGGACATGTTCACCAGCCTCCCCTGTGATTTCCGGAGCAGCGGCAAGAAGGTCTTGGACACCTCCACAGCCCCGAAGAAATTCACCTCCATGCAGTGCCTGTAGGTGCTCATGGGGAGCAGCTCTCCATCAGCAGGGAAGCCCAGGATTCCTGCGTTGTTCACGATACCCCAGAGTCCTGGGAAGAGCAGAAAGCACAGGGCTGCAATACATCTGGAAAACAACTCCATAAGGAGTGCACTGATGAACTGGATGGTGCCTCCAGACCAAAGCAGAGATGATCTGGGGCTGCAGATACACATTCCCCACTCCATGAGCAGCCACTACCATTTTCCCATGTCCCAGAAAACAGGAGTCATGGATGGAAATACCCTGACCACCCAAGACTCTACCCTGGAAATGACCTACACACCTAAGCCATGGTGTAGCCAACAGCTAAAGCTTGTGCCTGCTAAGCTGCTACACCAGTATTCCATTGTGAAGGGGGCAGAAAAAAGCTGTACCTGCATTTTGCACCTTCTCTGAGACTGCCAGATAGGCCTCCCTGACCTGAGTGGCATTGGTGATGTCCAGCTGCAGGACAGAGAGTCTCTGGGAACAGGTTCGCCGCAGCTCCTCAGCTCCAGGGCCATCCTGGTTCAGCACCCCAGCAAACACAACAAAGCCCAGGCTGTCCAGGTATTTAGCCAGAGCATGTCCAATCCCACTGTCGCTTCCTGAAAGCATTAAAAAAGGCATGGAAAATGTGTCTGTCCTATACCACCATTAAAAATAAATAAATACACACACTGGAAAGCCATGCAGATGGAAACAAAAAGGTGATGTAAAAAAAAAGATGACGTAAACACAAAGACAACAAAGCTCCTGAAATACATATGTCAGTAGAAGGAAAGGTTCAGATCTGAAGTTTTGAGAAGCTGGACCTTTAAATGTTCCTTAAAGACTGACAGACCACATTTTCATGACTCAGAGCTGGTGGAATCAGCTCATCTCAGCCAGTGACAGATTCTATGACTTACTTTACACATAGAGAAGAAATAAAACCTTCGTTTGGTTTGATACAAATACTCAGACTGAAACCTGATAAAGCATCTAAGAAAAAAAAAACAAACAGAAAGAAACCCCACACTAATGTTTTAATTTGAAATCTCCAATGGGCAAGGCAATTATCGGGCACTGGAATTCAAATTCTTGGGTTCTATTAACTTCATTCCAAGAAGTAGCATTATTTTATTCACACATCCACCACACAGATCCCTCAGATAAGCACTTTTTTATTACAGCCTGTAAACAAGCCAAAACCAAGCAACTGTTTCTTTACCTGCAGAGCATTTCAATGCTTTCAGAACCTAAAAAAGCTTCAAAATAGCATTTTTGTGCTGAGTCAGCTATTGAATTCATGCAGACATGCATCAGAATTTCTCTTATCCTCTCCATCCTCACCCAAACTTTGTCTATATACAGCAATGACCCAGCAGCTGCAGGAAGCACCACGAGAGCAAACAAACAATGGTCTTCGGGATCATAGTTGTGCAATTCTTTTGGGATCATAGTTGTGCAATTCTTCCCAGCAGGTACCAATGAAGCATACTTAACAAATAATTTTATTCATGGTACTGTGTCTCCCTTTGACACAGTATTTTGCTGCTGTTATAGGACAAATCACAGAATAGTTTGGGCTGGAAAGGACCTTGCCACAGGCAGGGACACCTTCCACTATCCCAGGCTCCTCCAAGCCCCGTTCAACCTGGCTTTGGACACTTGCAGGGATGGGGCAGCCACAGCTTCTCTGAGCAACCTGTGCCGGGGCCTCCCCCCCCTCCCAGGGAAGAATTTCTTCCCAAAATTTAATCTAAACCTCCTGTCTTTTTAGTTTGAAGCCGTTCCCCCTTGTCCTGTCACTTTGGGCATTGTCCAAAGTCCCTCTCCAGCTCTCTTGGAGCTCCTTTAGGCACTGGAAGGGGCTGTAAGGGCTCCCTGGAGCCATCCCATCTCTCCATATGTATTCACAGGAGAGAGGCTCCAAGTGTTCTGAGCATCTTTGTGGCCTTCTCTGGACTCACTTCAGCAGGTGCCTGTCAGAATTCCCTCCTTCCCCTGCTGCCCACAGAGCTTTGGAAGGAGCCCAGGACACAGTTGGATTTCTGGGCTGCCTGTGCACTGTGCTGGGTCACATTCAGCTCCTCATCAACCAACAACCCCAAGTATTTTAAGTTTATTTTAAGTGTTTTCTCTCCATTTTTTTAAAATTTTGGTTTCTATTCTTCCCACCTACAGAGGAACTTACTCCATAAGGAAAGAACTACATCACCCATGTCCCCAGCAAGGCTCCCAGTGAAGCGACACAGGGAGTGACAGGGAAGGATTTCATAGGGGCTGTGCTTCAGGAGCTTTGCAAAGGACAAGATTAGAAGGAAAATGAGGATTTTAATAAATTAATACAGTTTTCACACTGTAAATCATCAGCCTGTTCCACAATATTGCACCAGACCCTCCACTACAGCAGAGAAAGCTCCTGGGTGCTGCTGTGCACCAGGATCCACGGAGGCATCCCAGGATCTCCTGCAAGAACAAGTTACTACATCAATGTTCAGTTTCCAAATCCTGGAAATCTGAATGCAAGACAAAGGACTGGAACTCCTGCCAGACTTTTTACTATTTTCTTGTTTGTGAAAGAGCTGCAATACTCCTTACTTAACCCCACCATAAACTTCTGAGGGTTAGTCTGTGATTTTGGCACACCAAGGAAGATATTATCAGAGTTAATGCCAGGTCTGCTCCTACTTTCAATACATGTTAGTCAATAGAATTTGACTGCCAAAGAGACTCATCGTAATCATGTTAGAGCTTCATTTCTGCATTCTGTATTTTAGCCAGGGCTTTAGTCCTGAAAGGTGAAAAATATTAATGCCAGGTGCCTTGAGGAAAACACGTACTAAATGTCTGGATCAGTCAGTGCATCTTGAAAAAGGAGAGAAGGATTACTCCTGCTCTATTTAATCCTTAGGAAAAAAAAAAAGCACCAGCTTTTTGGCATTTTTGAAGTCTGCAATTTGCTGAAGACGCACCAGAGCACTACAAAAATCACCTTAAGCTTCTCCAGTCCTGACCTGACAGAACAAACCTGCATTCTTCGAATTCCCTAGAGAGACATGAAGAAGCCTGCAAATAGCCTAGACACAACCAATTTCTAGGTTTGGGGGTGGGGTGACTTTCCTTCTTTTTCTTTTAGTGAAAAACCTTACTTTTAGATCAAATCCTTCCTCTTTCATCATTCCCAGCAAGTCCACAGCCACAGCAACATAATAGCTAAATTTTACAGTGCAGCTTTAACTTGAGAACGGGCAGAATAAAACACAACTTGAACTTGGGATGGGCACAGCAATCCCAAGAAAGCAATAAAAGTTGTTTTTATCTTCGCTTGATGCTGGGTCTGTCCCTGTTTTTTTCCAAAACAAGTATGACTTGAGTTTCAGACCTGTTACTGAACTCCAGAGAAACTACTCTTCGACTCCTAGAATTCAGAGAGTAGTTCGGGCTTCATAGGGGGAAGAAAAAAGTTAATTCCTCCCTGACCACACTCTTGCTTCTATAAAATAATTTGTGGATCAGGAGAAGATTTATTATAAGGAAAGCAGTCACTTCTGACTGTGACTGAATCGCTACTGAGAATATACAATTGAGTCATGCTGAACATGCACCAAATCACTCCCCAAGAGTGGAACGACCAAATTGACCAGAGAAATTCGTCCCACTGCACACAGACTAAGCAAGGACAGAATTTTACAACTCCTCTTACTTCAGATCTTGGTGGTAATTTAATTTTTAGGGAAGGTGGCTATTTCATTTACCCCTACAGTGTTTGCATGCCAGGAGCTTCTGTTTTAAGAATATTTGAGCTCTTGGTCCCAGCAGGAGGATCCACAGCAGAGTTTCAGCAGTGGCCTTAAGCCTGCTCACAGTTACCCATGTGAGAAAGCATTTTGACCACATTTGGGCACAGTTTTTCCCTTATCCTGGTACTCCAATGAACTGCTGGCTTCAATGAATAATGTAGAGCAGCATCCCACAAGGAACATCCAAAGAGGAGCAGAACCCAGGGAGAGCAGCAGAGCTTGCTCCAGCCTCTGGCCAAGGGCAGCTCACAAGGGATACATGGCAGTTAACCAGAACACAGCCACATTCCCCAGCCCTGCGGGGCTGAAACATGGATGGAAAAAGAAAAAAATAATTAAAGTCACCGTTTTCCACAAAGAGCCTGCCTGAGGTCCTGTCCAAACTGGAGAAAATGACACCAAAATCTACTTAAAGGCACCTTGCACCTGCAAATGCACACGGACACACGTTCTGTAGCTGGTACAGGGAAGAATACCACAATCAGAGGAATTTAACCAAAACACATGTTGAGTGTAACTTCTGTTTCAGCCGATGGAGGGTTTGATGGATTGTACAGGATTCCAATAAAGACAAAGAAGAGCCTCCTCAAGTTAATCAGCTGCCAGAGATGTCCAAACTTGCATTTCTTTGGGACAGTTGCAGCACAGGCACAAGGAAAGCAAATTCCCTTACTGGACTATACCCAAACGTTCTCAACTCCCTTATATGTTCTAATTCAGATTCTACACAGCAGATAAGCTCCCAGAGAGTGCTTTTTCCTGAGGATTTGCAGTCTTACAAACAGCAAGGAGATGCTCAAATGCAAGCACGTGCCCTGAGTCTGCAGGGGTGGGAAAAGATTGCTCCCTCTTCCCCACACCAATATCCATCTTCACCTGACACACCTGCAGGGAGAAGCCCAGCTGGCAGATAAACTACAAGGGGAGAACTTGCTGCTCATCTTGTCCTCTCTCAACTTTTATGCTTAATCCCTGTATTAAAGCTTGCTAGGCAAATCTAAATTATTTCCAGGTGTCCCTATAAAACAAAACGAAGTTCTGCTAGAAAATTGCTATATAAACAAAAGCAACTCAATTCAGATTTCCAGAGGGGGGGAAAAAACCCAAAGAAAATAAAACAAAACACAGCAAATTAAGAGTGCAAGAAGCAGTTGGCAGGCACTCCAGTTTAAAGGCTTGATTAACACAAATAAACAACATCTAAAGTTTTAGAAGAAACAGGAGAAGAGCCATAAAACTATGAAAATGCCATCCCCGCAAAATAAAAGTGGGTTTTGAGTAGATCAGAGAGGTAATAGAGACTGAATTCATTAGCTCTGAACTTTCCCTGCTAGTGAGGGGAATTACTCCCTCCCAAACGATTTCAGTGTTTCAAAGAGATGGCACCAAACCAGTGCCTTGAAATACGCGCATGACAGACACAGTGTGCGCTATTTACGCACACACACCCCAAAAGACAACTCTACATCCACAACCAGCACAATTAATTCGAGTAAACAAAAGTAATGCATGAAAGTAGTGTTCTGAGGGCTCCCGGGAATTAACGCTTCTCCTAAACAATTAGACCATCATAAGTATCCTTATGCTTCTTGCACCAGTTAATTTCACAAGTACGTCTAAAAAGCTACTTGCAAAGATTAAATGAGACACTAAAAAAATAATAGCATCTATTAAGATGCTTCTCTACTTAGTTTCAGAGCACTTATTTACCTGGAAAAAACATCCCTGCCGAAGCAAATAAAACAAGGAAAATAAATAAATAAATAAATGGAACTCTCACAAGCACGCACTAACCCGAGGACAAGAAGTTTTCCAGCCCACTTGTGAGAAAAGGCTTTTGTCTTTTTTTTTTTTTCTTTTTGCCGGGTTCTGTGCACTGGCAGCCCCCTTACCTGTGATGACCACGGCTCTGTCACCCACGGGCAGCAGGTCGCCGTCCCCCAGGCACACGGAGGAGCAGCCGAGGCANCCCCCGCCCGCCCCCAGCGCGGCCGCACTCAGCAGCCCCAGCAGGGCGGGCAGGAGGCTCCAGAGCAGCACCTTTGCTTTGCCCGGAGGGCTCCTCAGGGCCCTGCAGAGCACGGTGACCCCGAGGAGCACGGTGACCCCTGCGCAGAGCCAGCCAAGGGGGCTGCCGGCCGCAGCATCCATCGGCGGGCAGGGGCAGAAGCCAGCACTCGCGCCCCACCCCCGGCTGGGTGGAAGCAGGTATCGCTAAGTGCGGTGTGTGTTATATAGGAGCAGGGGGTGGGGCGGAGGAAGGGGACTCTCTTTAAAGGTTTGACATAATCTCGCTTACCCTTGGCACCAGCAAGGAGCAGGAGCCTTCCTCTCCTTACCTTTCATTCCTTCTGCCTGACAGCTCCACCTTCTGAATAATGTGCTGGCTGGATAATGATTGACAGCGCCCGGCAATGGACATGATGTAGCAAGCTCTGGCTCCAGGAAAAAAATTAACTGCTATTTTTTTTCTTTTTTTTTTTGTATCTTTAAATCACGCTTTCCTAGACAGGGAGAAAAGGAACAGTTTCCTTTACGAGAAGTAGTCGGGCTTTCCTGCTTAAAAAACTTAGGGTGTAGTTTCAGTGGAACTGGTTTTTGATGGGCAGTGACAAAAATGAGTCAGGCCAGGGTTATTTAATCTCTGGAACACAAACTGTCTTGGGCTTTATCACACATGGGTAACCCTCCTCTTTCAACAAAAAGCCCCAAGTTACCTACCCTGCTTTAGTGCCCACCTTTGCCTATTTACCTACTCCACATTCAGCAAATACCTACAGCAAATTGACATTCAGGGGTGCTGGGAGGCTGGGAACAGGTTTATTGCTGGTTTGCCATTAGGGGCACTTTGTTGTGTTCACCTGAGAGCAAGAGTTCAGCTGACCTCCAGCGATGACATTCACCTTGGTTTTGACAGGAATCACTGGCTTGATACCCACAGCAGGTTGTGGGGGGGGGGGGAAAGCAATCAATTAAATATATTAGAGAGATTTAACACCTACTGTGCTGAGTTCTGGAAATTATTTAAACGATAAAAAATTTTAAAATCCAGCCAGCCAAAGGGATTGAGATACAATTTAGGTACACATATTTAACCCTGTTCAAAAACCCCTGGTAACTGACTTGAGACAAGTGCACGTCACCACAGACCCAGCTAACATGATGTAGCTGCTTTTCCAAGACAGTGTAATGCTGATCTATCTGATTTCAGACACCGAAAATTGAAGCACGTGGTGCAAACCTGACAAGGAACAGAGCACATTTCCATTCCATTAAGCCTTTGGGGTTTTAAGGGATTACAAATCTGTTGAATATACACTTTTCTAGCCAGTGAAAATGTTTACATACCTCTGCAGGTAGTTTACATCAGAGATGAAGTCACTTTTTAAAAGAAACATTACCCACAAGGTCTGCTCTTAATCATTCATTACTCTTGTGAACACTCACCCATCCATCCTCCTGCCAGTGCACAAAAGGAAAAATATTTTCACTTCTCTTTGCCATTTGCTGCTTCTGCTTTTATTAGCACACTGCTCTTGAGGTCAGCTATACCTCACTGTCCATCAAGGCATCTTCTTAAATATTTTCTTGGAGAATTTTGCTCTGTCCATCATTGGTCTTTGTCACGTTATTTAGACGATCACAAATGTGCTGGCACTTAGAGCATGAGCTCTCACACTTGAGGGTACAGCGAGATGGAGCTTTTCCACAGTGGGATGAGGGGCAGAAGTGATCACCTCCAGCCTGATGTTTACCCTGGCTCCCCTCAGCCTGTGGGGATGAGGCAGAGGTGGGTGAGGGGTGGCCACCATGCCTGCTCACTGCAGAGCAAGCTCCACAAGAGTCCCCTTCTGCTCCAGTGTCCCTTAGCACGTCCCCCACTGAAATGTGTTTCGTGCTCGTGCACAGCCCCTCCCTCGGACACAGCTCACAGGGTGGGGGATATTTGGAAAGCTGGGGATGCCACAGGCATTCCTTACACACCCACCCACTGTGGTGCACGGACACACCACCTGCCTGCACCCACACCCCTGCAGAACAGCTGTGGGGACTGACTCTGCCCAAATCAATGCTCTGTTTACAATTTTAATATAAAATACAAACACTGAAGCCTTCTTTTAAGGAGAAGCTGACCATGTGTTCACACTGGTGTGTGAATAAAATTCCATGGAAGTGTAGATCATGCACATCAGAAAAGGAGGGTTTGATCTAAAACTGGCTGAGAAATGCTCGCATGGAGTACCCACTTCACAAAGCCTCTGCACTTTCTCTGACACCAGCAATTACAGATTGCTGCTTGAGGATTTTTCACCAGTTTTGCCACAAGGTAAGTTTTTATCATCCTGTGCCAACTACTCACCTTGAAAAAGCACCTGCTTTCTCCCCTACCCCTTTGGGATGTATAGTAGCCCAGGATTGCAATGAAGTTTGCATTATTTCCTATTTCTCTATGCCTTTCCCGGAGAACGATCACTCCATGGCAAGCAGCAACACCAACAGCCAGTCTCTAAAAATTCAGCTTGTCTTCCTTCAGATCCTGCAGTCACAGCCCCTTTCACCTGGTGTAGCATCCCTGCAGAAGACTGTCCCCAGGACAAAGCAAGGACACCCCTCCAGGGCATGGGATCTTTATCACAGCCATCCAATTGTTGACTCCACATTCCCATTCTGGAGGGATATTCTTCACAGATATTCACTTACTTCTTCCCCATTTCTTGAAGCTTTTCTCCTGTCATCCTTTGCTGGCTCTCTTTCACCATGATGGCTGCAGCCTGTGCTTTAGATTGCTGCTCTTAACACAGTAAAAAAGGACAGGTTCAGGTTCCCCAGTTCCTTTGATATGTGGTGAAGCTGAGCCTGGTCACAACTTCTCAGAAATACACCACCAAGCTCTTTCTTGGTTCTGCCTTGGTAATGAGATCTCTTCTGTCTTCACTTTTCATGGCTCCCTTTTGAGTTCTGTAATTTTCCTGATGTTTATAATTTTTTAAAGCCTCTGTGACTTTCCAGCATAGTGGAAGCTTCCAGTTCAACCACAAGGTTTTCAGGCATGTCTCTGTTACCTCATCTTGCATTGTTTTTCAATTCTTTGGCCACTTTTCCTGTGGGCTTTCTTTGCATTTTCCAATAACTTACTAGTCAGTACTTTTTTCCTTTCAGCATTTTCCCTTCAGCCAGAACTACCACAAGTCATATCCAATAGCTGCTGTCCCAGCTGGATACAACAGATATTCTTCTGTCCCAGGTGGAACATCAATTACACTGTCTAGAAGCATGAAGCACGCATCCAATCTCTGTTTCAGCTTTCCCTGCCAGTCACGGATTTGTTTTTCATTTCAGGTTATGATTTCCCACTGAACCCTTCAATTTACTATTTTGCCTGCTGATTCAGGCTTTTTCAGCTGTGCAAGGCAATGACTGTGGCCCCTGAGAGCTCCTGCTGGGTGTGCTTCGTGTTCTTTTGTGGCTTGGGTCAGGGCGCTGCATTTCAGGTTCTGAAGGGAAGTTCTGGTATATGAGGCTTTTCCTGGAAAATAATTTCAGCGTGAACAGGTTGGAATCTGTTTCAACAAATGAGTCATTAACCAAGACAGAAACAATATTCTAGTGAGTAAATACATATAGGAGGAGGGAAAAAAAGGAATTACTTACCTTTATTGCTGCAGCTTCTGAGACAAGACAAACACCTTCATCCATTTGGATTTTGTCGGACTTAATGGCTACAGAAACATTTCTCAGGCTGTCCATCCTGGATGCAGAAACTGTCGAACTTCCATAAACAAAATTCATTTGAGCAAACAGATTTTCCTCTTAAAATTCTGCAGAACTCCTGTACAAAGGTTGAGATAATCCCTGTCCTTCAGCCTGTTCTCTCTTCACACGCTCGACTTGAAGCACACAAATTGCCCCAGTAAAGACAACAAAGCCATTGCTCTGCCTCAAGCTAGAAATGCAGCCAAGTACCTTAGTGAATTAAGATCTCTGAACTCACAGGCATGAACTGAATTAAAGCAAAAAAGGATTAGGTACCCGTGAAAATAAAGCTGTGTAACATCTCCTTTGTCTTCCAAATATTTATTTAATAGAACCTTAGGGAAAATAATTCCTGTCAAATAAACTGTGCACCTATTAAAGAAAAGTAAGAGATATCTTTTACATCTAAGATGCTGGAGATTTTTTTTTTTAGAAATATAATAATGGTAAATATTGTAAATTCAGAGATTGATAATAGATCTGAAGATCACCCCTTGGCAATGAACAAAAAACTGTGGCCCATCATTCCTCACAATTCAATACTAACAAAAGACAATAATAATAACAACAGCAACAACAATTTCTTTAGCCAAATCTTTTTAAAAATGATTTTAAATGTAAGAAAGAACCTCAGAATGAAGAATGACTGTACTGAGGGCAAATTTGGACCTGTAAATGAAGCCAAGGGCTGGAAGTTCTGCCTCAGTATTTATGAGAACTCTAATCACCCTTAGTAAATTTCCTGCAATAGACAAAACATAAGAGAAATCATTAAAATTATGAGCACCTCTTTGTATTTGGAAGGGAGGTTTTCCCCCGAACTCTCCAGACACACATGTATCTCTGGGCTTTCAGAAGGAGCTAAAAGGGGATTGCACTCTTTCCAAAATAAGTCATTTTTATCAACCCAATTGTGATTATTTTCCAAGAAGAGGGCAGAATCAGAAAACCTAAAGGCAATTAGGCACTCCTTAGGAAGTTAGCCAAGAATCATCTCTAGGTTATCCTCATGAGAAATTACACTTGCTTGCCTTTTTTCTGTCATCCAGTAACATGAAAGGGTTTGCAGAGAACCATCAGCGTTAGAGAAGAAAAGATACCTCTTTATCTTAGTGCGTTTCTCTGACAGCACAGACTGTTCCCTAAAATTTCCTCTGGTACATTCAGAGTAACATTCCAGCCCTGCCTAGCACGGAGCACAGCAAAGTGGTGCCTCAATAAATGAGAAATAAAGACTTAAGCTGTTCTCTCAACTGGAAATTTAGTTTGTTTTTCCAACTAGATTTTTATGATATCTCCCTATTCCCTTCCCTTCTCTGCAGCTCTGCCTCTCTGAAGCTACCAGCAGCATCTCTGCTCAGAACACAAAGGATTTCCACACATTCACAGCCCACAGCCTGATCGTTTCTTTGCAGGTGCTTCCTGAAAAGCAAATGCAGTTCTGCCTGCCTTACTTCTGATGCTTTGCCCTAACCACAAGTCCTGTCAACCATATCTACATCAGATAAAACACTCTGCCATCATCTTTCTGTAACTCTTCCTCCTGCTCGTCTTCAAACCTTGGCAGACTGGAGACACATCTGGTTTACATCCAGCATTTTCCATACATCTTAATGTTAGACCACAAAATGTTTTCAAACATTTAGGCAATCATCTCTGCAGAAGTCGCATAGTTTTTGGTGCAGTTAAATTCATAAACAGCAATGTAAATATAGCGGTAAACCAGAAAATTAGCCAAGTACAGTGATCAAAAGTCTGATTAAAGCATGAATGGACAGAGAAACTGCCTCAAAGAGTCCCTTTGAAGCAGGGGGATTTACAACATCACCAACAAAACTCGTCATTCACTGTAGACAGTGACAGCATTAAAAATTAATCACATACAACTTAGAGCCCCAGAACATGTCTGAGCTTTGAGCACGGACTCTGCAAAGGGGATGAAAGAAAATGGGTGGTGGCATCTCCCCGCTCTCGCTCGGGTTATTAACTGCACACATCTGCCACGTGCCTCCCCTCCACCTGCAAACTCTTAAAAACATCTCCAACTCCCACAAGTGGAATTCGCTTATTTTTAGGTTTTCCTCAGAGTTGCATCAGGCAACCTTCGAAATGAAAGCCAAAGTGAAATGAGATGAAAAATGAGCCGTGATTCAAAAAGCATTAAGCAATCAGCCACGACAAAGTGTCACCTGCCCTCGGCGCACTCTGTTTGCTGTCACTTGGAGGACAAGCCCCTCGCTTCCCAAAGCTGAAGCCATGTGTTTTCCCTGCTGAGGAATTGTGACCTCACTCTGTGTGTAATCAATGACTTACGTTATTGTTTTGATTGAATGCCCTGGGCTGGATGTCCCTGATTTCCCCTTCAGTGCTGAGACCTGAAGGACGTTCCCATTCCTGGCGTTTTTCAGCCATTTTTGTGCCACTCGCAAACCACTGCAATCGCGTTCAAATGTCGTCAGGAATGACTCGGTGACAGACGAGCCTGCCATGGAGCAGGGGGACAAACAACCCCTCAAGGTCCCTTTCAGGATCTGGGGAGGGGATGTTGATGGTTCTGTGGCAGGCAGCATTTTAGGTAAATGGTGTTTTTTCTCTGGGCAATCCACTGACTATGGAAAAATCTGTATATTCAGCGTAATTGTTGGTTTGCTTCTCTATATGATATTGTCCATCTTAAACATTTTTTATCATGCAGTAACCTTAACCCCGACTCAAAAACTGTTTGGATGTAAGCAGATTTAATCCCATTAAAATCACTATGACTCTCCACACATAAAACTATGCAGATGATTTAATAGGTTGCTGAATGACAGTCCCGAGACCCATTAGGCCTAAATGTTCCCTGAGAGCCCAAGCTCAGAGACACTTATGCACATTCTTAAAAATAAACACAGATATTCACACGCAAGCAAAGGAAAGAAATATTCATAGCCATGTTTTTAAACACACACACCTGCGGAATTAGAGCCTGCCTTTAAGACCTTCCCCACCTGGATCTGAAATATGATAATCGAGTCATGCAAATGAACCTACACCATAAAACTATTTATTTCACTTTCCAGGTGACACAACCAGCAAGTGCAACTTTAAAATGAACTTCTCCAAGTTTTAAAGTTGTTGTTAAGATATTTTCAGGCTCCAGGTGGAGGTCATTCCCAAACAGGCACAGATTCTATGGGGATAAGTCTGCACAGGCACTTCAAAATAATCTCCCTTGTAAGAGATTCCTTCCTGAGCTGTGCGGAGTTTGTAGCTTGTTTTATTAATACTGTAAATTATCGCTTCACTTTTATTTTTTAATTTCAAAACTGTTTTTAACAATATATATGACAGCCTCAGGGCAAACCTCTCTCTTGCAGGTATGCGAACTTTGCTAGAATCACTAAGGGTTAGACAGGCGTAGCTTCAAAGGTAGATTTGGGACCTATAACATTAATTCATCCACCAAATGGAGCTCCAAAATCCATTAAGGAAAAATAACTAGTAACCATCTGTCTTTATTCATCAGGCTGAAAGCAGTTAATCAAACCTAGTGGACATTTTTACTTTCTTCTTTCTCTCTCAACAGCTTTGAACACAGATGCAGCCTTTCCATAATTAAGCTGAGCATAGTAGCTCCTAAACAGATTAATTCTGGAGAGCTTGTCAGAAATGTCAGATGGCAGACAGGTTCTGTGTGTTGTCCCTGGGATTTCTGGGATTTTTTATATTTATATCTACATGTATGGGCAGATTCAGAACATGGTTATTAAAATTAATAACCCTTTGCTAGTCCTTAACCCATCCTCTATAACGTGGTAGAGTTCTTCTCTCTCTGTTAGGGATGCAAGTGGGGATAGGACCTCAGCAGTGCACAAATGTCTGCAGGAACTGAGCTGAAAAATGGGATGCAAATAGGCACCAGAAGGGACCTACTTTTGCTCACCACTGAACCACACTTGTAACTGAGGGGCAAAAAATTCTGTAAACACATTGACAGTGTTCTGAAACAACACAAAGTTCTTCCAGGTTACAGGAGTTCCATTCTAACAGGCTGGAATATCATTAAATAGCTCATGCCTAAGAGCTATTCCAGACACGAGCTTTCAGGAAACTTCTCAGTTTCTATCAGCTTTAAGAGGATACCTACAGGTATCCAAGGAGGCTTTTAGTTCTCAGTTACTTTTAACAATGAGCTCATATATGGGTTTGATTTCCTATTTCTGAGTTCTAACATTTTAAAGCAGAGAGCATATCCAATTCTTAAGGATTTTATGTTACCTGTTAAATATTATGTTTTTTCAATTTAAGCCTACAGTCAAATTTATGGACTGAAGCTAAGATTTAAAAGTACCTAGGAGTAATTTTTGCTTCCTTTCACCAGGGTTTTTATTTTTAAAGAAAGTAAAAGATCACATCAAATACATCTTGGTGCTGATAAAATAAGAATTTCAATGTCATTTGAAAGTTTAAAGTTTAAAAGTTCTTACCCTTATAACTCGTTACAAAGAAGAGTTGATTACCATGACATTTGATAAAATAATGCAGCTGGAAAATGAGATGTCCCAAATAATGAGAGATGGTCCCAAAGAAAGCCACTCAATGACTGTAGCAGAGAGACAGGCAGAGAGTTTTCCAAGCAGTCATTAAAACTGGACCACAGGAAGTACTGAGGCAAATCAGCAGATATTGATGAAACATCACTAGTAAAATTCAAACTAAATCAAAAAATTTAGATGAAATATGTTTGGATCCTTAGGAGTATAATTTTCCCTTCGTATGTTTAACTGCTGATATCTGATCCATCCTCAGTCTTCCATCTCCACAGTTATATGCAAAGTGGCAAATGGAAATGAGGCACCCAACCACATTTGGAAAAGCGGGAAAGAACTAGGTACCTCTAGATATCAGTCTTTACAGCAGAAAATAGAGAAGAAAGAGATGTTTTAAAGAAAATCTCTGCTGGCACAATCTCTCTTTCAATGGAGATTCTTTCCACCAGGAATGTTTAAGTACTTAGCTGTCATAAATGTCATAAATAAACTTAGCTCCAAGATGGAAATACCATTCCCACAGAACATACCAATGAACTGAAGCAGAGAGATAATCTTCTACGTAGTGAAAAATCCCAGCTGAGAACTCCTGGATCGTGGCTCTCACACACACAGGGATCATCCTGATGGGAAGTGCTTTTGGAGCACATGTAGGCTACACCTCATCACATAACACTTTACAGACATCACAAGGGCCAGCTGAGAACTGTGTTGTAGATGCTAATACAGAATTTGTCTGGAGAATGAGAAAAAGCAGGAAGAAGCACAGCTGAGAAAATCCAAAGTGGGCAGTGGAGACTGGAAGGGCTCATCAGAAAGGCATCAGCATCTCTGAATCAGAGAGAAGTGTAAGAAATGTTTACATATGTACATACATAAATAGCCACATACAGGTGGGGAAAAAATTGCTTTTACACAGAAAGACAAGGAAAGAAGATAGTACTAATCCATGGGAATCATGCCAAAAGCATGAATAAAAATGTTATTTTATGAAGATTTTGCCCATGGCCAATTGTAACTATGACACACCTGGCCTCAGTGTTGTAATTCACAGAGGGTTTCCTACCCACAAGATAATCCTCTTCTATCTACTTTATCTGCTATTATCATCCTCACTTGGTTCATGTCTGTTATCAGAAACTAAATTTCAGCATTGATAAATCCAAGCACAATTACTGAAGATAATTAAACTAAATTTTTAAAATGACAGGAGTTTTAAAATTCCGAACGTGAGGCTCTTCCTACTCTTTTGTTGAAGGCACAGATTGTTCAAACTTGAACCAACTTGCCATCAAAACAAGTCTCAAATCCACGATCTTCAGTGAGGCACGAACTGTACCTGCATTGCAGCAGAGGCACATTGAGCTAGAATTTATGGACAAAGCAGCAGTGAGGTGCTAATCCAGGTGAGGTTCCTTACAGGGTTTTGCAGAATTGCTACAGGTTCAGTCCTGAGCACTGCCCCAGTTTCACAATGCTGGGAGGGATTCTTTGCACCCCACTCTTACCTTTTCAATTCTTACTCAATTCACACAGCTTCCTTGAATCCAAGTCCAGCTGGGAGGAGCTGAGGGGGTCCCTACCACCCACTGTGTCCCTTCTGAGAACAGAAGTTCCATGCAAAACTCTGGGTTTAACCAACAGAGGTCAAACAGAGAGGAGATACCTCACATATGGAAAAAGTACAAAGCTCAGATGAGTATTTTTAAGCGCTAAGAATCACAGAATCATTTAGGTTGGAAAAGACCCCCTAGGATCATCAGATACATGACAGAAATTGGTAACACTGGAGCCTTTAAAACTGAAACTTTATATTCTGTGAAATTTTGTGAGCATGTTCAACAGCTACTGCAACCTCATGAGGCTAAAGCACAATCCAGCCTTGTACACACCTGCACAAACAGGAATGCATTCCACAAATTATCCATGAAACTGAAACTCCAACTTTATAGCAATGCAAGACAGAAAATAAAGAGGGAAATACAAAGACTTCTAATGAAAAGGGGAGAAGTGGCAACAATAATTTTGATCCATTCTTTTGAATGCCATCACGTATTTGGGTTTGTGCTGCTATAAATATGTCCTTTTGTAATGTCTAAAATCTCTAAAATGCCAGAGAACACAGAAAGCTTTTATAAAATCAGTATTTACAGAAAAGGATCTTGAAGACTTACATAAATGGTGTTAAAGGTTTACAGCTGGTACCTCACCTGAAAGAGAACAGTTCAGCTACTAAAAGAGTCAAAATTGGACAGCTCCATCACCCAGAGACTTCAGAAAGTCATAACTCAAAGGCTGCAGATGTAGCCACAGAACACAGACACCAGAGGGAAAAAAATTACTCTGACAACCTTTCTCAGAGTGCTGTTGTGCAGCATCCAGCATGAGGCACTAAACAAGCTCTGGCTACTGCATGTGAACTGTACTCTCCAGCATTCACATACATACGTTTAATTTAGCCTTAATTTGCATCTGAAATATGACTCTTTTCCATAAGGAAGAAGGTAAATTAAAGGTTTGTAACACACGGACAACACCTTCATCCCAAGATATCAGTCCATGATAATCACTTCAGCTATTATGGCCAGAAGCACCAAGAAGTCAACTTGTTCAAGAAATTCAATAACTCAAATAATCTGATAATTCTAATTTTAAGAAGTCTGAATTATGGAAAACACATTAATGATGTGATATTGCACCAAGACTACCCATTAACACTGGATTTGGTGGCAGCAGATGTTAACTGAGACCCCTTTTTAAAGTGTAATCTATGGGAGATGGAGCCCTGCCTCCTGTTCAGCCCTGCCTGGACTGGGTCTTTTTGTACCAGAGATGACAAGGGAGTTTCCAGCCAAAATGGGAGGAATGTTTGTACCCTGTTCTCACAAGGGACATCCCATCTTACAAGTTCTCTTCAAGTTAATGAACTTCAGGACACCAGGGGAAGTCCATGATGAACAAAACCCTTCCCGACAAGGCAAAAGCAGAGTGACCCATTTTGTACACAAGACACAGGGAGCTTGGCTGCATCCTATATTCTTACTGACACCTCCAAACTCTGAGTCACTTTGGTTTCTCAACTGCAATTATGGAAGGCATTTTCTTCATAAACAGATAAAACACCATGGGAGGTGGGATGGTTCTGCCTGATAAGATAATAATGTGCATGCTGTTGAAGAGTGATTAACTGCCTGCTGGAGTTGATGCCTGTCCCTAGCAGAGATTACCTTTATTTATGGCAGCAGGGAAAGCAGCCAGGACCAAAACTGCACGAGAAACACAAATGGTGAAATCTGCTGGCGTTGCTGTTAACAATATGGCACTGAAGGGATTCTCACTGGCCACTCAAGCTGCTTTCACAGGCTTTCCTAGAGCAATTTTTAAAAGTACAAAGGAGCTCAGGCAGTATAAAGTGAAAGACTTGGGGAAAGAACAGCACCAGATGATGTCTTCTCTGTGTTAAAACTGTTAAAACAATGACTGCTAAACCAGTTCTTTGGTACAATTTTTTTTTTTTTTCTTTTGGTAACTTGAAGATTACATATTCGACTTGAGAAACCTTCATTATACAAGAAAGCCAATTACTAGAACATGTTGTTCCTCTAAGTCATCTAGAAGAACATTTCATCCTATGCAGTTTGTCCATAATGTGTTTGATGTTTGATTCTTCCATGTTCCTAAGATGAATGAAGAATTAAGATGATGTATGACTGGAATTAATCCAGTGTTTTCCACTGGCACAAATTCTGTTTCTATGGGCTGGATACTCTCTGAAAGACATTGAAGCAGCACTTCAAATGCAAAGCCCATTCAGAACTGTTTTACCCTAAGATTCAAAGAAAAAAATCAGATATTTCAATTCCCTGGTTGTTCAGATCTTGCTTCTCCTTCAAAAGTAGCAAAAATTCTAAATGAGTTATGAGCAGATGCTGCACCCACAACTTCTGCCACAAGGAAGTGAAAATTAGGAGCAAGAATGACTTGCAGTAAATTACTGTAAGCTATAGCACACGTCCAGTTGAACAGATCCCACTCTGAACACCTTCCTCATGTTACCATTCCAGGATAAAACATGTCCAAATAAGGGTTTTGAACAGAAGAAAAATGCATGTTATAGCTATCTCATCTTTGTAAGTTCAGTAATTTTACCCCATTTTAGAGTTACTGGATTTATTTTGGTTTGACCAAGTGCTTTGAACCTTCAAAATTTTTGGTTCTGAACAAACTCCTTTTAAAGTAAAACTCAGGCTTGTGTCAGAATCTCTTATTTTCAAATAGCTCAGAATAGAGTCACACATCAGGGCATGATAAAATGCTTATGAATTCTGAATTCTACAGTCATTAGTTTCGTTGAACAGAATAAATCAATATCAAAAATACACAAGAGTGAGGTGCTCTTTTAAACACCAAGATGTCATTGAGGAAGCCTTATGGAGGTTATCTTGCTCAAGCACAGCTGAAGCAAGACATTTTGTCTTTTTTTGAGCTTGTTTTCCCCTACTTCAAACTCTTACCTAATCTTTCCTCTGAAAAATTATGTAATTTTTGGACTGTTTTCAAGGTCATTACGGAACTAAATGGTGTAACAGTTTTTAAGCCAGTTGCAGTTCCTGAAAATGGGGGACTGAACCAGGAATATGAAGGGACCAGGAGTGTAAAGATAGAAGACATTTCCTCAGCAAATACACCTCCTTTCCCCATGATGAAGTACATTTCCCACTGAGAAACCCACAGAAATGCCACAACAAATTCAAGGTGTTCTTGCTGACACATCTCATCCTCACCACCGGGGTCTGCAGACTTCTTACACACACCCAGAAAATGAGCACAGTACAAAATATGGATTAATGAACACATTTTGCCTTGAGTTTGTTCTACATGTGGCATCTACAGCACATGATTAGCTGCCTGTGAAGCTGAAAGATCCCTTAGATCCTTCCAAAAGATCAAAGCAGCACCATCAACTGGATGTTCAATTATTAGTGTCAGCAATTCATAACAGACCAACCTCATCTTGCTTCTGCTTGAGGGTAAGAGTTCTGTAAACCTATGGATAGCTGAATTAAATTATCATTTACTTCAACAGGGAAGCCTTTCCTTGTGATTAGTGTGGTAAATAAGGGCATCTGGATGCACATCAATCACACTTGAAACTGAATCAGACAATTACTGAGATGTAAGTGTATAATTACCTCTTGAAATAGCTTCCTATTGAAAATTTAGAAGACTTGCTTTAAGTAACAGAATCAAAGACATTCAGCACTGCATTCCAAAACCTGTCCTCCCCTACTCTGAGAGCAAAAACATCTGTGAGAGTATTTTCTATAATATTCTACTAGTCTTTCCATGAGACATTTCTCAACATACTAATTTTTAAAGTACATAATCCTTTCAGGTACAAAGAGGCTCAATCCTTGAGCCCTTGCAGCCCTGTGTGCCTCCTCTGCAACACTGAAATTATTAATGAGGTTATAGGATGAGCTAAAATTTGGCTTTTACTTGTGTTGCAATTACATTGGATAGCATCACCTCGTACTGCTCAGGACTAATATCAGTGCAACATGTTATGCAAACAGATATCAACACCTCGGAACATCAGATAACACATCAGGTCAAATTACCACTTAAAAAAACACACGAGGCTTAAGGGAGCTTAAGATCAATATCACAGGAGCAAACACTGACTTCAGGCACCTGGACTGAAATGCTTAGGAGTGGGTGAGTCCCTGCAGACTCTGTTCAGCTCCATGGAGGTTAGAAAGATTAATACTTACTCATTCTAAAAACTGGGTTATTGATGTGCCCTGCAGGGCACACAAAGAGACACACAGATCACAAACAGCAATTTGCCGTCAAAGTAAAAAGGGAGAACACAGGTGACTCTCAGTTCTGTGCTCAGCCATTCACTTACCCCAAAATATGCAAACTTCCTTCCCTCCCCTTTAGGATAAATAACTGCTGCTTTTGGAAATAGGATAATCTACATTTTCAAAGCACTGCAGAATGGAAAAGAAGTTAGTATCTGATGGCTCCACAGAATGCATACATCACTTCCTACTGCTGAGTGGACACCTCAGAATCAAACTTGTTCCTCATGAATAGTTGCCAAAACCCTTTGCAAGACTGTTGAGCAGAGGCTACTTTCCATTTTGTGAATTCCTACTTTGATAAGGAATCCACTACTCCCTGCACCTCCTTCTAGTCAGCACTGAAATATAAAGTCATATCTCCTAAAGTGAGAGAGCACAGCAGAATTAGATAAGGAAAATGATATAAAGCAACTGCTCAGATGAACAATTCAGTGAATGGTGTTCACTAAGAAGTAAATACAATTAATACTGAAATCCTTTTCGTGACCACACTTTTCCTTTCTCAGTGTGGAAAAAAAGAGGCTAAGTTTTGCTGTTACTGGAACTCACAGGAAAAAGCAACTAGAAGCACTTTGGATGGTCATCTCCACATCACAAGCAACACTCTACAGTCAACAGGTGCCCTAAGAGGTCAGTGCTAACATTTTCAAATGGTGTAACTTGCAGACTTCTCTGAGCTCTTTAAGCTTCATGCAATTGATTTCCTGGTTTATTAACATTTTTACAGCAGCTCCCAAACAAATTTGAGCATCAGAAACATAAATGAAACCAGCATGACCACAACCTTGGACAGGGTGGAAGTTCAATGACACCTTTGTCACATAACACAAATCAATGTTCTGAAGGTCACTAAGGAAACCCCCTGCCAGAGCCAAGATTAAAACTCAGACTAGCATTTTTATCCATAACAATGTCCTCCTGGAAATATATTCCAGTCTAATCTAGATTGAATGTTTGATTCTAATTTTGAGCATCACAATTCTCATTCCATTCACAATGTAGGTTCTGCATTAGTACTATTTTAACCAATTGGTTTTATGGCCATAAACATGGTTGATTCTAGTTTGTTCTCTCATTGCACTGTTCAATGGGAAAAAAAAAATCACAATTAAGTAATACCTAAAAAAAATCAATCAAATAATAAGAAAACATTAAGCTAAGGTTTATTTCCCCAGATGAAATATTGCCCTCCTTCCTGAAATAGTACCACTGGCATGCTTTGGATTTTGATGACAAAAATAATTTTACCAGCTAAGTATTTTAAATTACAAAGGGAACCAGATGAACTAACATACAATGAAAGAATAATTAATTATTTCATTGCTCATTCTTTCTAACTTGCACTGTTTACAGCAGCTGCTTATTTAGCTGATTTAAGAATTCCTTTGCAGCCCATTTCAGGTTCATTGCAGATAAATCCCACTTACAGTGCAAATCCTTCTATCCTGACAGGCAATTCAAGGTATCAGTGCAATCTCTTCAAGTGACTTAGCATAGTCTCATTCCCTGCATGCTGGGATACATGCAAGCCATGCTACAAAAAGCCTGCATCTTTAAAGGGAAAAGTAGGATTTACATGTTTTTTTAAAGAAAGACACAATCTCAGGCCAAACATTCTGTTAGGTATAAAATAAAACTGGAAGTCCATTTATTTGATGGCAAAACAGAACTTACGACACATTCAGAAAGTCCATAAAACCTTAGGAAAAGCAGAGTCTCACAGGAAATGAAAAAACAGTAATAAATGGGTTGTGCAGAACTGAGATCTGAGAGTGTCAACTTAACATCAGATCTGCCAGTGCAAAATGAGGACAATATTTACCCACAGCTTTCATAGATGTCACCATTTTGAAAGAATGAATGTTCCTCACTGTTCTCTGAAGCCAAAAAGGACAGTTCACTGTAATGAGAAATAAAACTGATAGTGGTTTAAGAACAACATCTTTACAGTATCTAAATGACAGCTTTATTATTGTCACAATATTCAGAATTGTGAGATAACCTGACACAATTCACTCACTGTAGATGACATAGCAGACAGAGAGCAAGATAAAGCAGAAAGTACAGAGAGAGGTCTCAATGCTGCGAACTGTCAGGACACATCCCAAACTGTTTGGGACACATCCCAAAGTCCAAGGGACAAATGTCATCCTGAGGTGCACAGTTCCCTATTCAAACAGAGGGATTTACTCACACAACACGGAGTGTGAGGTCACTGCCCAGACAGCACAAAGTTCTGTGAGCTAGGAGGAGAAAGTGGCTGAACATGGAGTTTCCATCCTTGGAGATATTCAATGCCAACAGAAACCCCTGGAACCCCTCTGACTGAACCTGCTTTGTGCAGGGGGTTCAACAGGGCAATATCCTTCCAACCTCAGCTATTCTGTGATGCTTCAACATTCCACTCAAACACAATTTATTCGACCAAAAGAAAGACAGCAGGTGCCATAATTTCAGTAAGACTTCTCAAAGGTAAAAAAAACTTTGCGTCCACAGATCTCAGGGGAAGTTCAGGACTCTTTGGGACTTTGCAGGTGATTAAACACTTGGGAAAATATTCTCAAAACCTTCATCAAGATTATGCATAAATCCCGAAGGCATATGCAGTCAGAATCCTGATGAATCCTTGTATTAAGTATTTAGGAAAATATAAGTGATTTTCCTGCTTGTGAGCTGGAATTCTCACACCTCTGTGAACACACCATTGATTATATGTCTGGATGGTATCTTAGGGGATGCCTCAAGGCTCTTTCAAACCCACTCTCCTACTATAGAGACAGGAGACAGGGAAATCAGCTATGACTGATGGATGCCCTCCATGCCAGACACTCTGCACATCTCCCCAGGTGCAGCAGCTCTGTATAATCAGGTACAGCACCAGCTCCATCTTGAAATGTCTATTTAAGAGTCCCAGAGGTTCACCAGCAAGAAACTATCGCTAAAAAAAAATCTTCAACACTTACAGAATTCTTAGAATCTGTTTAGTTCTAATTCTTGCCAGCCATCGACCAAAAATACAACAGAGCCTACTGCATCTACTTCTGTCAAGGTTTTGCAAAACAAGAACTTGCAGGGTCTTAAGTAGTTTTGACACTGAATCCACTCTCTGGCATTCCCCGAGTGGCTCAGTTCTGCAGATGAAAAATGGAATACACTACAAGTCAGACTTTGATCATGTAGTTCTTCATTGTTTTCCTATTATGTCTCTCTCTCGCAGGCAGCTGGGACTGCTGATGCTGACCTGGGGAGCAGTTCTGCTGCAGCCAGGCAGTGCTGTGCAGTGTCCTCCCACTGCCAAAAGCATCTCAACCTCTGCACGGGGCACTGCAGACTCCTGTGAGTGTGTTCCATGGTTCAGGCACACAACAAACGCAGCAGGACGTGGGACACCCACTTTCATCCAGGGAGATGCTGTGAGGGCACAGCTCTCCCAGACATGCTGGGACATTTGAAGGAAGCTGTGGTACCTTCAGAGCACCAGGAAATCATAGACTCATTAATGCTGAAAAAGACCTCCAGGATCATCAAGTCGAACTTTTGACCCAACACCACCTTGTCAACTAAACTCCAGCACTGCCATGTCCATTTTTTCCTTGAACACCTCCAGGGCAGGGTCGGTGACTCCAGCACTTCCCTGGGCAGCCCATTCCGATGCCTGACAGCCCTTGGTGTGAAGAAACGTTCAGCAACAAGTACAGAAACTCCCCAGTCCACCCAAATTGCCCAGGGCTCAAGGGCTCCTCAGGCTCTCTTAAGTGTCCCAGACCTCTGCAGAGCCTCAAACCCTGGGATGACTTGCAGGCACCCCCTGACGGAATCACAGAACAGTTTGGGTTGGAAGGGACCTTGATGATCATCCAGTTCCAATCCCATGCCATGGGCAGGGACACCTTCCACTATCCCAGGTTGCTCCAAAGTCCACTTAACCCGGCCTTGTGATGGGACAGCCACTAAATCCCCGGGCAACCTGTGCCAGGACCTCAGCACCCGCAGGGGGAAGAATTTCTTTTTAATATCCAATCTAACCCTACTTTCTTTCAGTCTGAAGTCATTTCCCCCTGTCCTGTCACTACACATATTGCAAATAGTCTTGCCCCGCCCTTCCTGTAAGTTCCCTTCAGGTACTGGAAGGCCTCAAATAGGTCACCCTGGAGCCTTCTCTGTTCCAGGATGAAAAATCCCAATTCTCTGGGCTGGGGCAGCTCTGCAGGTGGGCTCTCACCTGAGCAGGGCAGTGGGGCAGAATCCCCCGCTTCCCCTGCCTCTCGAACAGGGGCTCAGCCCAGGGCACGGGGGGTCCAGGGCCGGGGCAGGCCCAGCTCTCAGCCCCGAGCCCTTCTCCCGGTGCTGCCCCACCTGCCCACGCCCAGCCCGGATGGATCCCGGGGGCTGCCCCGGCCCAGGGCTGCGGCACAAACACCGGGACGGGAAAGGCTCCGCGTTCACCGCGAGCCCCCGTTTCAGAGCGGAGGGGACCAGCAGCACCCTCCCGGCACACAAACCCACCCAGGCGCGGCCCTCAGCGGCCCTGCCGCCATCTCGGGCCGGCTCCCGCCCCGCCCCGCCCGGCTCCATTTCCCGGGATCCGGCACCGCCCCGGGAAGCGCGGCAGGAGCGGGCAGGGACGGGCCGGCACCGCAGGTACGGGGCCATCCCGGGGCTGGGGGGGACACGGCTCCACCGCAGGGCTCCCTCCTCCCGGAACAGCGTCCCTTTGGAGCGATCCCGGCGCTGAATCTCCTTCTGGCAGCCGGGGAAGCGAAGGGCTGCGGTTAAAGCGTGAACGAGATCAATGCGCGCTGATGCTAAAAACGCGGGTTGGTTTTAATGTGCGTATTTGCGATGTGTTTTATAGGTCAGTTCCAGCACGCAGTGCCAAAGGAGGATGGAAAAAGGAGACGCTGCCAGGGAAAGAGTCCTCATTACTGGAGGAGGGGGTTATTTTGGCTTCCGGTCAGTGCATTAAATAGTTATTACCTACAAGAATAAATGTAAGAGGTTGCTGCTGGGGAGGCAGCAAAATCCATCTGTAAAAGGGAAACCTGTGGGCTTGAGACACCTGATCCAGTTGATCCCATCTTCTGGTTCATCCGAGGTCCCAGTTTCAAACAAAGTCTCTTTCCAGAGGCTGTAAGTAACGCTGCTATCTCATTTCCAAATGTCCAGCACCAGCTGCCTCGCGGACATTAACCTGTGTGCTCACCTCTGTAAGGGGGGGTATGGTCACCATCAGCAGCCTGCTCGGAAGGATAAGCCTGCAGTTGTACACACATTTTTCTTTTGACCTGCACATAGTTACACGTGTGCTTAGCTCTATAGATGACAACTCCAGCTGAACTCTCAAAAAATGTATTACTTTAATGAACAGTGATGGTTTAGGATTAGACTTGTTAATAAGGTGCAGATTTCAGTGAAATCCATTTTCCCTTGCTGCAGCTGGCTCTGCAGGCCATGTAAAGAAAAAATCCTATTTTGAGCCCTAGACTATAACTGCTTACAGGGGGGAGAGAGATCACCGTGAGGACCAGAAAGTAAAGTTAATTTCAAGTAAGGGGAAGGAAAAGGAAAAGAAAATCTCAGAAGATGCCTATCTGACTTCTGCTTGGCTTTTCCCTCCACTCTCATTCCCTTAAAGCACAATAGACATCCAAAAATGTAGGAAAGGGGAAGAGAAACACCAGAGTTATTCTTTGTGTCAATACCTGTGACTTGGAGTAAAATACAGACATGCGGCAAAGTATCCATAGCACCTTAGAAGCATCTCTCCCGCTCCTCCCTAAATTTCAAACACAACAGCAAAGACTAACCTGTTGTTTTGACAGAATTAGGATATCACAAAAGCAGTAAGATAAAAAAAGTAAGGCTTTTTTTTTTTTTAATATTTCGCAATAGTTGTACATCTGAAAGCTGCTGGTGCTGATCTGAAGGACAAAACTTCAGTTATTTCTCTTCAGAATTTTTGTTTACAGCAGTTCTGCCTCTTTTTTTCTTTTTTTTTTTCTCCTAGTATTGATGGAATGTGAGAAATCAGTTCAGTACCTCAACCATCACAGCTGAATCTTCCCTATAGTAGGTGGATGAGTATTTAAAAGACTCACATCAGAAAAATAATCAGCATGAAAACAGTTAATAGTCTTCCCTCCCTTCCAGGTGAAATGTTTCATGCACCACGGTGCTGTATCCTAACATACAGTTTCTATCATGTTTCAGCTTAGGTTGTGCCATATATCAAAAGGGAGTCGACGTGATTCTCTTTGATGTCGTGAAGCCACTTCAAGCTGTGCCAGAGGGAATAAAGTTCGTGCAGGGGGATATCTGTTGCCTGTCTGAAGTGGAAGAAGCTCTCAGAGATGTAATCTGCGTATTCCATATCGCTTCCTATGGAATGTCTGGCAGGGAGCAGCTGAACCAAAAACTTACAGAAGATGTTAACGTGAAAGGAACAGAAAATGTCATCCAGGCCTGCAAGAGCAGGGGAGTGCCGAGTCTGGTTTACACAAGTACCTACAATGTGATTTTTGGAGGCCAGATTATAGAAAATGGGGATGAATCTCTGCCTTATTTACCTCTGCACCTTCACCCTGATCACTACTCCCGAACAAAATCTGTGGCTGAAATGAAGGTTCTGGAGGCAAACGGTGCTGAGCTCGGAAATGGGAGAGGTGTCCTAAGGAGCTGTGCTCTGCGCCCAGCGGGGATCTACGGGCCTGGGGAACAGAGACACCTCCCAAGAATAGTCAGCTACATTGAAAGGGGCCTGTTTAGATTTGTGTATGGAGACCCTCTGAGTCTGGTAGAGTTTGTACACGTGGACAACCTGGTCCAGGCTCACGTCCTTGCCTCCGAAGCCCTCAGAGCCAGCAAGCAGCACATTGCTGCAGGCCAGGCCTATTTTATTTCAGATGGCAGGCCTGTAAATAACTTTGAATTTTTCCGACCGCTAGTGGAAGGTTTGGGTTACAAGTTCCCAACCTGGCGCCTTCCCCTCTCCCTGGTCTATTTTTTTGCATTCCTTACTGAAATAGTTCATTTTCTTGTAGGGCGTGTTTATAACTTCCAGCCCCTCCTCACTCGCACAGAGGTTTACAAAACTGGTGTCACACATTATTTCAGCATGGAGAAGGCCAGGAAGGAGCTGGGCTATGAGCCCCAGCAGTACAGCCTGGATGAAGTGGTGGAGTGGTTTAGATCCCAGGGATGTGGACAAAAGCCAAGAAATTACACCGTGATGCATCTTGTTAGGGATGGAGGACTGCTTTTGGTGCTGATTGCTGTGCTGGTCTCATGGTTTCCATCTGCAGTGACACTTTCACTCTGAAAGATGAAATCTTGATGATAGAGTTTAGTTATGTTCTCTGCTTACTCTTGGTTTTGACAGACAGGTAATAAAAGATTAAAAAAAAAACCCATGTTTGTGTGATTCAGGTAAATAACAGCTTTATCCCCAAGGAACAGATCTGCTGAGTAAAAAGGTGTCATTTTTAATATATACTTTCTCTTCAAAGTCAAATTAATCAGATCACTAACAAGGTGAAGCTCAGTATTACCGCAAGCAGCATTTCATTCTCAGGTACAACAGCACAATCCAGTGAATGGAACAAATATCCTTAAGCTGACTCTTCCTCCCTGATGGAAGTATACTCCTTATCCTATATACTCCTTATATATACTCCTTATCCCTGCCCTTTATTCCTAAAGAGTTTCTGCTACATGATCCAGAGGAGAATAAACTTATTCTTTTACATTCCAAGGGCCAGTTCTGCTTCCCAGCTCAGATGTATATATGCCTAACCAAGATTAACTGATAAACTGCTAGACAATAAACATATGGGGGTTTTACATGAATACATCCTGGTATGCTTTCCTGAGTTAACTCTGTGATATCTAATGACATTTCTGGGAAATGCACTGGGGTTAATCTAAATTAGAGCAAAGTGCTTGAAGCACCACAGATTTGTAGATTTTTTTAACAGTAAAATATGCTGTTTAAAATGAATGAGCTAGCTGAAGTGCATTCATAAATAAAACCTATGATTTTTCCCAGCATTATTGAGTGGTTAAACAAATAATTAATCAAAAACATTTAGTGAGTGATTGGATTCATATTCCACTATTTATAAAACATTTTTAGCCTTTAATAATATTTCTTTAACACCTGATGCCATCTGAATAGAATTTCAGCTTTGTAATAAACACTTGCTACAAGGAAACTCATAATTTTGTGGATTTTTAGAATAGAAGGTAAGACCTTGGTAAATACAGGTCACTGCTGTCCCAAGAAACTCTGTCAATTTAATATAGAAATTGAGAGACTTCAAGTGTTAAAGTTGTTTTCCCTTAACTCATCAGCATTACAGCTTCTGTACCCCTTGATAAAAGCAGAATCCTTAAAGAATTTCAAATATCTTTAGTCTTTCCATTTTAATAGCTGTAGCTACACTGATCTTCAATTAATAGTAACTTCCAGACAGTTCTGTTAAACTCTGCTGCAATTGAACGGGGGAAGTAATGAAGAAGCAGAGTTCCATTGGGTTGTTAAAGGATTCTCAGAAGAGGGCCTAAATAGAGGAACCAAGCTAGAAGTCCACTGCCACCCCTGCATAGAAGATGCAGATTTTTGTAGCTCATGGTGACTGAAGACATTATTTTTTGACTGTTGAGTTCTCTTCCTGAGAAGTTTACCTTAAAAAAAAACCCAGCCGACTGATAACTTTTTGTATTTTTATGCTTGAAATCTGACTTTTCTCCTTCATTCCCCTACCAGTAAGTACACCATGAAAGAAACTAAATTTAATACTTAGCTTGAGGGACAGCTCAAGAGAGAACTCACTATTTTTCCCCCTCTCTAATAGCAAGTAAGCTGTTTGTGTAGCAGGAGGGTTCACTCTCTTATAAAGAGCTTATGTGCCTCCAGCTGAGCACTGATGGCACAAGGGACACTCTGCAGGAGTTATTAAAATGCAATATCATCTGCAGAAAGAAGAAACCTTTTTAATAAAACAGAAAAAAGACAGTCATGACCTCATGAACACGCGGGGCCGATGCTCTCTTTCCAAGAACTCTGTTTTTTCAAGTACAAACCACTTTGTTCTTTTCTCCTTTGAGTTCTCTGGCTTTGACACAATGTTATCACAAATAGATTAAAAAATTTAATGCCAGGAGAAGACAAAACCAAAATGTAGAAGAAATTGCACAAGCCTGTTGCACAGAAACAGCATCGCTATTTCATGCCAAGTCTTGTAAAAAATTGTTTCTAACACAGGGAACTGAACTCCTGTGTCCCAGAAGAATTTTCTCTGCTATTTGGAATCTTATAGCAAAACTCAGCTACTGCGATTTATAATTATCTCAATGGTGGGGCTAGTGAAAAAAATCTCTGGAAGGGTCCTTAAGCCATGAATCCTAAATCCACACTGCCAGTACTGGCTGAGGTTCAGGCCCTGGACAGCTTTTGAGGTGCAGCAGCAGCGGCAGCTCCTTTGAAAACAAAAATAGCCCAACAAAACCCCAAATATCAGAACTCCTGCAGAAGCTGAGCTCAACACATGAAGCTTTTCATGTGCCTGGAGTCAAGGACAGAACTCTCTGATAACCAGAGCAGGAGGCATTATTTTGTCCTGATGTTCCATGGCGGGATTAATGTGGGGACACACCCCAGAGCCATCACCAGTGACTGGGGACTCATTAATTCCGGCAATTAGCTCCATCTATTAAAAAAGCTGAAGTCCTGGCAGCAGCAGAGGTGAAGGATACACTTACCCTTTCCAAAAGGAAAACAGGCAGTCTGTGGCCCAAGGAGATACTACTCTAAAATTGCTTGAAAATTCCATCCCAGTAAAGACAGCTGCTCTCTTTGAAGTATTTTACAATGAGAATTCTCTCTCCTTTTTCCTGATTTTTGTCATTACCCCTCCTCCATGGATAGCTGGGTAAATCAGGGTAATTAATTCAAGTGTTGCATCTCTTTTCATAATTTATTACGTGGTTTCCTGAAACTGAATTACCAGAAATGCATTGGTAACTGCATTTCACTAAAAACTGAAAGAGCAAAATGAAAATATAGCTCAGATTCAACTTTTCCTAGTCCTCAAAATTACCAAACAATTGACAGGTGCCTCACTATAAAGAATGATGCTGATGCTTAAAGTGAATAGTTTAAGAGTATTTGGTCAGCTACATAACCTCAGACACAGAATGTCAAGGTACAAATTTGCCAGATATACATGAAAACTTATACTTCTCGTGTGTATTTAAATATATTTCTTTTAGATGCTTAAATAAACAGACTTTTATAGGCCCTTCTCCTAAGGGACCCAACCAAAATGTCCCTTTGTTTCTGTTTATTACTGATTTCCACATACTTTCCAAAACATAGTGACATAATTAATAATTCACTATGTGATCTTCAGAGAAAAGGCTCCTGAACACTGAAAATTTACACATATTGTAAAAGATCTGGGGATTAAACTGCAATTCAGGGAACACAAGTGTTGGGGGAACTACTGATTTATTTTAGTCAAGCTCACAATTCCCTGTTTTGCTGGAGTAACAGCTAAAAATGTAGACTAGCAATGAATTAAACTGTTTTTAATTTAATTTAAATTCCTTTACAAGTAATTGCTGGGCATGTTTATAAATACTGTTATGGATCAGAAGATAAATTCATCTCTGAACTGATTCTGAAGGTTAATTTTCATTAAATTTAACTTCTATTTCTCATGCTATAAATGGAATTTCAGTCTGGAACAAAGCCAACTAGTCGGACTGCACTAAAAATGCTGACACATGACTGTAGCAGAATTCAACCACTGCACTTCAGCTTCCCCAACACATTCAGAGTTTTCCAACTGGTTTGGAGAATTCAAAGGTAATGGATGGTAGACAGCTCACACTATCCCACCATCTCCGAGGTTAAAGAACTGCAAAACTAAGAAATGCTTTCAATAGAGAAATATACAGATATGTTGGGATAGAAAAAAATGAGAATACAGGCAGCAAAACACCTAAATGTAGCAACTTCTTGGACTCCAAGACTGATGCATACCAATATTTACAAATGCAAAGGTGATAAAGACTGTTTGGCTGATTTAATGACCTTCCAGAAGAATTAGGCTGCAGACACCTCATACTGATTCATGTTCAATAAGCATGTAATTTTGATCAAAAGATGAGAAAAAGTTTGTTCTTAAGACTCCCAACAACTAAAAAAGTCACCACATAAAGGCAAAGTGTATTCACCCAACTGCAGTTCTCCCGTGCAACCTCACAGACAGAAAGTGTTCTGATAAAATTTTTTGGTAAAAATCAGTATTACTATTATTCCAAATTACCAGAAATTTAATCTTTGCCTTGCCTTTTATTGTTGAAGCTCATACAAATTGGATTCTCACTAGAGCTGGACTTTGCCTCTCACTGAAAAAGGTTGGTTTGGAGTCACAAGTAAAATTCGATCTTTGACCTTTTCCTTCTGCCTCGAGTGTTTGGAGCCAGAGGAGTGCAATGATAACCATGTCTACTGAAACAATCAGTAAGTCAGTTCATCTTAAAAACACAGAAATGCCCTTCTTCAACCTCTAGCAGAGCCATACCACACCAGCAGATAACTTTTCAGTAAGAACTAACTGCTTCAAATGACTGGCAAAAGTCATGAAATTCAACAAGCAATGCTTAAACAAAGAAGCACCTGGCATCATTCACGTCAATGTGAGATATCAAAAATTATTTATTAAAATAAGTTATTTCAATGATTTAAAACAGTTTCTATAAGAATATAACAATTTAACAATTGTTAACCTCAAAAATTTATAAATGTTTTCCCTCCTGGATTAAAAAAATTAGCACACACATTCAAACCAACTTTCATACTCAAACAGTTACAACTGTGGAAAAAGCTGCTACAGAGTCTGCCCCAAGGAAGAACTGAGAGGTGAGGTCTTGGAGATAAAACACAGAATGCAAGAACCAAGGGAAGAGTTAGAACATAGCCTTGCCCACCACTTGCAAGTCAGAAGAGTCACTGCAGTATTTTCATTCTGGACACAGTGTAACATCATAGTCTGGGAAAAAGTCTTATTGTAAAACAAAATGCATTTCCATAAATACCCATGAAGTGCCTCTTAAAACTTCTGACATCATGCATGCGTGGAGAATGTGCACAGAACTTTTCAAAGGACTACAAATTGTGCTAATTCTTAAACATTTGCACAAGAGCAGCACCAGGAGCTCGCTCCTGTGTCCATCACAAGGTAGCTGTGCTGTGTCAGAAATACACACACCAACGGAGGAAGCCAAGACAAATGGACAGTTTGGATGGGTCTGCTCTGGAACTGAGCTTAAAAAGAATTCTGGCAAGCAGAACCATCCATACCTGGATAATGAAGATAAAACCAGCTCTATACAGCAGCCTGGTTACAGCTCCACCTCCCAAATCCACAGTTGATGTGATTTTTTTTTTTTTTCTTTGTTTGAGCAGGGTTTGCACCCATCCTTGAACAGGTCAATCACAGCTGGGTACTGAAGAGATTTCAGGCAGGAGGATGAAAAGCAGAAAATTGCCTTTAACTTTTCTCTGTTTTTCAGTTGGGTGATTAGTAATTAATTTCCTTATAATAAAAAATTTACAGAAACCACCCCATTGTGGGATACAGTATTATAACACTTTCATCTCTGAGACAGACTGTCGTTACAGAATAGCTAAAACCTCAAGGGGGTTCCTCAAACCATCATCTGTGAATGCACAGTGGCATCAATTAAGTGCCTCTTGAAACAACAGAAGTCACAGCGTGGGGAGCAAGAGAAATTGAAAATTGCTGAGGCAGCTGCATCAGGCCATGAATCCCAAATCCGTGCAAGTCCTCTGTGATCAGAAGCACAGCTCTGTGCAAGCAGCATTCTGTGCCTCAGGCAGTCACTCCGAAAACTAAACTCCTCTGCACACATTTGAAAGTTAAAGCTGGGAATATAGATAGCAAAACTCATCCCACGTACAGATAAGACAACCAGGAATTTGATGATAACAACAAAGCACTAGCACAAAGGACCAACACATACAGAAATTATGGCAACTGCTGTTAAATATTCCACTGAAGGACTTTAGTTCTGCTCTGACAGGAAAATACACTTGCTAATCTAACAAGTATTCTCATCTGCAGCTCCATGTTCTTGATCTGATTAAAGGCACCAGAAGGATGTACCTCTGTATTTGTGCACACTCTCATTCTTGAATTAGTTACATTTTGGGAAAACTATCTACATTTACAGAACACTATCATTTGACTATCATCTACGTAGGACTGCAAGATTAAAAATTGACAGTTCATTTAAAAATTCATTTCTAAGCACATTAGCAGCTGAAAGGATTTGCAGAAATGATACTGTACAAAAGTAAGTGCTTCTCAGAATTTTAAATACCTTCCCTTTCTGCAAACAAACAGATATCTCCTACTGTGTATCTTAAAAACTTTTCCTTCCAGTGCCTCGAGGCTGTGAACAGAAGTTCACAGGGGCTATAAATAGAGGTTCACACATTGCTCCTTTCTTAAACCTTTAAAGAGAGTTCAACAGGAAACACACAACTACAGTCACAGAGGGTATCTGCTTTCAACAAAATTAACATATTATCTTGTTCTCGAAAATGTAACAGAAAACTTAATAAGAGACAATAGCTGCCCAAAATATTTTATACAGTATCAAACAGCACAATCTGCTGCCTCGAGGACTTTAACATACATGAGGTGACAATGCTGTGTAGAAGTGCTTTTACAGCATTTAATAAATTAAAAACTCACTACTAGTTAATCTTGAGGAGCCAGGTTGTTAAAGTGGTGTGAATCCATGCATGCAAATTGTTGTGACTGTCTTATCTACAGCCTGTGTACACACATACAGGAGATGATTTATACTTGTACTTCAGCTATTGATAATGAGAAGTGAGGTCTATCCAACTACGTATCCTCAAGTTTTAAAAATCCTGAATACACAGAAGCTCTGGCCTGCACAGAGGGTATGCTTTGTACAGAATATAAATTAGGTATTAAAACAGTTTTTCTTAGAAGAAATTACAAAGGAAATCCGTATTTCCTCTTCCTCCTCTTCTTCCAGTCATTCCGTCTGATGAGACCGTCACTGAGTAGGATGACCAGGATGAATTCATCTCTTCCTGAACTGCACCATAAAGCACACATCAAAGAATGATGGGCTCTAAGAGTAGAATTTGCTGTTACTAACTTTCTTCTCCTTTAATCTTAAGGGAAAAGAAAAGAATAAAGTCAAGCCTAATAGCAATTTCAGAGGAAAACAGTCTACCAAGTTCAATGTACTTGGATACCAATGGCAAGTAATGTATCAGCAATGAGCATTGCAATTTTTTTCCCTCAATAAATGGGAGTAAACAAGTTATTAATGCAGCTCTTCAGCACACACAATAAAGGGTAAGAATATTTAAAGTCTTGAGATCTACCCAAAACTTCCTCTTAGTACAGGAAGCCTCTCTATCTCCCTCACACTCAGCCCAAAAGTGGCAGCCAAGGAGAAGGAACCTTCCCCTAAGCTCTGGATAATGCACTGACACTGAACTGACAATGCTGTGCTGTTACAATTCAATACTGGATTTATCTTTTGTGGTTGGTGTATCTGTTCCCACATATCTCAGAGATGCATGACATTTCCAGGGACATAACTCTGATAGTGTAGCCAGAGTGAAGAGGTTTATTTATTTGTCTGTATATACTTCCAGGCTTTCCTCCCAGAAGAGAGGGATATAAAACCTCCCGGGATTACAAGTGTAACTGTGATCACTGCAACTGAGATGTCACTGAGCACACATTCCACAGCTTCTGCTGGCCTCTAGTGGCTTGAGGCTCAGCCTGGCTTCCTTGCAACCCTTCCTCATTTCAGATGAGCTCATTCTACCCTCACCACTCTTTAGATGATCCCTTTGATACATCTGAGGTTTCCTTCCCATAAATCCTGTCTAGACAGAGCTGCCTTGGAAGGGAGAATGACCATCAACCCACCTGCGGTTGCAAGTCTCTTGATATATGTGTAGTTTGTGCTCATTCACGTTGAATTCTTTCAGTATAGCATCCCTGTTGGGATTCCTTAGGTTCACGTGGCTGTCATAGAGGAACAGCTGATTATTAAGCTCCTCCTGGCGCTTCCGAAGTTGCCGACATGAGGAATAAAGCTCTTCTTCACTTTCCTTCAAAAGAATATTGGAAATCAAGGTAACTTGTAAAACACGTTCCCAAAACGACACAGAATCAACAGAGTTTGGGGGATTATTTTGTTTTCCTAACCACATTTTAATAACTGCATAGAATGTTTTATAAAATTAGTTTAATAGTTTTATAAAATTAGTTTCTGGAATGTTTCTGGAAACAAACTAACTTAGAAAGCACTAAAAAAACCCCTCAGCCCCACAGTATGAACAGCCATACCATCCTGACAGGGGCATCAGGGACATTCTAGCACAGGTCACAAAATGAGTATATCTAAACAGTTCTGTTGGATTATTTTACCCGAATAAAGCATGAGGAAAGAAGAGAAAATACTGTATAATGATGTCTTATCAGATCATAATAGTATTAAAAATACATTTTTAAATGTAAAATGTACATTTTAAAATGTTTCGTTTTTAGCTCTTCCATCATATTTGTGTATCACGTGACAAAGTGACAATCCTGGGGATTTTCTATTGAAATCTAGACTAAAGATCAAAATACTGACTGGTAAATAGGATCCCTTACAGCACCAAGTACTCTGATGGTCAAGAAAGAAAGACAGATCCTGTATCTCTGTGTAACTGTGGCAATTCAGTACTTGCACAGGAACTAAGTAAGTCTGAGCTGCAGTTGTGGCCCACACTAGAAGGTCTCAAAATATTCCACAACTATAAAACAATCATCACGATTCCCTTTACGACTTCAAATTATTTTAATACTTCAAAACTTTGCATGCAAAAGCTGCCTCTTTATAGAGTTATTAGTGAGGAATAGAACTGGCAGGACTGAAGTCTTAATTTTCACATCAGCAGCAAAACAAGATATTCCTTCTACAAGAAATGACATGCAATCAATAAATGTAATAAATCCAAACATTTTCAAAGGCAGCATACTAATAAGAATGCCTCTTTCTGCATTCAGTCCAGAATCAGGAAAACTGATAGCTTAGCAACTCACCCAAGGGGTTTCAGTTACAGCAACAAGATCCTTTCCTAAACCTTCTTTTTCCTCTTGAAACACATTCCTCATAGGTATGGGCTGGAGCAACTGAAACAGCCTCTGTGCTATGCTACTGATTAATATTTAAAGAGTAATTTATTAAATTTTTGTTTGTAAAGGGGTAGGAAACTTTGTATTCCCAAATCACAAAGGAGATGCAGATTGCTAATTACCAATTTGCAGGTGTAATCATCAAGATGCACATGTACTACTGTTAATAGTTGTAAATAAATGTATCCACAAAGGTGCAGATTAAACTGCATTTCAGGCTGTCCACTTCAATCTTTAAATCAAGAACATATACACCATTGAGGCTGACTGTAGTCAGAAAAAATTGAAGAAATACATACACATTCTGAAGGAAGTAAATAAATTTTCAAGCAAGACATTCTTATAAATGCAACAACCACCTCAGTATAGTTTCTGCAATATCAAAAAACCTGTTTAAGTTGTACAGGAACTGCATAAGGCCCCACATAATAATTCTCAAATGTGCATGCTTATGTCTACAGTATTTCTGCTTTACTATTCTTGATAAACTCCACAGCCATCTGTAATTCCTCGTTATAATTTTGTATTTCATCTCCAAGAGCATGCAGATGGGCTCTGCATACTAACAGGCCTGTTATTAAATGGTATCATTTTATGGAAGGTCATCACTTTTTAAAAAGAAGCAGAGGAAGAGAGGCAGCTTTGATCTTTTCTGATGCTTTTTGAATGATCTGGCAAAAGTTCTAGAGTTGACAACTGTGGCAAGTCTGGGTTTGTTGCAGGCTACCAAACAAAAGGAAGTTTTTGGAAGTTCTCCTGCCACTGCATTACCACCCAGAGAAACCAGGCACTGTAAAAACACCAAGCTGAGCTGCATCTTCATTTGGCTTAACAAGCAGAAGGGGCTTCTAGAGTGTGAAATGTGCTACTGTCAAAGGAGTCAGTGCTGACAGATTGTGGGACAGACTGCTCCTGTGAACAACACTTTGAGAGCTGCTCCTGCCCCAGGCAAATAATAATCTGGGCTCCTGAAGAGAAACCACAGCAGGAGGGATTTGAAATGGATCTACAAGTGATGTCCATGCTCAGCATTAGGCAATGGTGACTTTGTCAATTTTCTCAAAGGCAGCAAGCCCAAAACCAGAAGTTTCCCAGGCCTCCTCTATCAGACTTGAGTCTGGGAAATATGAACAATTTAAATATTATCTTGAAAGGACAAAGGTCTCCTGTTTACATACACACCACTGGGCTCAGCTTCTAGTCCTCTCCTGTTCTCAGAACCCCTAGCTGGCCGACAGAAAGAACCTACAGGAACCTACTACAGCTTTCAAACACTGCCATTGCACACACTGGCATTTTACATCAGGTCTTAGAAGGTGGCTTTGTAAAAACCTCCCCAAAGGATGTTTGAAAAAGGCTTCCACTCCTTTGGGAAGAGCAGTGTGACAGAGTTCAGAAATTTCCAGTTCAGTATATGCAACTGCAGGCATAAATCCCTCCAGACACATAATGACTTAGAGTTCACAGAAGTTGATGTTTCAATCAGAAAAATAATGTACTCTGGTGTGAAGTGCAGCGTGGGCCTGAATGGTCTGACAGACTACCAATAAGCTGAACTATTTTTTTCTCTGAATCAGAAGGGTGCTGGAAAGCACCCTGAAACAGCCACTTCCCAGAAGCATCTTTAAACTTCCATCATATCACAAGTGTATTTAAATTACGTAATATATTATTGAGAAAGACTCTGAGAAATATCCTACAAATCAACGTACACAGCAGCGCCCTTGGAACACCAACAAACACTGTTCACAGATCAGCTGCTTTAATGCCTGGATTCATAAACAAGGATATATCATTCTTTTTCCCCTTTGTGTTTTAAAATACTACCACTTCAAGTAGGTGTTTAGAGAGGCTTAAAAGAAGCAGATTAGCAGTTCTTTAAGAACCAGATATGTCTTCTCCTTGATGGGTTGTTTATTTTAGTGAAATACTGGGAGAAATAACTATCTTCTATTGCTGAGGTGATTTCTTTTTATGTAGGACCTTTAAAAATCAGATTATTCTAGGAAGCCAAAGCTGATTTTAGCAATATTTGCATGGCATCAGTCAGTTAACAAGGAAAGACAACGACCATGCTGTTACAGCAAAAACCATTGGAGGTAATGAGGCTTTGTTTGTGCATTATTTCTTTTAACAACCGTGTAATCTGTCCACCCAGAGGGAGAGTAACTCAATTTGTGCTATTTGTCTTCCCCAGTACCTGCAGAAGAAATGCCCGACAACAGCACATCAAACACAGAACAGAGAACTGAATCCTCAGCTCTTTCCACAAAGAACTGATGTCAGACACACTAAGTGCACAAAACAAACCCCAGTGGTCCTCACCAGAACTTGTTGCATCTCACAGTGCACCAGAAGCGAGGCCAGCTCTATATCTTCACTGTAGCCATTCTTGAGAGGAACTGACCTAAAACCTGGGGCAGAGGGAACAAAAACAAAGGGCAATTAGAGTCCATCGAGGGGGAATTTGCAGTCACAGAAATGGTGCACACTGTGAATATACTTCAGTGCTCAAATGCTCCTCTCCTGAGAGCAGGCTCTGCTATGGCAATTGTAGAGAAGCAAAAGGCAAGACTGGCAAAATTGAGAAACACCCAATTTCAAGTGCTCTTGAAAATTAAAGCCAGAGTTAGGAGCTTCATCGAGGCAGGAGGGAGTCTGGCAGCAGAGAAGTCACAATACAATAATGCTCAGCAGCACCTCATTATAACCACTGATCTCACCTGATTTGATTCCTTTGATGGGAAAAGTGGCGTGTGCTAAGAAGTTGGGATCACTGAACATATCCTCCTCATAAACAACGAAGCGCAGCAGTGCCAGGTTTGGGTCGTAAATTTCAAATTTCACTTGCTCTGCATAAGGTGCCCAAATTGGATTAAGGCCATTGTCATCTGTAATGAAAAGGTAACATTTGCAGGATGAAGCAATAATTTCATTTCATTCACATATGGGTATGTATCTCAGGACATTTTCTAGGGCTACAGAAGCCCAAAAATCCTATTTACCATCTGTCTTATGTTGTAACCTTGCTTCAGAAAGTTTGTATTTGTTTACTTGGTGGGGGAGATAGGAGAAAACTTGGAAGGGATGAAAATCCACGAAGAAAAGCTATTATTTGTATTCAAACACATAATGCCTCCTTGGACATGTATTTGCAGAGAAAAAAAAAGCTAATTAATTTCTCTTATTCATAAGCCTCACGCTCCATATCCAAGAGAAAGCAGGAAAAGCACTAGGAAGATTAATGTACCTTGGCCCAATTTTTCTAGTCATGTACAGAGCACCAAGTTTTGGTATATGTGACACAGCCAGGAAGTTTGCTCTTTAAAGTCTTGGTCACTTCCCATAGAAAGTTTAAATCATAATCATCCTCTGTGAAGTAACAAGGAGCCACAATGCATATTCTGCTCCTGATTCTTTGTTTATTTTCCACTGGTATCACTGGTTTGGATAATCAGAACCAAAGGCTCTTTTTTACCAGAAGAACACTGTTGCATCCAGAAATACCAAATGGTGAAATATGAAGTGGCTGAAATATTGCCCTGTTTCAGCACACTTAACTTCACGTAAACATAAACACATTCCCTATCCAGAACTCGCCAGGACTGAGCCTTGATCAGACTTCTAATGCATTGTAAGTTACTCTGTTTTACAGCCCTATACACCCAAGCTGTCTCCAAGGGGGTGCCAGAACCTCAGTTTAAATAAACACAGTCTGCATCTCACAGTAATAACTCTCCGTTTGGGCCAGACTTTTGGGAACTGACTAGAACTGTTGGAGGCACTCTCAAGACAGTAGTATTTTAAAATATGCAAATACACAAAACTTATGCATGGGCAACAACATAACAGAATGGGTTTTTTTTTCCCCAAACTACAACAGTACTGTTTTTAGTAAATTTGATATACAATGAAGTTTCTCAAATTGCCCCGAGACAAGCAAGAGGACCAGACTTTGTGACTCATCAGTCCAGAGCTAGAGTTAACTTCCTCTCCCTACAATGTTCATCCTCTGCTCACATTATTTAAGTACCCTGGAAGTATAACCATATCCCAGCAACACAGCAAGCCAGATACTCACTCACAACTGTTGTCTTGAATTTGTTGTTATCATATTCAGCCCCACAAATTTCAACCTCCACAAAGGGACAGGCGATGCTTCTCCCAAGTTTAGGCAGATGACGAGCACCCAAAACCTGCAAAAGCAACTGCAAATTATAACCACCTCCAAAGGCAACTTGGCATCATTGTTGCTGAACAGAAGGTAGCCTACAGAACTAGAGGGGGGAAGAAAATCCAGAACATGGAAAAGCACACATTCTCTCTCTTGAATGTGTTTGCACATATTATCTGTGCCACCAATAACAATACCTTCCATAGTCTGGGTAACTCAATGATTTTCATTTTAAGAAAAAAAAAAAAAAAAAAGACAGTGTAGCTGACATTCATTATACAGAGTGTGCAGCTCCAGGCCAGGCCTGTAGCACAAGTTTTGTTATCTTTCTTCTGTCTTTATTTCATACTCATTTCAAGACATTTCTGCTTTGCATTCACAGGCCCTGTTTACCTCATCTTTAAACTGTAGTAAAGAGCAATTAATGTGTCTCTTCTTTCTCAGAAAACATACTTTTAAAGGACATGTCTTACTGCACAGCAACTGAGAACAGAAACAAGCTCAACCCTGTTTGGCACCCAGTCAAGACAGCAAATGAGAATCACATTCAGATTAAGTCATAGTGTATTAAATATGATATAGTGGGGGGTCATCTTATTAGGCTTCCTGTTTAGTTTCTATATTTCATTATAAATATAGTTCTTTCACACTCAAAATCCCTAAACTAGTAGTCTGCTGCTAATCAGTCTCCAAAAGGACTCTTCCACTAAGGACTCATTTGATTGGAAATTCAAGTTAGTTCATTTGATATATTTAAAAGCAATTACACAAATCATCCCAGGATTGTGTTTTCAGTCCTATAGCACATTCTTCATTAGCATGATAAAGACATGTATTTCTTTTCAGGAACCAGTGAAGTTAGTTTTATTCTCACACAGACTGACATTTAAAAACAGTATTTTGACAATCTGTCAGATCTTGCTCTGAAACAAAATAGCTTTATTTTCATAGATATTTATGACTTGTTAAAAAGCATCATTTACAAAAGAGATTTACCCTCACTGTCATAATCATCTGCAATTTCCTCTTGAAGTCATTTGGCATTGGGTCATACTCCTCATTTCTCATGCTCTCTGGCTGCAGCACGTAGCCAGTGCGTCCATTCAAGGAAAACAAGGCATGATTCAACTGCATGTATTTATCTGAGGAGAGAGTGAAACGGTCACAACACAAGATCCCCTGGAATAAAGCTAAGGAAATACCAGCTTAACAGCTCCTCTCTGCAAGTCTTTCTGGTCACCACTTCATCAGAAAGAGCTGGAAGGGTGGGAGACTCACTTCCTTCAGTAACTGAATCCGACAGGCCATTTCTCACCAGTTTTAATCCCAAAAAAACCCACCTCCATCCCCAACTACCCTCCTATCAGTGTGTCACTAACTAGCTGGCCCTCACCAGGGAGTGGCATACAGCCTTCCCTATGGCTGCACAGCCATTCATCCACCTGAACCTCCCTGTAAACATCTCTGCTTGCTTATCACAAGGAGATCAAGGTGAAATAAATCTTTCAGGGTTTGGGGGCAGTTAGGCTCAGGGACAGGGCTTTTGGAAATCTATTTCTGGGGCCCAGCTCTGGATGGCAACCCACACATCAAAAAGGAAACTTCAAACACCCTTTCTCCAGGGAAGTCCAAATAATGAGGATGGTGATTAGAAGGGCTGAAGGGCCAGAAAAGGGCTCATTTACAGTGAAATGGAAGGTGGATCAGATCCTTTATCACAGGGAATATTACCTGGAGTTTGGAAGTTAAGAGCCACCATCTGGGAGCCACAAAGCCAGAGGCGAAATGGGTCATAGTTGGATGAGTCAACCCTCTGTCCTTTGGGATAGACACGAGTCAAACCCTTCAGGTTGTACTTCAACAACTCCAGGGGCTTTTGCTTAACGATGCTCTCTGCCTTGGTTTCCACAAAAGAACGGATTTCTCTGAAATCAGGATTGTCTGCACAAGGGTGGGAGGAAGAACAGTGATTACCAAAGGAAGAAATAAGTTGATATTTATACCGTATTTTTACCAACACTTTGTTTTACTCTGTTTTGCCTTGTCCTTTAATGCAATAATTGGCACAGTTTTCAGGCAGACACGGCAAATTGGTTGAAAATCAAGCCTGAAAGTTGAAATTGCCTGCCTGCCACATGCTTTGCAGAAGGGCAGATAAGAGCCTGTAGTCATGTTCTCATCTCATCATTGCTAATAATGTACTTCTGATCACTATAACACATATTTAAATGAGACATCTTTTCCTGGGTTTAAATGGGGAGAAGAAAGGGTGAGACAGGGTTAGCCAATGCCTCAAACAATGACTATAATTATAATGTCTTAAATGCAGTGACAGCTTATTAAAAACATTTGCAAAGAAACTTAAAGAAAAAGGGCACATTTACTGGCTTCTCCAGCAGCAATAACAAAAACCTGAAATAAAAAGTACATATTTCAGTGTCAGAATCCACAGCTGCACTTACACAGGCCCAGTTATATTATGAAGCCATACATCATTCCAACAGCTTAGTCCTGGCAAACATGTTTTTACAGTAAAATTAAAAAATGCACAGTAAACCTATTTATGAAGGTTTTTTACAAACAAATCACAAGTGTTCAGCCAGACTTTTTAATCTCAGAAAAGTCAATTGACACATAACTAGTGAGCTTCCCCCCGGAATATACATCTGAAAGGGTGTCCCTAGTTAACTAATTAAAATTTGTGACAGTTCTTTTGTGATAGATGAACAGCACCAAGTTCCCTGGTGTACCATTTCAAAGTGCTACTGAAAACTGCCTGAGTGAGGCAGAACCTTTTTTTCCAGTAGGATAGATTTTATCTTCAGACCTAAAATTCCAACTAACTCCTGTAAAGACAGTAGAAAGGGTAAAATCCCAATGTAATATCAAAGGCAATACCTAAATTGTCCTTGGTCTTGCTTGTTGGCTTGCAGTAGATTACCAGATCAGATAATTCAATAGCAATTAACTGATTCTTTTCCCAGTATTTCCTCCTGTTCTCCTGGAAAACATAACAAAGTTTTAGATTATAGGAACACTGAGTATTATGGCACAGTAGCTCCAGGGTGCACTCTAATGAATGCCTTCTTTGGTGCCCAGATTCCTATCTGACACTTTACACATTTGCACAGATGTAATGCATTTTCAGACCCAGCTCAGAGAACAGGCAATAACCAAACAGTGAGGTTTAGCTGGGGATGTACTTTTGGAGTTTTTTTGATGGGGTGAAAGGTGTTGTTTGGGATATTTTATAAGCAAGGGTTTCAGTTTTTCCCTGATCAGTCCTGCTCAGAATTCTGGCAGCATTTTTTTTTTTAATGTTGCTCTAATCAACTCAATTTTAGTAACATTCTTAACCCTATACCTCATATAAATGCAAATGTATGCAGAAAAAATGCAAAGGGTAGTGAAGTGTCTCTGTATCTATTTATAATCCTTGGCAGAACTTCAGTCTTGTTAGTAACTCCCAAACAGTGAAATTCAAAGCCTCTGAGCATCGTTCCTATGTCACTTTCTATTTGTGCACCAAACCCATCATGTTCTGTATGGAAAATCACGTGCAATCTTGTTGAAATCCCCACTACTAAACCCACTCTCTCTACTTCCACGTTTGCAAGCACCTGCTCTTTGGAAGCTGACCAATGTTCCCTGCCAGCAGAGACTGGAACTGCTGAAAGCAGCAAGACGTGTCCTGAGTGGAGACATTTGGGCTGGAGGCTTTTCAGGCATAAGAAGCTGCTACAGGATAAAACATGTTAGAAGAGTCCCATACTGAACAGTGATTAGCTTTGGCACAAAAGATCATGAAGCAGCAGCAATCAGGAAGCCTTCCAAAAGAATTCCCTCAACAAGACAAACATAAAAGGAATGAAAATCAGAACTAGGGAGCCACGGGTTTCAGAATATCTCACTGAACCAGGGATTATACACTGAAGTCTAAGAAAGACAAAGAGGAATACAGTGTTTAGACTTGCAAATAACCTTGGGAAAAAGCTGTACAAACCTCATTGTACTTATTGATCCACCACAGTTCCCAGACATTGCTCAACAGTTACCAAAGCTCCAAGCAGCAAAAGATCACTCGTAGGTGGCATGGGCTCCTCTCTAGACAGAACCCTCTGTGATAACCAAGCAGAAGAGCAAGAACAACCACCCCAGGGAGCATGGCAAGTGTCAGTACTGAGCAGAGATTACAAGATACATGAAGCTTATTTTTATTTTTTGTGCATAACAGACATTGCTCAAAACCAAACTCATTAAAAAATCCCCTGGTATCACACTGCAGCACAGTCTTAACTCATTGTGTCTTTTCCTTCCCAAAATTCAGCCTGTTAACTGTACTGGCAACAAGGGCCTTTCCTCATCTTCATCCCCTCCCCACGCTGCAGTCAGTCTATCATGTGAACTTTGTAGAGGCCAAGCTGTGAGAAAAGCCTTCCAACTGACAGAAATGAGTTTTAAAGCATGTTTGAACACAGACTGTTTAATACTTCTCCAACTGTACGGAGAGAGAAAAAGCTGCCAGGCTCCTGAAGAGCCATTGTTGTAGCATAAAAAACATTCAATGCGGAAACACTTCTTTTAGGTCATGTTTCTCTTTTTCTCATTTTCACTTCTAAATGAAAGCCTGGCACAAGAACTGTATCTCTCCTAGAAAAACAATAGGTCAACAGCTCCTGTTGCTTCTCCCCTTGTTGTATTTGCAGTCCTCTGCTTGAAACATCAACTTGTCTGCTATAAACAGGATCAGGAGGACCCTCAGAGCACTTCCACTCCATAAGAGATAAACAGCATGGGCCAACATGATACTGAAACACGTTTTCCATCAACATGTCACCCACTTAACAATAGAAGGTGAATAAAAGCAATCTAAGAAACAGAGTATCCTTAAGCACAGCCAAAGTAAGGACTTTTTGGTCCAGTCAGAGACTTCTTAAATACTAGAAAAGATTACAGGGAGGTAAATTAGTACATCAGAACAGGAAAAGCAAGTCCTGAAGAATCTTTAAGTGGCAGCAGAGGGACACAGAAGCTAAACTTAGGCAGAATCCTTGAATCTTTAGGCAAGTGTTTGGAAATACTTACTATTGAAGAACTGGGAAACCCAGAATGTGGTTATTAGTTATAAATAAAGTATTAGCCAGACAATTCTCTATCAGTGCCACTGCATTCACTGGAAAACAGAGTTAGTGAAGAGGATTAAGAAGAGTTTAGGGAATGGCAGCTCAGATTTCACACAGTCTCACTGGTGGATTCACAGCTCTGAAAAGAAGAGTCTGATATGGGAGCTTCTGCTGCTCAACACTGGGATGAACTAGCTGTAAAACTGTAGTGTTACCCACTCTGGCCTGCCAAGCACACTTCACTGAGGGGCAGGGTGCATCTCAGGCAGTACTCTGCTGGAAAACTCCTGTCAACATCCATTTACATAAAATGCTAATTCACCTACCATTCCCCCGAGAGGTTATGGAACAAGATTCACAGCATCAATAAAATAAACAGACAACAGCAATATGCAAGAGGGTGAAGGACCATGTGAGAGCAACATTTAGCAGTATAGGGCAGCTAAAGACAAAAGTTATTGCAAATTTACAGCAGTACATTATTAAAAACAACAACAAAGAAATTTGTAGCAATACCTCTTCTGCTGTTTTCCAGGTGATCTCACGGATACTTTGGTACCATTCAAAGAGTTCTTCTACTTTATCAGTTGCAAACTCAACACATGGATCTTCTGGATTCTTAGGTTGCAGAATGAAGACAAAAGGCTTTTTGTGTTTTCCTTGTGGCATTTTCACTGTTAGGTAATACCATAGCAAGAAATTTATACTGAAATCCAACAGCTCTTTTTCTAAGCTGCTATTGTTGATTTATTGCAGCAGTTACTGTTATGATGTTTCAACATTATTAATTGTGCTGGTTATATTAATACAAATAGGTGTTTGGGGAGTTTGATTTGGTTATTTTAAAATCTCTCCTGCTAAACATCAAAGAGTCTACTCAACAGAGAAAGGTCAGGAGTCCATATATAAGCATCAGAAAATACATACCAACATTGTAGGTATTGAGCACCAGGATGCCACGACACAGAGAGCCCAGTGGGTTGTCCTCAATTATCTGAAAAACATGAATAAAATCTGACCCTAAATCTCTTGAGTGAACATGCACAGAACATTAACAAATAATAAATGTGCACTATTAAATGTAATCTCAGCTTTACTGAAAGCATGCCCACTATAATGTTCGAAAGCCTGTGTTTAAATTCTGTTTTCATATCTAAAAAACACATGAGAATCTCTTCAGTGAGAGCAGTCAAAACAAGACTACTTTGTAGTAGCTTCTGTCCTGACACAACTGCTCATTTTTCAAGTCTGCTTAAGGCTACAATAACCAGGGGGAGGAAATGTAATACTTGTGGTTTTCTCCAAAGACTTCTGGAAAATCATTGGAAGTGCTTCAGAAGAACAAAAGAATTCAACTTTTTACTTTTAAAATTCAAAAATGTCAAAACTTATTACTGTGGAGTTGTTTTCTTTTGTTCAAGAGATCTTTGTCCAAGACATGGGGTCAGATTTTTTAGATTCTTTACACAAACAGGACTGGGTTAGCTATGCATAAAAACTCGATAATGGAGAGTAAAATTATGAGTAAGGTGTGTTTGGACATATAATTTTCTTATTTGCAAATATTAAGACAGTGACTATAAAGGAAAACTAGTTAAGTTGCAGGCATGTTATTGTTTAGCCAAACTATGAAAAATCCAAACTGTTTATGATTTTTATTAGCAGAAAACAACCAGAATCTCCTAAAACCTCACCAAGTCAACTATCATAGAATCATAGATATGTGGAGGTCCCTTCCAACTCAGGATATTCTATCTCCTTAAACAGCTTTCAGCAAGGGATGCCCTGACAAAAATATTCAGCAGCAGAGAACAATGAAGAATGCACTCATCCTTCTGTTCTGTGCTCTCTCTAACATAGCACACAGAGTTGTGAGTGTATAAACCAGAGTTGCACTTCCAGTAAGGAGCCAAGGAAATGCAGTTCAAACCATAACCCTCACCTGATTTTCAAGCTCAGCAGAGTTATCAGATGACAGATCTTCAACATAATTAGATGGAAAATAATGTTGGACTTTTTCTCCATAATCCCCCTTCCACCTGAATATAAATGGAAAAGTAGAGAGAATGAAAAAAAAAAATAGTTAAAGAGCTTCAACAGGCCATTAATGAAGCAATAATCCCCAAGAAATTGGTCATTAATACCCCACACTAGATTGTCTAGCTGGCTATCACCAAAATATAAATGATGAAGTAGCTAAAAGCTCTAACAAAGTGGTCATTAACTGTAGTAACAGATGATTTCAGAGGGATTACAGTTACTGTAAACTGCAATTAATGACTTAAGAGGCTTTTTCCCCCTCCAGTACTAAAAATACTATTATGTGGTTGATTACCCTGTAGAAACTACAGGGAAACATTAGATTCCCAAGCTTTCCAAGCAATTTACAAGCCAGCTAAAAAAGAAAACCTGTTATGAAAGGAGACTGTACAGAGCACTAAAAAAGGTGGGTTTGATTCCTGAGAAATGCTTAGCAGAGCAAGGACAGAAGCAGAGCAATGATTGCAATGATAAGAGATGCATGACTTCCCAGAACACACAAATGTTCAGGAAGGATGGATGTAGTATGGGAAAAATTCTGGATATACCAAGCTATGGAGGTTCTGCAGGCTGAGGTTGTTGCTGTGGGACAGAAAAATGAAAAAGACATGAAAGGAGAATTGAAGATGAGGGGATTATGTGTTTGGGCTTTTTTTTTAATACAATGGCATAAAGATTCATAAGGGCACAGTTAATAAGCAGCAATCAGACAACAGGCAGTTTTTAAAAACTACTACTTAAAGCTCATTTTTTCCTCCATCTAGTAAGCCACCAGAAGTTCTCCCGGAAGGAATCTTTGTCCTTACCAGCCTCCAGTTTCCTTTGTGACATTATGAATTAAAGCTCCTCGAGAGAAGCTCAATTCATCACTCCTTTTGGCTTTGTAGTCATACAAGGCTTTCACTGTTCTCTGAGGCTTTAAGAGAAACAGAGCAAAGGGGTCATCTGGGGGGACAGGTCATAAAATAATCAATAATGCAGTCTTTAAAAAAAAAATAGGGAGGATTGGATAAATTTTTGTTGTTGTTATGAAGCTTAGAAAACAAAATACTGAAGTTCCAGAGTGACATCTATTGGTGGAAGCAAGTGATGCTACTTTGGTATTCTTCAACTATCATCTTGGAAAAAAAAGGAAAAAGAAATTCCTTTTTGGGTGCTGCAACACAAATATGGTAGAAAACAAAACCAAACATTAAAAAAAGCCCAGAAGGTGAAATATAAATCCTCTATTTTTACAACACGTATTCATAAGCATTTGGAGTTTTCAGGCTTAGGTGCCTACAAAACCTCCACTCCAAAACCACATCAGCTATCCTGCTGGTCACATTTCCTTTAGGGAGATGTGCAGTTTTAGCAGGATGAGCTAAACCTTTATCTTGAATTTACTACTACCCAAATGCTTCAGCAACAGTGCAAATTCACTGGCCAAAAAGACCAAAAAAAAATTACAGTCACAAAATTTACAAACAGGTGATTTTCATGAGAATTTACACATAGGCAGGCACTAGCAAGAATTACAGATAAGTAAGTTTGCTGCAACACTCGTTTTTAAAGCAGTATGTATCTCTTAAAGAATAAAAACTCTAATAACTAATTAATAGACCAAAGGCACCAGATTTTTATAGAAAGCACATGAATAAACTCTGCACTTATTTGTGCATGCAGAACATGTTTGCTAATGGAACAAGTGTGTACAGACACCCACAGCCACAGAAATGTTCATGTTGCACGTTCTTTCCATGAGGATGTGGCCTTCTCAAACTGAACCCTCTCACAGGTATTTAATTTGGGGGCCCACCAAACCAAATCACCTCCACAGACCCAAGAGCAAAAAGTGCCCAAAATTCCCAGTCTGAATGAATCACTAGAGGATGTGCACACAAGGAAAAGTGTGCATACAGATTTTAATGAGAGGTTAGATAAAAGTCACACCCTTTCAATTTCTGCTGTCCAGTCCCCCCTAGACCAAGCAACCTGATGCTTTCAATTCTTTTTATTACTGCTAACAGGAAACCAACAAGTCTAATTTTCAGAAGCCTACAGTAAGTGTGAATATCTCTCTTTAAGCATACCACTGTGGGGGTGATTTCACTGGGTTCCACATACATCCTGACTTCATAGAGGGAATTAATATCTTTTTCCTAAAAACAAGAAAGAAAAAAAAAATCAGGTTTCAGGAATCAAAAATTATAAAAGTACTTCATGTTTATAGAACAGTCATTTCTGAAACCACCTTTTTGATAGCACATAGGCCAGCAGAAGGGAAGCCAGACACCTCTGTTTTGATCACTTCTGTAGTTGAACATAACTGAAGATGAGTTTGTTATTTAATCTGTCTATGCCTCAGTTTAATGAACAGTAAAACCCAATGAAACAGCAATACCTTATAAAGGTATCTCTCAATCAGTCAAAAGGTTTTTTGATTGTGAATACTCTTCTATGTGCAACCAGAAAAGAAACACCTACACTTATGATTTCTGTGTCACAGTACTTTAGCACCAGTATTGGTTTCACTATTAGATAAAAACTCCAGAGCAATGTACAGAGTCATATTTTTAATTTTATTCTCTCCTTGTGATTCCATTTTAACCCAGTCCTAAGATACAGAACCTTTGCTACAGGCAACATTATAAAAAATCCTGAGGTCTAAATTCTTTGTAGTCCCTTTTAGTCTCCCCAGAAAAAATAAAATCCCCAGGTTTTGATTTCCTCAGACCTGCCAGATGTAGTTTCCTGCAGCTTCTAAAAGACATACACTTGAAAAGTGAAGACAGCACCTCAGGCTTTCCAAAGCAACGCTCCCTCAAAATGAAACCCATCCATCCAGAAAGTAGACCTTTATCCTCAGCTAATTATCCAGGCTCCTAGTTTAGTCAGTGGCTAGAGACAAGTCTCTTGGGGAGACTTCCTCATGCTTATCTCAAAGACTGAGCCTTCAGAAGTACTTTTTACCAGAGAAGGCAGTAGGACACCGTCCTGAAATGTCCGGATTGAGAGGCACAGCAGAATATTTGATTTTTTCTGAAGCACTTAGCAAATGGCATCTGCATGATCATTTTAAGAATCATGGCTCACTTCAGCAATAGAAGACAGGGCCAACTGTAGGCAAGGCTATTTTCAAAAACTCATTTTAGCAGGGCAATGACCCCCAGTACACAGTGGAGCTTCTCTAATCAAATCATGGGGAAGGCAAAAGTTGGCCTGTAATCAAAGAGGAAGCTGTCCTTCACACCCTTGTGAGAGAAGTCAGTATCACCATCACAGAGAGTGTAACCTCCCCCAGAGATGCTGTATGAGAGGCAGAGCCCAGCCCAACGCCCCAGTCCCTCCCAGTATCCCAGTACCGTGCTGTAGAGCCCAGCCCGGTGCCCCAGTCCCTCCCAGTATCCCAGTACCCTGCTGTAGAGCCCAGCCCAGTGCCCCAGTCCCTCCCAGTATCCCAGTACCATGCTGTAGAGCCCAGCCTGGTGCCCCAGTCCCTCCCAGTATCCCAGTACCGTGCTGTAGAGCCCAGCCTGGTGCCCCAGTCCCTCCCAGTATCCCAGTACCGTGCTGTAGCGCTCCAGCAGCTCCTCTGTCACGGGGTAGCGCAGTTTCATCTTCCTGTACAGAGGGTGCTTCTCGTAGTAGGTCACCAGCTCCACCAAGCTCTCAAAGTAGGCCGAGGTTCCCAGCACAAAGTGCCTCCCCTCCTGCTGGATTCGGAAGTGCTTCACCTTCCCCTCCGCTCTGCGGAACAAGGGCACAGCTCAAAAGGGGTCAGTGCTCACCAGGGCTCTGAACTGGACCAAAGCTGCTTTGTGCACCTTCATCACGTGAAATGACTTCAATTATTTATGATCATTATAACCATTTTGGTAACTATAGAAATCAATTTTTAAACAAAAAAAATCTCTTGTGCTTGAAGATAAGGTTTGTGCTTGCATTGATGAATGCAGTAAAACCATCCATTGACAACCATCCCACCCAAAAAGACCCCTACACCCTTTTAAAGCTGCTGAAGTTTTGGTACTTCTTGTTTTCCCTGCTGTGAAATGGTTTTACTGAGATGCTGCAGCTTCAGTTACTTCAATATCCACCTTGGTAACAGCAGAAAACTTCAACCCAAAGCACACAGGAGACTGTGGGGAATTTTGGACATCTTTCACACACAATAAAGCATGTAAGTAAGCAACTTTACATGTTGCTAAATTACACATTTTCAGAGAAACACAATTTGATCTGCAGGCATGATGGAGAACACTTCAATTCTATATATTTCATTAACGTTTTTACAAGAATCACAAAACTATTCAAAACTATTTTCCCTGGCAAGAAGAGCAAACAATTTCACTTTGGCATTTCAGTTATATGGTCAAATTCAGGTCAGAATTTCTGGGCTATAGGGACATAGAATAATTGATGAACCTGCACCGAAGGAAACTTCAAAATAACATCCTTTAGCAAGGAGTGTCAAAGAATGAAAGAATGGCCATCCGTAGTTCTGTATGGGAAGAAAGGGACAGCTGGTGCTAAAACAATCTTTATAAAAGCATAAATGTTTAGACCAGTCACAAATCAACTCTTGCACACACTCTCATACATGGACCTGCTGCACAAACCAACCACGATAATTATTCCAAGTTTGAAAGCAAGAATAGCATGACTCTAAAAAGACCATTATTTTTTTAATAAGAAAAACCAGAATATTGTTGGGCTGCTAGGTAAGGTAATCCTATCTGTCTTTTCTTACCTGAAAGTCATGGCAAAAGAATCAGGTTCATCTCTCTTTCTAATGAGAAAGGCTCCATCCCGAGGAATTCTCATGAGCATGTCTTCTGCCTCCCCCCGACTCAAGTTGCTGTAGTACCAACTGCAACAGTTAAAAACCAGAATGGGCAATGCATTACAAGGCTTGTCAAATGTCATTTATGGGGAATAACAGACAGCATTATTAACAACAGAGTTTCAAACATTCTAAGAAAAATTATGCATTAGATTTCCCCCATCTTGGCACCTGTGACAGCAGTTTATTACAAAACATTGTAAGACAGCAGTTTACTTTGGATGAAAGCATCACGGATATATCAGAATACCTTGTCTGTCTGAAATCATAAAACATAAATCTGCATTTGTTCCTGAAACAAAGGCACTGCATCCTGCTTTTAGTCTGCCATTCAGTTTTCAGTATTTATTCCATTTTGACACAGTAGATTTAAGATAAAGCCTAAACACAGACAAAAGAAAGACACCAGGGATCTGAATTTTTATTCAGAGCTTGATTTTATCTTTCACCATAGGGATGAACCTGTCTTTGCTCCAATGTGCCTTCAGTGAAACTGTGGCCAGCTTATACAGGCAGTGTTATCTCCAGCTTATACAGAAAGGCAGGAAAATCTAACCCTTAAATTCTCCTTCCTCTCTCACTGGCTTCTAAAATTATCTGTGGGTGGTCAGTGACTCCCAGATCCCAGGAGGGCAAAAAAAAAGAAGTTTAAAGTCACAGATTAGTATTTTACATGCAAAGGAGATTTACTTTTGCCCACTGCAAAGAAAACAGAACAAAGGGCAGTGATTACAGTGTTCTGCCAAAAAACAAGAGCAAGCTCTGCCCAGGATCTACGGCAGACAAATACCAGCTGGAAATAAACACCGTGCTTAGTTCCTATCACACAGGGTGCAGTCAGCCTAACCAGCTCTGACAGGGTGAGGTGGAGGGCAGGATTAGGCAAACATAGCTGCTTGGGCTCACTGCCCCAGTAACAGAGCTTCCAGATGGCACAGACCATGACCACTTAGTGGCCAAACCACAGATAACTACTAAATATCTAACTCAACCCACTGGGTGTTGTAAAACACTGCACAGACAAAGGAAAAATTGGCACATTTCCACAGCATTGCAGTTCTCATTGATCTGCCAGTTGCTGCTAGGAAATTGCTTTCCCAGAGACCACTCTTTGTTGTACCAGGTTCTCACAAAGTCAGTGTTCTCAGCATCTTTCAGGATGCCTATTCCCCCAACTTCCACAGACAAGCAGCACTGAAATGTGCTCCTGAATCCAGGGAATTTCCTGTGCAGAAATCCAAGCCCACCTAAAGCAAGGCAAGGGCACTGACATGACAGCAGTGCTTGCCTTCTGCTCTACGTACTCTTTGGTCTCGTGAGGGCTGGGGTTAGGCACGGCGTCAGTCAGGCGCAGCTCGAACTCAACACATCGCAAGTGAGCCTCCTTGTAGTGCTGGATGAGATCATAGATGCTGTCAAAGGTCAGGTTGTCTGTCAGGTAGTATTTCACAGTGTCCCCATCACTGGTGGAACGGATCCGGCAGTGCTGGACTCTGCCCGACCTCCTGAAGGAGTAGAGAGGCCATAAGGGAAATACAAGGTTTGTAAGAGATTTTCTTCTTTTGAAGCATTTCCCCACCCATTCCTGGTCAGCTACCTGGGGAGCTTGTGAAAAGGCAAGAAATCTGTGGCATCTCGTAAAACAGCCAAAGTAACAAGCAACAAAAATTCTGACAAGGGAAGTTAGAGGACCAAAAATAATAATTCTCAACTGACAGTAGTTTAAAATTTGGCATAAACTTATTCTGCAAAATTTGCTCTGGCAGCTCTCTGGGTCAGAAAACCATCTGACACTTTTCCTCATGATGTACCAACCAGAAGAGAAAAGAAAACACCAAACCCAGACTACCAAACAAACAAACCTCAAACTAACAAAAAACAAATTAAAAACCAAGCCAAAACAAAAAACACCCCACCAAAAAAACCCAAAGAAACAAACAAACAAAAAAACCCCACAAATAAATCCTTAAACTAAAAAGATTGATCTCTACTAACAAAGACTAATTCGTGAGACTACCTTTTCAGTGCACAAACCAGAAATTTACCCCTAAATTAAAAGATCTAATTTTGGCCCACTGATTGAGGAAATAAAAAATCCTGTATCATGCCAGAACACTAGAAAAGCTGAGGGGCAGGAATCAAATGGTCATTCCTGCCCTGAAACCCTGCCAAAATGCACAATGCTATAATGAAGTTTTTTAGAAATTAGTCTTTCACAATCCCATCAACAACATTCTAGTGTTATTCCTACTTCTCAGCTATAGATGTATAAATGCATATTTGAAAAATACACGCATTTTGTGCCATAAAATAAACAAATCCCCCATTAAATTTGTATGACAATGACCATACCAGAACGACAAGGTGTAATCATCAGGGAAAGCTTCACTTTCCCTAACCAGGAATGTCCCATCCTTGCCACCCATTTCAGCACAATATTCCTGGAGCAGTTTCTCAGCAGTCATTCTCCCTCCTTTCATTTTCCCATGGAACCATTTCTCTTTTAAGTGGAGTTCAGTGCGTTTCACGTCCTAGACCATAAAATAAGAATTTTTTATAATGCATTTCTAATTTTATGACTTTGAAACTAAGTACTTGTTATTGGTGATATAACGATTTACCATTTCAGGGTTTCAGCTCTTCCTAGGCCAGAACTCTCCAGCCAATCACCTTTATAGTTACCCTGCTTTACCATCCACAACAGCCCAGTTAACACAGTAACACATCCACATTAGCTCATTCTGCTTAGTTTGAGAAGAGCAGTAATACTTAAAAGACATCAGCATTTGTATATAAGCACTGAAGTTACATTTCATTGTCCCTGTATTCCCTTTTCCAAGCCCTCAATTAACTGAGGGAAAAAGTTATTTTATTAAAAATAAGGTTAACTAGAGTTGATCTTGACAAAGACCCTTTTTTAGTTTTTCTTATCTCCACACCAATATGGAACCTCTGCAATTTTATCGGCATAAAAAACACACATCTGTAGACATTGAAATAATCTGAGACAATAAAAAGAACATGATTAAACAATAAAACACAGCCATCACCTTTGATGAATCTTCATCAGCATTCTGTTCTATATCATCACTGAATGAAAGCTTTTCATCAGCAATAGCACAGTAGTGCCGAGTCCATTTCTGAAAGGTGGGAGATATTAAAACAATTAACAGAGGGAAACTCACTAACTGCTCTCAACCACAATCTCAAAACAGGGTGCAACAATAAAAAAAAATACCTTCTTCCTCTCATCCACACCTGTTCAACTGACAATATTACTTACACAAATACTAAGAAAATTTATGTAAATTTTTAGTTAATACAGAAATGAGTAACAACCTTCAGCAGATGTCATAGAAATAATACCTGTTCTATTGTGTCCCACATGTAAAGTTCCCCTTGCTGCTTCTTTTCTTCTTTCTTTTCTTCCAAGTTCACATCAATGTCCCCCTTTGGCCCCAGTTTTTTGTGCTTAAAAACAAGAAAAACCTCACTTATACACTCAGAGAGAATCACACATAAAATTGGTCATAATGTTTCAGCTCACTCAGTGTTACTGGAAGCATCTCCATTGCACAGCCACCTTCTGTCATTATCATAACAGCAGCTGCTCCACAAGAAACAACAGGGCTGGAACTTTTTTCTCTAAAATCTAGATCCCATAATAAAGGTTAGATAAAACTACTAGAGGTATCATTGATGCAGTGAAGAAACAAGTAGTTTGATAAGATCTCACCATTCTTTAGAGAACAGAAAACATGAAGTGACACATACCAAGAAGTAAGGATAAACAGGAATCCTTCTGCAGAAAGCAGCACATGAGGAACAAAAATCAAAACAAAAGGAAAAGATAAGGAATTAAAATGAATAAGGAATTCACCCTTTTATGAGAAAAATGAGTACAAGGGGAAATCCTTTATGAGAAAAGGAGTCAAGTTCTATTTTCTTTAGAGTGTTCACAAAAGCGTCTCAAGGGGCCACAGGCAATATCAGTTACTTAACTGCAGATAGTGATGGGATTAATCGTCTCATATCAGACCTCACCCACATTCAGTCCCACACATCCTACTCGTGGCAGATTTCAGTTTGACAGGCCTATCTGAAAAATCCCACAAGCCAGAGAAGTAGGTGTTGCCTCTCACTGTTTACTGACAATATTTTCCAAACGAAAGCCAAACAACACAACCAGCTCACTGGCAGGTGCTGATCTATTTAAAGATTCCTCAATGCTCTTTTAGACAGCACACAGTGATACAGATGTTCTCTTGTGCACACTCATAATAGTCTGTAATTCCCTTTAAACCAGATCTGTGATGTTATTAATCATGAGCCTATGCAAGTTCCCTCTCTGCTCTGCATGGAGACAACAGACAGTCTGGGGAGAACAAAAAAAAAACCCCAAAAACCTAAGCACAGAACTTTTGCACCTCATAGTTGGATTCTATTATTTCCAATCTTACATTCAGGAGCATATTCTTATACCTATCTACACTTATTTCTTCCATTCAGATGTTTAGTATATAGGATGCAATACTGTTACAAGAAAACAGAAGCATGGACAAAAGTAATTATTGCTTTACTACAGAGATCATGAGCAGCCCTGAGATTCCTCACCAAATTTTGCCGTTTGAAAAACTCTACTGCAGTTTCCATCTGAGAAATCTTCTTTTGGTTATGCTGTTGCACAACAGAGCTGATGGGGGCACCTGCACTGCCCACAAGGTAGGACCCTAACGGGGACTGCCTTCTCGGAGCAGTGCCTCTGTGTTACACAAGTGGCTCACTAAACTGCATATTTAAATCACACTGAGTTAGCCAACAGTCATCAGTTTGTGAAATCCTCACAACCTCAGTGTGCAGCTACAAGAGCCTTGGGTTCCACTTGAATGAAAGGCAGTCTTGGAAAAAAAATAGTAATACTGATCTATCCTTCTCTTCAAGAACGTACTTCTGTGATTTTTAAGCAGGCCACATGGTGTAAAATGTCTGTGATGAACATCTGCAGCAGTGAACCCTTGCTGAAATTTAGCAGTGACATTTCAGGAGCTGGAAGGCCTTTAGAAAAGAGGCGATGTTTGATGTGGCACTTGAACTGCCAACACTTACTGCAAAAAAAACCAAGAGTAAGCACTTCAATGCAGTTTTACAGAACTACATTACTGCCAAATGTAACCAGTAAACACTTCAAGCAAGGGGTTTCTTGAAACTAATCTGTGAATTCAGGAACAGTACTTCTGGTCCTGCTCTTGTTCTCCTATTTTATCTCCCAGCACACAAAGCAAGCCTACCTTGATGATGATTTTTTCTTTCAGCTGGGTTGGTGATGGGAGCTGATCTGCACTGGCTTCAACAGGCTTCACCAACAGCTGATCCCCAAACACCTCCTTGAACACTTTGGCCATGTGTCGCTGCTGCTCCACACTGCAGTGCTCTTCAATTGACAGGATGACTGGGTATCTTTGGTGGACAAAAACAACGTGAATGAAGACAATTTCTTTTTTTGCTATGGCTGACAAGGCAAGGAAGACAACATCCTCCCTCAGCCCCCAGATGAGAGAAAATATTTAAAGGAAACAAGAAGACAAAAGAAGATATAGACACAACAAGTAATAACAGATGTGCAATCACAGAGTTGCCCAGGTCAGAAGGGACCTGTGAAGGCCCATCTAACCCAAACCCCTTCTTTGGGAAGGCCCAATTCCTAGGTTAGGTCAGGTTGTTCAGAACTTTATCCAGCCAAGAGTTGAATATCTGCAAGGACAAAGATTCCCTTCAAGCTCTTTGGGCACAGTTTTACTGCTAAAGCACCATTATGTGAAAATCTGTTTCTCCTCTCCTCAAAATCATGTCTGTTTTCCTTCACATGAACTCTGAGAAGAATCTGAAACCATCATGCATCCCATATTATGGTTGTCACTAGCACAATGTTCCCATGCAGACATGGATCCACATGGGAAAATATTGTCTCTCTGTGTCCAAGTGGTAACATGGAAAAACAGGACACTGACAGCTTGATTTCTTTTCCAGTTTTTGGGTAATGTTTTTCATGTTAAGGGCATCTCAGCACAAGTTACAGAAGGGCAGAGATGTAAATCTAAACCCATTTTACCAGTTCAGGAGACATGTTATGAGTTCTGTATCTTCTCAGCTAAGATCTCCCCTACAACACAAATACACCTGACAGATGTATTATTTGTCAATTGTACTATTTTGTTAATTTTTTACAAGATTTAAGGCATACTATTAAGCATCTGAAGTTTCAATTTATTAAAAGAATAGCCAAAAAAGGAGCTGGAAACCACTTAAGGATCCTCACTATTTTCCTTAGTGGGATTCTTCCTCAAAACTGCATCTATTAAAGACCCATATGTGGCAATAATGAAAACTACTGGAATCCATTATTCTCTGATTACTTTTTGCTCTAGATTACAGAGAAACTAAGTTCAGAAAGGTCTAAGCATATGAAACAGGCTGAAGGAAAATAAAGCTTACTCAGATGTAACAAAGGCATGGTCTTTGATTGCCTGCACTACATCATCAAATTTGATCTTTGTTGTCCGTGTCCACCCATGGTAAATGATGGGTTTCCCATCAGGACCATCCCAGCAATCCACTAGGAAAGACAAGCAGTGGAAAATGTAAGAGACCAAGTAGTTCTTCAAATGACTCTAGTAAAAAGAATACATTAAAAACTCCAGTGTTCTACATACTGATTCACAGACCTTAATGTTCTAATAAAATATTCTATCAGATGAACTTATATCTCTCACAGAGGAAACTGAGTTTACTTAAGTAAGTCAAATAAAATGCATTACAAAATGTTCCCCAAGCATTATTATGTAGGAATCTGGAAATAAGAGATTCAGGCAACTATAGTGTCAATCTACGAGTTCCAGGGATAAATACACTCCAACAAGTGACAAGTTGAGAGCTTCTGTCTTTTGTTGATTTTAACCCTGAAACTCTAACTTGAGATATATTTTGCATTAGTCAAATAAACACCATGAAATGAAAGTGAAAATTCTCAGTAAGGAACACAAGCACAGACCTGAAGACACAAATACACAATTGATGGAGAACAAATGCACCAAGACATCAACTGATCTACAAGCAAATTAAACAGGATGACAAAAGGCACCACATCACAAAAATCTCTGTGCCTTAGGCTTCTCTGTATTACAATGAAGGTAAATAAACTACCTATCTATGCTACACAAGTACTCCAGCTTAAATCCTAAGCTTTCATATAGATTCAAGACTGCATTTTTGGTGTAAAGTGAGAAGAGATTTTTAGGAAGACTCTCTTAAAACTGCCTGGGAACAAGAATCAGAGGAAGTGAATGAAGCATTGGTGAGAAATAAGAAAAACAATTTAGGAATCGGTCTTTTTTATATGACTAACTCCAAATTCAGAAAACAAACAGTTCTTGATTTCAGTTCTTTTTTCTTTCTTGGCAAACAGGGGAAACTACTTGTACAGACAACATGTTATAAACCACTCCACAAGCTCTTTACTCACATTCAATACATCGACATCCCATTCTGAGGCACCTGATGTAAGCTTCTGGGGAGGATTCACTGCGAAGCTGATCTCCCGTCAGGTATCTAAGGAGTGAAAGGAAATGGTAAAAAAGACAGGGAGTAAATGTCAACCAATTCTCACTCACTGGGTGACATTTTGCCTCCTCTCATGGAGAATACGTGCTGATTTTTTTTTGCTGTTGGTTTGGGTTGGGTTTATTTTTATACTTCTGATGGAAGAACCGGATTTTGCTGAACCTGATGCTATCAGGTTTTTAAATGGACCAAACGATAGGAGGCTAAAGGCTCAATCTGAACAGCAACCAACTCTGACATCCTTCTAGAGAGCAAACCATGAGCTTTGAAACATGCCTAAATCTCATCATGCTCAGGCATGGATATGGGAAGGATGTGGAAGGTATTTAGAGTGATATCACACCTTATACTTCAAAATACACCTGTATGCTATATCCATATCCACTTTATGCATACTCTGCATTATTTTATTTGCTCATCTCCTCCCTCTCTTTACACCTTTTTTTCCACTACAATGCTACACAAGGAAATCCCCTTCATTTGAAGACAGTTCAAACTCATCATCACATACTTTGTACAATTAATGAATTCTGACATGAGCTCAGTGAGGCTATTGGTGCTTGGAAAAACAGAAGCCCCTTCAGTAACTTAAATTTCTGAAAGCAGAGAGGTTTTCAGAACAGTTTCAATTCAACACTTTTTATTTTTGTAACAGGATTTGGGTTTTCTGGCTGCTGAGCTGAATTATATCTCTAAACCTCTAAGATCTTATGAGAAGGGGAAAAAGGAGTTCCAGAAACTGCACTTGCCACATTTACACCACACTGTAGGAAAGTTTCACCCATCCAGAGAGCACATTTATGGCATAATTTACTATCTCTCTTACATGTGCTACATTTGTTTGAACAGGGATAGACAATGGGACTTTCGGTAACTTACGTGTTATGAGAAGAAGAAATCCAGTAGTGGGATAAAGGATTATTCATATCCTGCACATCTATTGAATCATATTTCTCATCCCAAATACTGTTTTCTTTTGCAAAAAGGTAAGCGAGGAACTACAATACAAAGAGAGAGACTGAATTTAAACATTTTTACCATAGGAGAATAATAGAAATACAGCAATGCAGCAAGAGGGGCCTAGGGGTCCTGCCACCCAGTGAAAATTCTGTGAAAGATTATGAGAACTACTACAAAGCACCATTAGCTCACCTCATCAACGAAGAGGAAAGGTTCAGCAGTTTCTCTCATAGTGTCGTCAATAAACTTTGTCATTCGTTCTCGGACTTTACTGAGATCTTGTGCCCAAGATTCCTTCAGATAATTACAATACAGTAGGAAAAAACTTTAGAAGTGGTGTTATTCAGTAGAAAAATCAAACAAGGCACAGAGAGATCTACAGACAGATATACACTACCTAAGTACCTACATGCACTGAGAGATAGAAAAAAGCTGGGCTCCTTGGACATGCCTTAACCATGATCTCTCTCATTTGTAAGTGCAATCTGAACATCCTTTGAAAACAGTGAAATTGGGAGAAAAAGAAAGTAGCAAGCTTATACAGGAAGCGTAGGTCTCACTTTTCAATCAGATTTGCAAACCTGGAGCTCAGCAGTGCCTAGCCAATATTGCACCATTTTTTCCCATGGAGTCTGTGCTAAATAACATGAAGACATAAATCCATGAAGACACACTTCCAGTCCCTGCCTTCATCCTTATGTGCTTGCTAGCACAGGACATCTAACTGGCTCCATTCAATAGCAAATTACCTTTGACTGGAATGCAGGCAGGCAGAAATGTGAGAGCTGCAAAACTGGGGCCGTGGCCAAGGCATGGCCCCAGTGCACCTCTGGTGACAGCAGTAACCAGGCCAGGCATCCATCTCTGACTGCACACAGCATTTACTTCTAACCTCATCTGTTTATCTAAATGACTAAGTGGAGGTTTGTTAAAACCTTATTTACTTTGTCCTCCCTCTTGTCCTCTGTTGCACCTTCAGAGGCTTTATACAGATGAAAAATAATAGTTCTTGTGGACTTCAATGGCAACAAAGGAGAAATCTTTCCAAGGGCCAGTATTACAGTGACATTAATCACATTCCATGACACTTCACATTTCTTTTTAATGAGCACAGAATACTGTGATACAACCCCACAAAAAAGCTCTCAGTATTTCTGTAACCTTCCCACCTGCTGCTCGTGTAGCAGGAACCTCTGGAAGTCATGGAGGTGAACTGCTGAAGCATCTGGACGGTCAGTATTTCTTTAAAAAAAGAAAGGGAAAGTGAAGCTAAAGAAATAGGAGAGGGTAATCAGATGTTACAGCAGAAGATGACATGGATTTGTATCTTGGATTTACAGTACAAAGGTGCTGCCACCAGCAAGAGACTTTTTAAAATTTCAATGGGATTTAGAGTAGGCTTGTAATACTGTATTATCCAGTTACTGTGTTTTGAGCCTCCTGGATTCCTGATGTACTTTTAAGTGATTCATTGGGAAACGCACCACATCTGTACTCACTGCTTTGAAGCAAATGAGCTGCATTAACTTGACAGGGCTGCTGGTAAGCTTAGTTGAGGTACATGGAAAAACTTCTTTTAAATTACCACAGAGTCACATTTCACAAGTAATTTCTTCTGTGTAATATTTAGATGAACTACTGTGACAGAACAAAATCCTCTGAAAAAGGAGACAAGTTGCAGCTGCACCAAGGGAAAGTGATATCACTGATTTGCCTTTTGTGAGTCATAAACACAGCAGCATCTGGTACCAGGAAGGTGTTTTTAAATCTGTGCTTTTAAGCAGTCTCACAGTTTAATTATAAAGACATGACCCAGAGTTAAGGAAATACTCAGTACACTCAGAGCAAACTTTTTAAATTACTCCCTTAATCTGTTAGTGTAACATTCAAAACCAGGATAAACTGGTTTAATCCACAATCAAAGAGTTGGCAATGCCTGTGACCTCTTCTTCATGCTCTACACATCTTACTTAAACTTTCAAGTCCGTCAAGTGGAAGATGCAGAAACCATTACTGTCAGCATTCGGCTCAGGTCTAGGCAAAGCCTGTGCACCACACCACTCTCCAGACTGAAGCTAAAATTTCTGCATCAAATTGTCCTTCTATAGCTCTGTTCAGCTCTTTATAAAATCAGAGGACAGGCAACTTCAGTCCATACCATTTTTGGAGTCAGAAAGTAAAAAACAATCACCAGGACTTACTTCCAATGTAAGTTCACCTTTCTGAATGCAAAAACATTCATGATTTCTTTTCACTTACTAAAACATCAGAACAAAAAAAATAAAATAAAAAAGTGAGGTAATTAAAAAACAACCCTGCAACACTACAACCATATGAAAATGTGGAAAAACAATACAAATGAAGAGTCTCACCCAAGAATGAAAACAGAGGAATCCTTTTTGAATTCATCAAGAATCTTAAAACAAACGAAAAACAAACAAAAAATGAACAAACATTAAAAAGGGGAAAAATATTAATAATAAAAGAATATCCAATTTTCTATCTAAGTCCATCTAATAATATCTGTTGGTTTGGAAAGGGGAAATAAATGCCTGTCTGCTCTAGAGAAGTTGCACACAAGTAGGCAAGACACATTTTTAATTAAATGCATAAGAAAAAAACATACTGCCAAAGCTGGCAACTGCACTTCAGGCCTCTCAATGTGAACACAATTCTCAGGCAAAATACTTGCTTAGATAAAGCACCTTATACAAACAGTGAAAATTTCTGCGGAGCTTTTACTGTTTGATATCCCAGAAAAACTGGAATTAAGTGCCATCCATCACATTTATTCAAGTGAATATAAAACCTAAATTGTTTCTTGCTTGGCGCAGCATCGCTAGAGATGGCAGGAAACTTATCAATTGACCCAAAGCACTTGTAAGCAAATTGAGAAGTTTCTTTGCAATGATTCACACAGGGCAATAACAGGAGCTTAAGGAAGTCAGAGAGGCTCCTTACTGTGTGTTTTACTCTTCAGCTCCCTGCTCAAGCTAATTAACAGGACTTTCATGGCCAAAACTAAAAAACATTTACTGTCAGTAAATCTAGGTTTTTTATCACTTCACCATGATTTCAGCATGACTTTTAAACAGCACAAGCTCTAGTGCCAGAAAAACAGCAGACTTTGACTATCCAAGCTTCTAGTTTAGCATCTGCAAAATTAAAGCTGAATTCACAATAAGCACATAGTCAACAAAGACATTCATGCAAGTAATTTCAAATTATGAGTTTCCACACAGCTTTAAAGGGTTCCTAACTTTCAGAGTCACTAAATGTATGCAGTTTCCACCAGCTTCATGAATACAAGGAAACAGTAGTCAGGCAGTTACCCACTAAAATTAGCTAAAATGTAATTCCACTGCATTTATGCCTCCCAAGGACTGTCTGATGCATGTTCTGTAATGGACTCACTGCTGGTAATCTGGAATACGGAATTGTTTCTATCAATAAAAAAGATCAGCCAAACCTAATGAAAAGACATTCTGCATCCTGAACAAACTCACAAGAAGAATTCTTCCTAAAAACCCCAAAATATCTGTGCCTAGCAACACACAAGAAGCAACATGAATGACTTGTTCATCTTCTTATGCCAACTGCTGACAAAGACTGTTATCTACACATCAAGTACAGCACTGCACCCTTCTTCTGTTACAAGAATGAGGAAAAAAGAAAATCAGTAACAACCAAAAAGATAATCAGCTGTCACTATTCTGATGCAGCAGTTGAACAGTGTGAAGACTATTTATGAAAACCTTACCAATTTCTGTTGTTCAAACATGATTTTCTTGTAGAACAAATGAAATTGTTCAAAAGTAAGCTCTTCCTTGTGAGCACCTATTTCCTACAACAGAAAGCAGAATGCAGTGAATTCAGAATTCCCTGAACTGTACTTGCACAGTGAACGAGTTACTCCAGTTAGCATTCTCTCATGCATTCTGTTCTACTCCAATTTTGTTTTTAACCACTTGGGATTTTTAAATTTATTTATGTTTTTAATAATACAAACAAGAAAACAGGTTTACTGCTCCTAGACCCCATCTTTGGCCTTGCACTTTGCACCCTCACTCCATTTTAACAACTGAGAGAGAAGCAGAGCCTCATTAACTCCTTAGCTGGGGCAGCAGAAGCAAGAATGTCTGCTTTAAGGGTGGAGAGCTGGAAAGCAGGAAAGGGTGGGGATATTCAAGGTTCCTGTAGGAATGGAATGACCTTCAAAAGTTATTCATATTGGCATTAGTTGGAGAGAAGAGGTTATTGTTTGATCATATTAAAAAAAATTAAGATAAAATTCATGTAGAAGAAACAGAAAGATAAAATACTCTTCTATGTATTTGCTCAGCACTGGAGCTCAAAATCCAATGTTGGCTTTGGTCAACCACACAACTGAAAGAAGGAACATTTACGTCTGTATTTTCTTATATCCTCAGATATAGGAAAGCCAAGCTGAGAAATTAATCAATATAATTTATTTAACAGTACATGATATGAATCAAAAATATAGAAAGTGTCCTAAAAAGAAACATCAACACCTATCAGATAAAACCAAACACATTTAAGTAATCAGGTAATTACCGCAAATTTATCCTTCAAGTACTTCATGCTGCTCACTTTGAAGTTTACTTGGGGAAGGACAGTTTTCAGTTCTCGAAGACTGATACTGGGGGAAAAAAAGAGAAAAAAAAAAAAAGGTAGCAAAATCACCACAGTTGTGTTGTCTCTAGTCAGCTACTCATATATTTCCTATCAACACAAAAATGTGACTATTGAAACATTTTGGGTAGGGTTCATCCCACATATCTGCAAACTTCTATAAACTTAACACCTACATGGAAGCAAGCTAGACATGGAGAAACAGGCAATTAATTTGGACATCCATGTTAGGATGAAAAGAACTGTGTTGCACAGATATCTATTTCTCTCTCAGTAATTAATAAGATGGAGAGGATCAGCTCAAATGTAGATGTTTATACAGGGTCAGATGAACTGTAGCCTTTCTTCCCCTGAAACTGGATTCCAGATACAGAAAACATCATACAAAGGCTGTACCAAACAGATGAGCACAAACAGAAAATGAAAAGCTCCAATTTTCAATACCATTTTAACTTTTTTCTCCAGATATTTTTCAGTCTGGTACCATTGATTTACAGCAGCAAGGCTCTTCCCTTCTGCAACATCTGAACACGATCTCATCCTCCTCCCCCAACCAAGTCTTCCCTTCCAGTGCCATTTACACAGACCGGCTGATTCTTTCTGCAGAGTTTCAGAATGCCCAGTGATATCCCAGCAACACTTCAAAAACCAAAGTTTTCTAGATAATAGCAAGGCAGCAAGTCAAGAGAGCACAGCTACAAGACCTGTGGGTCCTACTGCTGAAGCCCACAAAATATTAAAGCAATACCAACAGAACAAGACTGAGGTGCACTGCCTTGACCTACAGAGCAATTTGGAAGCCATTAAATCTCTGCAAGCCCAGGGTCAGAACAGAGTTGCTTGAAAGCAACAGAACCAGTGAGCATGTAGATGAAAGTAACACTTCCATTCTACAGTGTCCATACAAGCAGCTACCCCGTGAGATATTCTCATCTCCATTGTGCAGAGAGGGAAAGAGGCAAAGCAAGAAGGAACTAAGCCAAAGTCCATGCCCAAGCCAGATTACAAGTCAGGAAATTCCTGGCTTTCCGCCTTGTCGCCAGACCTCTGGAAACAAATACTATTAGAAGCAAGAACAAGCACTCCATTTGTACCCTGAACACCAAGCACAAGCAATTTCCTCTGGCCAGACAAGTGCAAGAGAAAACAAACAGCTGGGACTTCATCACCCCTGGAAAAAAACTCAACCCATGGAACAGGACTTGCCTGGAAGCCTAACCTTTACAATTAACCTCCCTAAAAACCACGGCTCTAAACACAACGGACCTCAGTCAAAACTCCTTTCCTGAATTTTTCTAAAAGCATGAATCATCTAGGAAGAGAGAGAAAAACTGCCCTCTCCGCAGTGCAAATCTCCTAGGTCCCAACCAAACTGCATTGTAGCAATAAAACAACCCTAAAGCAACAAATGAAACCTCTTCAGCAGACACCTTCTGTCAGCCACAGCTGCTCCATCCTAACATTTGCTTTTGCTTGGTGAACCCCAACAACACACTCCTATTGCAGGGTTAGTTCTCAAAACGCATCAGGAGGTACAAGTCAATATCCAGTAAAGGATGGGACTGTCCCTTTCCCCGGTGTGGCCAGTTTAGGAAACACAGATGTGAAATGGGGTCTCAGCTCACCCTGTACAGTGCCACAGGCTGTCTGCACAAGGGTGTGATTTCCTGCAGTTACACAGCCTGGGTCGCACAATGAAACACCACACTGCAGTTTGCTTTTGGAAAAAGGTGAACATGAAAGGAAAAGCATGAGCTTTTCCACACTTCAGAATAAAATGCACATTCCAGACAAAGAGAAAAATCATGGTGAAATAATAACATAGAGGAGAGGAAAGGTTAACATTCTTCTCGGTATCATATGACTTCTGGTAACTCTAAGGAGAGATGTGCAGCTGAACTCATTTTAAAAAAAGGCCTCCTTTGCGTGTAAAAGCTACAAAGCCACATCACACATGGACCTGAAAGGAACTACGGAAACTCAAACACATGAAGCCACACATCACACTGGGAACTATAACCCATGGGACCTCTTTCACGTGAGAAGCAACAGATTGGAGGTGATTCTTTGGCTTTGGTCTGTTCAAATACGTGGCAGAGACAAGCCCTTGGCCTGGCCAGCTGCTGGTTCTGGTCTGTGCTAGAGCCTGGTCACTCCAATGCAAACACAGCTCAGCAATGGAGGAAGTCCTGGTGGCACAGCTGCACAGGAGAGCTCACAGAACGTTGTACAGTCCAAGCAGCTCCTACTCTACAAAGCAAGCAACCTGAGGTAGCAGCACAGCTGAGCTCAATCTCTACAGTAACACACTGCTCACTCATTTTGGCAAAGTAATTCTAAGCTAAAATTTAAAACACTAAGTTTTCATATTTGTTTCCTCATTATACCACATGCATAGACCTGAGTGAGTGCTACAAACACATGGTGTTTAGCAAAAGTAAGGGCAAATGCCATTTTCAGCAGTCTCATATTCCACGTTTTGGACAACTAACTCTTTATTTCTTTTCATTCCATCTTAGAATCTGGAACAAAAGTTTACTAAAAACATCTGAAAAAAGACAGAGCTTCTTACCTATTTTTTCTAGTTTGATCAACAGAATAGATCTGCTTTCTCAGCCAGCTTGTGGAAAAGAGGGAGAAAAAAGAAATAAATAAATCTAACACTTAAAAAGAATATACAGCCAATGAAATTTCAAAATCCATAGACAAAACTCAATAGAAGTACTTAAAAGTCTTAAGATTAATCTCTTTTAGTAAAGCTAAAACATTTCCACAGTGCAGCATCTAAGGATCCAGCCAGTTTTTTTAACCACATTTGTAAATATGTACCTTTCTGCTGCATTTTAAAGTCACGTAAACAACACAGGAAGGGGAAGGGTGGGCAGAACAGAAAAGAATGAGTAACCAGAAGCTGTAAAAATGTAAGAGGATAAAGTGAGCCAAAACTTCAGCTAATCTAAACTGGAGTAACTCCATAAAGTCAATGATTTCTGCCAGATTTATCTTTGAGCTGCTGGCTCAAGTATCTGTTAGATGCATAAAAATTAAAAACTAGAGGGAAGGGAGAGGAATTTAGAGAATTTTAAAGAAAATCCTCATTACAGTGCACATCAGTTTCAGATGCACAGTAAAATACTATTAGCTGCATCTATAGTAAATATACATATATATATATATATCTAATTTTGATCTAAAGGATGAATGCACTGCTAAGCTGATCTTCAGTCTCAATAGGAATTACTCTTGTCTGACAACATCAGAGCCATAGTTTGCTGAGGGAGCAAGGGCAGAGCATATCCTCACAACAGGCCACAAACAAAAATGCCAGCAGTGATGAAAAGCAATGGGGTATGGAGACATCACTGAAACCTTGTCAAGAGAACTGGCAATCTGAGCCTGAGCAGTTTCTTGTGCAACATCCTCTCAAGGACAAGGGTGCAGTTTCACCTTCATATGGCTGACATTTGAACTTTCCAAGAAGCCAACACACAAACACCAGGTGTTCTTGTGATCTCATGAAGAGATTTTGTTTTGGGTGCACAGTGCAAGGTGAACTGCAAGTTCTCATTAGTGTATGAAGCACAGTGTGACTCCAGAGCACATATGTAGCAAAACAGACATTATGAATTTCCATATGAGCTTTCAGTGTCATACACTAACTGGATAGTTCTTAGTGTAACTGGCACAAGCACCACTTGTTGCACCTTAAAAATTTCATTCAGATTTTCCACTTTCAATTCCCAGTCTCCTCAAGTGAAAATACATCCACGTACCTCTCTGTGATCGCAGGCGTGGGAGCACTCATGACCTCTTGATACAAGATATTCAAGCCACACAACCATTTATCAGTATCATCTTTAGAGTCAGCTGAAAAAAAAAAAAGCACATCATCAATCATAAACATCAAAACAAAATCAACACAAAATCAAGACATAACTTTTTACATAAACCCTAGTATACAAAGCTGCTGACTAACCTTCCTCTTTGACAAATTTCATTGCATAGCTTCATGTTGCTACCAATAAAAGTAATAAAAAACAGCATAACTTTGGGGGTAGGTAAGCTCTGACAAAAAAAATACCTCCTTTTACAAGACTGCTTATCAGAGCAGTTAAGTTTCAATATTTCAGCAAAAACACTATAAAAACACTGCTGAGTTCCTGTAGTAACACAATCAAAATTCATTTTCTTATCATCTGTCTCAAAAGTGGCAGAAGTCCAAGGCCTAGATCAGAGCAGCTTCAAGTGCACAGGCAAAAGAACTCACATGAAGCTGGTTCATTATATTCCCAGCAACCTACCACAAAACTGCAATATACTGACTTTTGACATAATCACTTCCCATCTATCTTAATCATGCCTCTAAACACAGATTGTTCCAAACTAAACTGAGGCAAGAGGAACAGAAAGGGAGCAATGAACAAAACTGGTGTAGCTTATATAGAATATTTTAATACAAGTTTAAAAAAGGTCTAAAATTTCTTACATGGCTTAACTAGAAGCCAGGTACATCTTCCTCCCAACCCTGAAAATTAGTGTATCACTGCCTTGTTTTGTTTAAAATTTAGTTTGCCTTTCCATTTCCCAAAACAGAACTGTCCTTCCCATCATTGATCATGATTGCATTTGGTGATTCTTCAACCCAACAGAAGCAAGATGAGGAACTGCCTGCTGGGCACAGCTTTCCCTAGGAAATACCAGCTAAGCTGAAAGAACCTTGCATGAGACATGATCATTAAAGCCCTCAGCTGGGCAAAGTCCATTTGATTTAGCAGGCTGGCTCTGAAATTGCATGAAGGAATTCTTCAATTAAACCAGCTCTGAAAAATTATTTTCACACAGGAGCTGAAATCTTTTAACAGCCTTCAAAGCAAATCAATTTCACAAAAGGTGAAGATTACATTTTATTTAAATATACTTTCAAACAATGCTTTATCCCCCAAGGATGAAGCTGGAGCCCAGCCTCAGCTCCCCATGGAAATGTTTTTCAATTAGTTACAATTTCGGAAAGAACACCCACTACCACTGCCAAACCAATTCTTCTCTCAAGACAATTCTGCCCTTTATGCTACCATTCCCTTCAAGGAACAATTCTTTTATACTGTTTTAAGAAACTACGACAAAGCCCTTCAACGAGGAAAAGGATTTCCCCCTTAACTCACACATGTATCACGTTGTTCTGCACTTCAGCATTACAGCAATGTCTCATGGTACCAAGTGTTTTCAAAGCATTGGCAAAGGCCTGTTTTGAGAACTGCCATGGGGGAGGGACTGAGAGGGCTGCTAGAGGAAATGAAGCTGAAGTCCCTGGCACAGCTGCATGTAAGCACAGTCACTTACTCAAAATTTTCACAGACTTCAGTCACCGATGGTAAAACTTACTTAAAGTTTAAAAACTCTAAGAATGGATTAGTCACAAGCAGTCTTTCATTTCTAAAGCATCCGACTGCAAAAAATTTGTCTTCTAATACTACAATCTATGAGAAATTCATTCCATAAATAATAAAAAAATAAAAGCTGTCAGCATTAAAACACCTACAAAGCACTCCCCTTTTCTCACATTAAGATTTTGCAATTAATTAATAGTTCAAATGGGTAAGCACAATCCTGCTCAGGATGGAGAGAACTATGACTCCAAATAAATTGTCTGTATGGTTCTAAACCAACAACCCATTAGAACTTTTTATAAAAGAAATCTCTTTGTAAATTCCACAAGTTAGAAACTGTATTCAGCCTGTACTGTAAGAATTTATATCCCTTTTCATTTCAAAATCTTTGGATTTGTGACCCTGGATAATCTTGCTCAAAATAAAAAGTGCCCCAGCCCTTTCTATAGATAGAGGATACAAATTCCCTTTGTTTCACATAGATCTCTTCATTTTCAGTTTATCACCTTCCAATTTTATTTATGATCCCTTAGTACTTACTTAGAAGACGTTTAGTATTATCAGGTAACATGCACACAACACAAACTAGAACTTCATTTTTCCAAAGTAGTCTGCATCTGCCCATAGGTGATAGGACAATTTCTGTAATACAGCTGCAGTCTAACTTTTTATGATTATTGTTTCCAAAATCATTTTGGCCAGACTGAAAATGTCAGGACAGTATTCTGGCCACACTGAATAGCTGTCTTTAAAGAGAGCAATGTCACCTTTGCTCTTCAGTGTTGAAAACCTTACTGGAGATATTTAACCAGCAAAAGTCTACCTTGCTAGAAAAGACCAGAAACGGCACTTGCATGTCACACCATTCAAAAGTGACACATTCCAAATGCACCAGAAGGGCTGAATAAAAGTCTGTCTCTGGTTTTAAGCATCTGGTGCACTCCTGAACTGCACAAGTTAAAACCACAGTATTGTGTGCATTCCTGTTCCATCGATGTGTTTGACTTGTTCAGTCAGTAGCTTTAAAGAAGAAAGAAAGAAGATAAAAGTACCTGCTAAACTTAAGGTGTTGAGGACAAACTGGGTACCGTAAAAAATAGTAAAGCAGTGTTCTTCTCTGTGCTTTGCTTTGCAACGTTCAAAGTCCTTTGAATTCTTTCCTGGGCGAATTTCTTTTATTTCCATCAGGTCCACTGAAAGGAAATAACATTCAGTCAGTTATTGAGAAGAGCCTGAAATGGTAAGACAGATAACTCAAAGTACACACACGCATACAAAATATATATACATGTTATATTTAAACTTGCAGATCTGTATTGCACGAGAAATGCGAATTGCACCAGCTTGCAATCCATAAATCCACAAGTAAATAGTCACAGACAATAGCAGAAAAGGACCAGAAGAAGAAAAATAACCTGTCATATTTTTATTATTTCATTATCACCCACTATCCATGGACAGCGTGCATACACGTGGCCCTCTGGGTCACAGAAAATGTGATTTCACAAACTGCATTAACTCTGAGCAAGGAATTTCCAATTGCCATGACAACTGTTCAGAAACAAAAAAGAAAGATACAATTCTAACTTACCTACCTAAAAGTTACATATACCTTAGATAGCCAGCTAACCCTGACAGCTAGTACAGCCACTGATAATTTCAAGAAAAATATTTCAAGTAAGAATATAAAGAGAAAATCGAGTTTAATAATTAAAATGTGAGTCTTCTCATGGCCAGCTCCGGAGAGATCTGTGTTATTTAACATAACCTGTTGTATCACTTTCATCTCACTGCTCTCCAGAGAATACAGGTATGCACTGGAGCACAGCAGAATGGGAACGCTGCTCAAGGACACACTCTCCCAAGTCAGCTCTCTTTTTCCAAACCCTTGCTACAGAGCCTGCAGAACAGGAGTGAGACAGCACTGAAATAGAAATATGTGTGCTCTCAAGATAAGATACTTATTAGAAAACTGAGGAAGTGGTTTTTCTCTGCCTGTGGACCAGAGAAATAAACAGCTCTTTCCACTTCTGGATAGTCTTGACTTACGAGCTACAGGATGAAAAGTGAAGAAAAACATTTCACGGCTGCCCTTGAATCAGACCTAGCAAGATCCAAGGAGAACAGCTGAGGGTTTCTGTCCCTGCATTTAAGAATGCCACAATACAAACCCCGTTTTAAATGAGCACCTCATCAGTTACAGAACACCATCAATAACATAACAAAACAGCAGCTCTGCTGCCAGCAGAGGCTGAGCTGAGCAATGGTAAAGCTTTCACCTGTGTAATGCTGCATTTCTATGATGCCAATGTGGACAGACAAGCAAGGAAGTTCATCAACAAAATTCTGATAATGAAACATTAATTCATCTTAGAACTTCTTATTCTCTGCAAAGTATCCCAGGGTAAACTTCTACCAGCCACTTCTTTCTTATAGTCATTAAACAACTTACACTGAAAATGAGACCTCAAAGATTAACCTGAACTAATCATAGGATACCAATCAAAATTCTTTCTTAAATTAATTCTTCTGACCATCATTATTCTCAAGGTAGAGATTTTAATGTCTCAGCCTCCCTTTCAAACTATGAAAACATCTCCTAAGATCTGCATATCTGATTTGTCAGGGCCCCTAAATTTAGATGCAAACTGCTAAAATAAATTCACATTGTGCCTATAAACGACCAGGAAAAAAGCTCTTAATAATGACTCTGATCCCCTTACCATTCAGTCTCACTTAGATCCCTAAAGATGTATCCAAATTACTATCCTAAATGTCACCATCTGAAAAAGTTGATCTTAACCCACCAATTTACATCAGTATCAGCAGAGAAGAATCAGGACGCAGAGACAGAAAGTACCCAAATAGAGAGGGGAGGAGGTTGCATGGCTGCAGTAAATGGCATGGGACTGCACACCAGGCTGGCTCATTCCAGCCATTGGCACCAGTCACCTCTTCTGCTTTCCCTTCACCCAATAAATCCCTGCTGAAAAACACAGTTTTAACTTCAAAGTGAATCACAACTATAAATCCACACACATGAACAACACAACAAAAGGCCCTCTCAAAGTACAAACTATAAGCAGCAATAAAAGAGATTTCACAACCTGCACTGCTGTTGTCATTTCCAGGGGCTCTTACCTCACACTGACCTCTGAAATAAGCACACAAACTTACCCAATGTCTCCCCTCAGTTACACACACTCACTACAGTCCTTCTCCTTGCATTACAGCCTTTCAGCCCCACCATCCTCTTCTCCTGCATGAACCTAGGTGGATATACACAGATGCACAAGGATGTTTGTGTGCACAGATATATTATTGCTTCCCTAACTGTTTTTTCAGAAAGTGTTTCACTAGACCCTAATTGCTAAACATTCAGTAAACAGAGGAATGGTTCAGCAAGAGAACAAAACTGGGTGAGAGGAGAAAGAAATACTTATATTAAAGAAACTCAAATTCAAAATCTAATGTCTCTCTTCAGGCAACATTCTACACAACCTACAAAATTCAGGCAAGACATCATTACATTTGCTTAGAAAATAAACAGGTACAAAACACAAGTTTTATTAAATATTCTTTAGATTTTTACAGAAATAAAGCTATAATATATATTACAGTTTCAGAAAATGAATGGAAACTGCCTGTATGTATTTTAATGACATTTCATGGTGTTCGTTAGGATGTATTACTCCACATTATTGAAAGAAAAGCCAATGTGGAGAATCAAAGGGAGAAAAGAGAAATATGAGCACCAAGCATTAATTCTGGTCTTGCTCTAAGCTCTGTGTCCTCCACAGGTAGTCTGGAGTCGCTTGGCACCCTCCACGTGATGCCCACTAACTCCAGAATGGCTGCTTCCAACAATATCGAGAAAGGAGCAGGCCAGGAAAAGCTGCAACATGTTTCAGATTCAGATTAGTAAATCAGCTGGACCAATTTGGCTGTTACGCAGTCACTGGGAACTTTTTATAGCACAATCTGTCACTGAACAATTAAAATGTAACTTCATACCTATGCCAGAATGCAGGCACAGCACCTCAGACACTCTATCTTTGTACTGCCTTGAAGTAGTGGAGCTTTCCTCCTTCTCAATCCCACATGCAAATTGCAGAGCCATATCCTGCCCTGGCTTCACTCATACATATTCCTAGGGCCTAATATACCCAAAAAAACCCCACAGACCTGGACAGATGCACCTCACAGAGTCAAATCAAATCCAATACACTTGCAGGTAAAATTTCCACAAGAAAGGTGAAAGAAGATTAAAATATTTCCCAAGGAAACATGAATCAAAGTATGCCCTGTAGAGAATTTGACTCACATCCAGCAAGACAAGGAGAGTGTTCCCCCAGGACAGCCAGTCCCCACACAAACAGTTTATAGAAGTCTCGTGCCACTCTAAAACCCACAATTAGTGATGATTTACATTTCATCCATTCCTTTATGTGATTATTTCCCCAGGTCGAAAAGATCTCCTTAGCAGCCTCATCAGTCATAGATTGATTCTGACAACTCCCTCAAGTGACTCTTTATGGAGACCAGACTCCAAAGCACCTTCAGTTACCATCCTGTCTCAAGTACTGATCTGGATGTGAGTTTGAGGCAGTTCAGAGCCTGAAGCTGCCAAACTTCAGCTCCTGCTGCTGTGTGTTGTTTGGCAAATCAGTGAATTCAATGGATCATTACACTACTACACAGATATTGTCCCAAGATTGCTCAGATTAATTGCTCAGCGCCTTCCAGGGCACCTGCCAGAGCTCTTTATTGCCGTGAAGTTAACAATAAACTTTTGATCCTCAACAACTCCACTGATTTCCATTCAAATAACCTGGCAGCAGTGATCATGTTCAGTCACACACTTGCAGGTACCAATTCCTGTTACATTTCCTTCAGTCACACTTGGAGGTAGAGGGTAAAACAGAACCTGCATTTCACTGCAGCACGTGCTATGCAAGCTGAGTGGAAGACACAATACAAGATAACCCAAGGTAGAAAACTATGTCAAGAGGAGAAGTGCAAAAAAACCATTACACTGTTATGTACAACACTGTGCTCCTCATTCCAGAAGAGAACAACCAGCACTGCTATTTAAAGAGAGAAGTTCTGGCCCTGCCTGCCACATGGTCACCCACCATTCACCTCTGAGTGGGAACACAACCATCCCCACCTGAACAGGCAGGTGGGTTAGGGAACAGACCCTGTTGAAAACCAGCCTGTGCCAGCAGCAGAGAACCTTCTGTGAGCTGGAAGTGCCCATCTAAGTTCACTGGAGGAAGGCACGTTTGCAAGAACACCTTGGTTCAAGACAGGTAATGTTATACTGGAACATCAGGCTGATTGTATATAAATGCATGGGTCATAAAAACCTTGGAGGCTGTCAACCTATCAAGGTACCCTTGATAGAAAAGTCTATCTTCTACAGTGTAGAAGTTTACCTGAATCCGTCACTATGGACTACAAAGTTCTCTAAGATAACATTCCTGATTCAAAGCCCTAATTCCCCAGGAGTCTTTCAGTGTCTGTAGCCACAAATGGTGCTTGGATCAGAGCTCAGTCATGTACTTAATGAAGGAAAAGAAAAAGCCTACAGAGCGATTCAGAGGAGGCTTACAGAGTCAGAAATCCTGAGCATTACTTCAGTAAGTCTCAAGAAGGCTTAAGGGAAACTACTAGCAATGCTTCGAAGAAGAAAATAAGGGACTCTGATCACCCAAGCTGTGTGCACCAAGCCATGGGGTGGCCATTCTGTCTATGAATATAATTACATTTTCATGTGCATATATGTATAGCAACATTACATAGTCAGAAGCAGATTTTTTTTCCCAACAATTTGCATTACAAAATATTCCAAAGTAGGTTTCATTTTAGAAAGGCAGAAACTGCCCACTGCAAGAGGCTGTGTGCAAGTGAGTGCCCAGTGAATGAAGAAAGCCTTCAGCATCCTTTTGCAAACTTATTTCATGGTGGTTAGTGAGGACAATGGCTCTGCTCTCACTTCTGCAGAATTAAATATTAACTACACAAGATGTGTTTTAACAGCCTCTTTTATTCAGAGCAGCAATGAAACACAAATGATGTGTGACTCTAGAGGGAACAAGGTGAGGCTTCTCTCAGAGGACAAAGTCACAAGAAAGCAGAAATGTCCTGCAGCATGGCAGTCCAGATGTGGTAGGGAAAGTCATTCAGCTCACATATAGAGATGTTTACTGAGACATTCAGAGGCCCAAGGAAGTCATTACAGATGAGCCACAGAACTTCTGAAAACACAGTTACAAGGATGAAATATGAGAAACAGTGTGGTGCACCTTGAGAAAGCACCCATGACTACCTTTCCAAGGGGTCCTCTGGGGATTTAGCTGAGTGACTGACATCAGGTTTAGAGAAGTGCACCTTTGAAACCCACAGGGTTTTACATAATCAGGTCACACAGAGCTGTCATGTATAGTAACAACAAATTACTACTAAATTCCTAACTTCTCACGGGACTGCTCAGTAGAGCACCATGTTAGAGAGCTTCTCAGTTTGAGCTCTGAATTCAAGGGGCTTTACGCCTGGCTACTGTTTTCATACTAAAAATTAAAGGGCACCTCCAGAAAATGACATGAGAATAGGGCAAAATTTACACATGTGCCCATAAAAGTTTACATTCTGCTCCATGCAACAAAACAAAACAAAAATTACTTTGGGAAAAGGATGGAGTACCTACATCTCACACTCACTTTGATCAACCAATTTAGGGGTACTCAGGTCTGTGCAGTTCATTCCATCCCCGTTTCACTGGCTGGCCATGACAGGAAGTCTGGTCGTTGTAAGTTAGCATCAGACATTGCAGAACTGAGCTGCTAAAGGGAAGACACTGTTTGAAAAGAGCTAGAGGCTACACATGTTCATTTTTTTCATTTGACCACAGAAACCAAGCTCCATGTACTCAGCTGAAAACTTACACAAAGATCCCCTGGCTAACAACTGAAATACAGCCATTTCAAAACACACCAAAAAAAAGGTGAATTTTAATGTTCCTTTGTGAAGCTACTCCACAAAGAACAAGAAGTGGATTCACTTTTGCAATGACATAACTGTTCTTTAAGAGATTCAGAATACAGAAAGCAAATGACAGAATAGAGACTCAGGGTTTTCGATGAGAGTTTATTCATAACTTTAAGTCTGAAACAGTAAGGAAATTCAGACAAAGAAGTTCTGCTAGCAGTAAGGAAAACAAAGGTCACTACTAGAAATCAGTAAGATCAAGTCTAACATCAAGCCAAATGAAACCCTCATTTCACACTCCTCAGAAGAATATGGAGATGTTCATCACTTCTCCCAGAGAGGTACAGATCTGTAAATGTTTATACCATCTTCCCCAATGGAGGAAAAAAAGTTTTCCACCACAGAACAAATTTAGATTAACATTAACAATTCTACTAAATAAATGACTCAGCTGTTTAACACAAAGAAAAAAAAATTAATGTTTAAGAATGTGAGCCACATGCATGAACACTCTCTTAGGTTCTAGTTTTTGAAGTTCCCCAATGTTTCTGACAGCCAAAAGGATGCACGGCATCAAAATTTGCTCTCTTTGGCAGGTCATTTTAGCAAAGATTTTAAAAGCAAAATTATCAAAATTTAATTTCAAGGCAAAGGTGCATTGAAATTAACAAAATAAAGCAATGAAGATAAAAAACCCAACCCTTGGTAGGTAGAACAGCACTGCCTGTGGCAACACACAGAATGTAATGTAAAGCTATTACATTAAAATACAGATCTCTGGATTTCCCTTCACCTTGTCAGTTGAATGTGGCCTGATCCGGTGCTGTTATCTACATGACCCTATTACAGATGCACAGCTTCTATAACAAGCTTTGATCATTAAATATCCAGGTGCAACATTTTGCAGAAACTAGTGATTCCTGCTCGGCAGTGTACCACAGTCCGAAAGTACAGGGCAACCTTACAGATTGAGAAAAAACAGATCCCACAGGTTCTCATTCTACTTTTAACATGAATTTACTAAGTCTGGCTCTAGTTTCCACACTCCCTTTCTTAACACACCCGTGAAACATGAAAATTCAACTTTGTTTTATGTTTGGGTTTTTTAATCATGTTCTAGAGGACAAATTCTGTAAAATCTCCTCCCTTCGGCAGGAAAGAAAATCTCAAGTGAACTTAACACTTGATAACTTTTCTGTAGGTTAAATGAAAAATCAGTAATGCTAAACGACTTTGAGATGGCAAATGTATTTAGTAAATGGTCATTTTATTCTACAAACTCTGGGAAAATATTACATATAAAACTAGAGAAGTGAGACTGTGAAAAAAGCAGTTCACATTAATTCTAAAATAACATGTTATACATTGTCAAACACTGGTTTCTGTTATAAATGAAAAAAAGATACAAGATAGTCCTATTGCATCAATGAAGGTCTGGGCTGCAGAAAAGAGAAATGGCTATTATTGTACTGTGGTGTGTCACAAGCATCAAAAGCTTCAATTTAAGTATAGCCTTTATCCCTCTGCTTCGTAATTCTGCAATTGCATCGACGCAAGGTCTGCACCTCTGTCACTCCCCAACCCAGGTAATTCATCCTCTGAGAAAGTTTTCAGAATAAATTAATAGTAACATATCTCTTCCTTTTCTCTTTCAGTGTTACCTACACCCTGACCTCTCAGTCTGCATACAGAAAGAGCAGTTTCACAGCTGATATATAACTTTTTCTAAACATGGCCTTCTGATGCTTTAAAACTATTTCTTGTTATGAGCTTGCACAACTAAATTGTCACCAGTCTGGAGTCTTTTGTAATAAATAAAAATTGAAAAAAAAAAACCCAAGTGATCTTTCGTTTCCAAAAATTAAGAGATTAAAATATAGTTTATTTCATTTTACAAAAGCAGGTCACCTCTTCACATGAAAAAAAAATAAAATTCCTAGGTATTCAAAAACAGAGAAATCATCTTCTGTCCTCAGACAGAATCTTCCTTGAAATGAGCATGCTTGTATTACAGAGAATCACACACTTGCACATTCAAGAACAGCACCACAGATTTCTGTGAGTATAAATTCTCCTGGCTGTGATTCATCCCTTCACTCAAGGGATTCTTGGAAGAATATGCAGAAACTCACACATTTTCCAGTGACTAATCCAACTCTAGTCACCATGAACTTTCCCTTAATAATTGTCCTGAAAGCACTTTGCATCTGAGAAAGAATGAAATACCCATAACGGATCAGCTTCCTGGAGATTTACACCTCGCCACCTGCTTGCTCTGCAAGCTGAAATATCCCAACTTTGGGCCCTAATTTATTCATGTGCATATAAATGCTATCCCACAGTTTGGGAGGCCTTGTTTGGGAGTTCTGGAATGCAGCAAGCCCCAAGTGTCTCAGCCAGCAAGCCCTGGGTGTGATGCCTTAAATGACTACATAGACACAGAGACTAGACAGGAATAAAGGAGGGATTTATTTGAAAGGCCTTCAGAGGTACACTTTGGGCTCCAGAGGGTCCTGCCTCAGTGGATCCCAAAATGGACAACAGGTCATGAGTTCTTCACACTTTTATATCAGCATAAATTGACCAAGCAGAACGCAGCCAATGATGGAATTTTCCCAAGCTTGCCCCTCTCTCCCCAACATGAAAGTTTACAGTTTTTGGCCTAGAACAGTCTGGATGTACTCGGAGAGCAAGCTAGAGAGGCTTTGTTATGTCTATCTTAGTATAAACGAACTTATAGCACTTAACGAGCGACAGGAAACTTCAGAGTTACACTGGGCAATACAGGATTTGAAAAATACAAAAGTTAAAACCTAAGGCATCAGGTGTCAGCCACACAGATGTGTCCTAGCAGAGTCCTGGCAAATCCTGCTCACCCTTGGCCACCTTTTCCTTCCCCTCTGCCTGTCACTGCTGTCCCAGTGGGTACAACACACCCCACGGCGTGGCCAGCCTGGGGCAGTCTGAAGTGGGGAGAACCAGCCTCGGGTGTGTGTGACCTCACCCAGACCCACACACAGCTATAAAGGTTAATCACACAATAAAAGTACACAGCAGAACCATAAGGAGGCAACACACTGCAACAGGTCATGCTGGCAAGCCACAGCTTCACAATTATCTATCCAGTGTGCATGGATTGTTTCTGCAAGAAAATGGCCCATTACAAATTAAACACGCAAATCAAATCTCTCTGTACAAGGAAACCAAATTTTCCTTTTCTCAAGCAAAAATAAGTTCATTCTCTCAAATGCCTATCTGGGTAGACAGGTGAGACTAACCTCAGAATTTTAACTGCTTAATGCTAGGCTGTGAAAACATCTCAAACTTCTTTCACACATGGTCAGAATTACAGTGCCTCTTGATCTACTGTTAGCATATCCTTCTCTAAAGGACACAACCAACCTGTTTTCTTTCATTTAGGGGAAAACACAGAGGTTTCTCTCCAGTTCCTTTTCATTAGAAATTCCTTTTGCATATGGCAACTCAAGTCTTTCAAAAGGTCAATGTAAAATCTCCAGTACTTGGACACAGTGTGATCTGAACCACACAATGAAGACAGAGATTGTTTATACCAGATTTTCTGCCCTTTGTAAATCCTCACTTCTTACCACACCAAAGACCTGGATCTAGAAAGAGTTTTCTGAAGTTTCTCATCCAGAGAAACACATCTGCACTGAGCAGGAAATAGCCTTAATTTTAGCAACTCTTTATTCTAAACAGAAATACTGGCAGGTTTTTCACAAAAGGGACCTTTTCATGAGCAATGCAATGTAAAACACACAGTAGTGCCACTTTTGGGCCCATGGGGTTGTGTAAATATTTATGTAAGTATAGTTAATCCTACATCTCTCCGTTGCCCGGGTCAATTTATGCCAGAATAAGAATAGCTGCCTTTTTGTTATTGTGAGGTTTAACTTAAATCACTTCCAAAATAATATTAACCAAACTTGAAAAAGGTTGTTGCAATAAGTATAATCAACTCTGGCTTAGAGGAATTTGAGTGTTCTTCAAACATTTACAGTCCATCAGCAACAAAATCAGCACTATGACATCCAAAATTCCCAACACTATATAGGGCAGTTAGAGAGAGAAAAAAACCAATTTTTCTCTTGATCTCCAAAGGAAGAGTATTAAAATAAAGTATAAAAGCTGGACTCCATCTTCGCTATCTATTAGCAGCCTATTTTTGTGTCCCAAAGTTAAAGAACTCTCCTCACTATCTGATTTAGAACCACAAACCCATAGCAGATGCAAACATTGAGTTTTCTGCCTTCTGAAAAGAGCAGTTGCCAAACTTGAGCTAAAATAGCACACACAGAACAGGAAACGATCTTAACTTTCCCACTCATACAGAGTATTAATTCTTTTTGGACTGACACACACACAAATAGCAACCATTAGGATAACACCACGAATATAAGATTTTGTATCGCTTAAGTGTATTAATATATTATAATACTTGAGATGATTATTCTCTACCCTCAACCACTTAAAAAAAAAATCAAAAACCAGAAACATGGGTTTTATTTGTCACAAAGTCAACATAATCCAGCAGCATATATTTGGGGTCATTCATATATGCATCCATTTTCAATAGGCTACTCCATTCAATTATCAAATAGGAAAGCTTCACATCCATAATTTTTCCACTTTTCAAAAAGCAAAAAGAAAGCCTAAGTCTCAGTCAAAAGAAGCAATAGCAACATGCAAATAACTAACTAAATAAATAAAATACTTCCTTCCTCTTCAGCAAACACACTGTCAGCAAGTTAAAACTGCAGTGACTTTCATTTCTACTACACCAGAAATGGTTCATGGTTGGAACAACTGTTTATATCATATTCTGGAACAGTATCTGCAAAATACAGCTTGTTGGGGCAGATTCGTTGCTTTTTAAGACAATAAAACAATATTTTGCATATTTGTGCTTTAGGCTAGGACATCTTCTAAGACCTAAAGTTCCCATCATTATACACATCACTGAAGTGTTACTCAATTTAAAAAAATGCTACAGTACCACAATTTTTGTGGAGAGGCAGAGGGCTTTTGGGTAACTCACAGGTCTGGAGCAATATTCCCTGTTCAAGCAATGACTGCCTGGGGATCTGGTAGCCAAATCATTACCCTGCTGGATCACCCAGGTGTAAGAGTTAAATTACAATATCCATCTTCTTTTAAAAGCATTAATATCCATGCATAGAGCAAACTAGTTAGTTTATTGCCACAGACACACACCACCCCCAGGAAGCTTTGATAAAAGGTGGTTACAAGACAGGACTGAAGAAGTTGACCCCAACACGGAATGCACAGTCTGTCCAGCTTTAAATCTGTCCCCTCTGGGCAAATGGCTACAACAAGATTCCAACAACATGGTCAGAGATTGGTTTGGCCAAAGGACTCTGAGGTCTCTTTCCCCCACTGAGTGGTCATTTTCTGACATGTTTTAATCTTATTGCTGTGTGTGTAAACCCCAAGCTTTATTTGCTAAACAATATTCAAGCACTGCTGTTGTAACTGAATTCTACATGCCCTCTCAGGACTTCTTTTTTGGCACAGTACCAGCAATGCACTTGTACTTGCATTCACACACATCATCATAGGAAAGGATAATTACCCTCATTTGTCACATAAGAGCCTGGGACAATGAAAGATAATGATCCAGAGTATCTGTTAATTAGGGTGTCCAGACCTGTTTGCTTTTTCACAGAATACTGAATATGACCAAATTTTCACCACCAATGACAAAATCATCCTCCCAGACAGCCAGTCTTTATTTCCCCTATATCACATTTCCAGTTGCAGACTCAGTCTCCACAAGGAACGAGACAGGAACCAGTGGAAACAGTAGCAGAGATTTAATACCTGTAAGTCAGGAGCATGAAGAGAAATTGCTCAGACAATCCCAAAATCATGCAAATTCTCAGTGCCTGTCTTTGCAGCCTTACAGATCATCGGGTGTTTAACTTACCATGTATTTACCAAAAAAACCCAAAACCTTCTAGAAATCCACACCTCAACACACCAATAAATGATTCTGGCATTTCAGACAAACTTCAATTCCTTTATTGAGGACAAACACTACTTAGCAGCTGCAGAGTAGAACCATGCTCACATTACAGTTACCATATAGTCATATGCAAGCCCTGTAATTACATTACACCACCCTGAGCTGCACAAATCACAGAAAGCCCAGGCTGACCTTTCTTGGCATCAGTCGTGTTCATAAAAACTGAGGATTAGCCTCACTTTATTCTTCTATTCTAGTTTTTGCAGCCCTATCTAGCCTTACACTCCCCTTTTGTTTCCCAATACCAACTCAAGGCCTTGAAACCACCTTATACCTCACAGCTTCATCCTCTTAAGTCATTAGTACTTTCCAATAATGGTCTTAAATAATGATTTCTATAATGGGACAGCAAATTGCCCAAGAATACCAAAATGTGAATTCAGTTTCCCTGTATTTGAAAGTGTTTGGTTGGTTCTTTTTACTTTTTGGAGAGAGAAGTGGTAAAGAATAATTACTCACTTGAATTATAAGACAAAATGATGGAAAACAGTCTGTCAATTCAGAGAACACAAACACCATCATATTCAAAGATGAAAACTCTGAGAACAAGGCTAAGGATAAAAAGCATGTTAATTGTATTTAAGTAATGTTAGATACCTAAATAATGAGCTGCAGAAGATTCTTCACCTATGTTGCAACCATTCAGAATATTCTCAGCAAATTACCAAACTCTTTCAGGCAAAAGCTTCATAATGTTATGAAGGTTTGTTAAATTAATATTTGACAAGTACATCAATCTATTAGTAACTCCAAGTTCAGGTACACGTTGCAAATACTCACAGAAACCTTCAATCTTGTCAGCTGTCTTGCTCCATGCTACCTGCCTGGTTTCCATTATGACTTGAATAGTCCTCCTTTCTGGGCTGCTCTTCTTAAGACTGAATATTGTCATAACAGTTCCCAATTCCAAGGTCCTTTTGATCTGGCTCTTCTCATATTCAGGCAGCTCTCCATAGTCTATATTCTTTCTGGGCATTTTTTCTTTTTAATCAAACTTCTATGGTCTTCAGTGTGCTGAACAGAAAAAATATAAGAAAGAAAAGGGAGAAAATTGCATTTTTAAAACAGCATTTTGATTTCTTTAAAGATCACATTTATGTAGCTAGATACCTAACAGAGACTCCTGCCCATGCAAATGCAAGGCAGGTACATGGCCAACATTAACCCTTGCTGGTTTATCCTGAAAAGAGAAACAAGAGGGCATTTCCAGCAACATCAGCTTGTGTAAACTCTTGCCCTCTATTAGAATTTAAACTTTGGATGAGACCTACATGAGAATGTGAAGTAGGTAACTGTCCTTTTGAGAACTGTAATGAGGGGAAAACATGAGTAATACAAACACTGAAGTGCTGGCTACATCTAAAAAGTCTCAGTTGGTGCACTTTTAAACTTCATGGCTCTGTTTTTCCTACACAGCCTACTTTTTCTTACCCACACGTTGGGTGGCAGATATTTGTGTGCATACACTTGGGACACATCTCGGCACAAAACTGCCAGAAAAGGGATGTGTACAGAGAAACTCTCACAAATATTGGCTAATTTCTGTGCTCTCCCACATCACTGCATCAAACAGCTAATTACGAGCCTGATTACCCCTCAGTGAGATTATTTACAAACAGAATGCTCTGCAACCTGCTCTTTCATCCATGAATGAGTGCCATTGTCACACAAGTCGCAGGGGTTGGTGCCACACAGCTCTCAGCCATCCCCCTTAACCCCACCCCTCAGCAGGACAGGTTTAAAGAAGCTCTGTGCATGCAGCCACCAGCCACGGCGCCTCCTCTGCTTCTCTTCCTCTCTCCTCAGACCACTGCTCTCCATCACAAGCAGTTTCAGTTTCCGTGTTCACGGCTAATTTGACCGTGGCACTTCTCGCTTCCCCTTCGTAACTTCTGCCAGCCGTCGCCTCCTCACCCCGTGTCACTGTCTCCTGACTGCTCTTTGCTGCTCCCTCTTATTACTGTCACTACATTGCCTTTTAACATCATGCCACCAGCTGCTTTAGGACAATCTCTCTGACTTTCAAGCTGTCCGGTGCAATCATTCCAATCCTTTTTTGAATTCTACCACTTCGATAAACACTTTTTTTTTTTTTTTTTTAAGTTAACAGAGAAGCTGCAACAGTCCCTTCTCACCTCCAGGGTGGCCTCTTCTGCACTGCCCACCATGAGCCTGAAGTGCTCTACAGCAAGAATCATCTCACTCCATGGTTTGCAAACCATTATACACATTATTTGGTGGCTTGTATTGACTTGTTACAGTAGTAAGAAAATTGACTACTCTTTCCTTATATTACTGAAAAAATACATGTATCCCAATCCCACAACTGGGAGGGAATGAACAACTTTGAAGTACTGTAAGCAATGGCAAATTTTTAATTTTTTTTTTTTTTAGCCGTAAGGTAACTGATACTTTTAGACTACCCAGAGATAATCGATTATCATTTAAATTACGACAGGCTTGCACCTAAAAGGACAGCCCTGGTCATCTTGTCTTGCTACAATGATTTGTAGTAACAAGAAATGAAAGGAGGGAAAAATAAAATTTAAATTAAAATCTTTGAACAGTGTCTGTTTTCTGACAAAAAAAGAAATAGAAACCATGTCTTCTCACTTTGCTCTTTTCATTAAGAATCATAATAAAACAAATATGCTGTGATTTGGGACAAGGTTTAAGCGTTTTGAGCAGCACTACACTGAACACTAAAAAACTGAACTTTTAAATTAGTATAGTTTTTCAAAAGGTGATAAAAGAATATACATCAGCTCTGCCTTTTGCAGTACAAGGTATAGTTGTTAAATGAAATATGATTTACAACAACAAGAAAAGAAGTTTCTAAATACAGCTATTCAGTAAAAGGCAATGCAGCATGTTTTTTTGAGAGGTAAGTCCCTTAGTTCAAAGGAACTGCCTCTTAGAGGTGGCTTCTTAAACAGTTTCTGCTGAATATAATATATTGGACTTCCCCTTTTAAAAGAGCTCTTTCTCCCAAAACCAGAGAAAACAGTGGATTTAATCTAACTTAACTCCGAAATCATAAGCCAAGATTTTCACTTACGATGGAAAGAATATTGCGATATTTGATGATCCTAACTGACCACTCCCAGACTGTTGTGGCTACCTGTTCCAGTTTAAGAATAACATCACAGAGAACTGCCTAATAGTAAAAGAACTAACAGAAGCCCTTGGCATTGGACCTTCAAACATGAGAAGTTGTTTTACACTCACCCACAGGTGCCCCTCAGCCTTTCTTACACCCATCACTGCACAGCTATTTGAATTAACAATCTTTCTACCCATTCATGCAGCAGAATTCTGTGATGACCTTAATCACCCCACTACCTGGATGCCTCTAACCCAGCGGAGTGTGAACTATAAGATACTGTGTGTAACAGAAGCATCGCTGCTCTTCTGCTGAAAAATTACTTAAGCCTAAGTTAGAAAGATCCAGCATCACTTACAGGACTCAGCAAGTGAGTTAATAATCTTCAAAACATGCCACAAGCTCTAGCTTAGACACAGACATGACTCTTTCCCTTTGACTGTAGGAATTACAGGAGAAAAATTTTGGTATCCTGTACCATATGCAGAACTTGAATCACTTGTTACGGTTGGTGTAAGATCCATTCTGATAGGTTTTAATTTAAAAGCCTAAATTGGATTTGGACTAAAAAGTCTAAAAGACACAATGCAAGTAACCAAGTGAACATGGACAGAAAAAAAACCCTAAATTCTATTTAATCTATCCTGTCTATTTAGTTTTACTTCAGACTTTCACACACAAACCCTTCTTAGCGGAAAATCAGTGTACAGCTCATAACTCTCTTAGTGATAACACAGAGAGGAAAAACTGTAGAAAAGGCAAACTATAAATGTACAAGTTAGCACAGAATATCTTGGATAACCATTGGTGAATCCATAGTCTGTTATAATTTCACCCATACGACGCAGCAGGTGCTTTCCACAGAAAGTTAACCAAGAAGTCGCAATCCAAAGTTCGACTCCAGCCAATTTCTAAATTCTCCTATGTGCTCTAGGCATTGCAGAAGGGTTGTTGCATCCTCTGCCTGAGCTCTGCCGTTCGATTTAGGACATCACCTCACCAGATGGATATTCACCAGTGACACCAGCGCAGTACCACAGCACTAATAATTAATAACAATCGATGCACGGCCCGTGCGATGCAGCTGCTGCCCGCAGAGCCCTGCGAGCCGGCGGGGCGAGCAGGGAGCGGAACCGCCGCGAGACAGTGCCCACCTGCCCCGGCCAGGCCGGGCCCTCGGCGCTGGGCTGCTGTCAGGCACTCGCCACACTGCCAAGGTTTCCTTCCTCCTTCTCCGTCAGGCCGGGCGGCGGCGAGGCCCGGCCAGACACAAGGTGTGGGGTGGCAGGGCCATTTCAGGCGGCCCCCAGACGCCCTTGTCCCCTCCAGCCCAAGTGCCCCCGCCGCCCCCTGGCACGGCTGTCCCTGACCCCTCGCTGCACCCCGGCTCTCCCCCCGACCCCGCGCNGGGCTCCGGGCGGCGGCGGGACAGTGCCGGCGCTGCCGCTCCCGTCCCGCTGCTCCCGCGGCGCCTCTCGGGGCTCCGCCGGTGCCGTCAGCGGGAAGGGGCGGCGCCACGTGACCCCGTGGCCACCCCGGGCGCCCGTGGCGCGGGCTCCCCTCAGCCCGGGGCACCGGCCCTGCCCTCCCGCGCCCCCTCAGCGCCGAAGCTGGGCCGGGACTCCTCGGGATTTCTCGACCCGTCCCTCCGCCTCCTCCGGGGCTGCTGTCGAGGCGAACTCCCTGCGGCCCCCGCAGAGCCCCGTCCCCTCTGCCAGGGCGGGCTGTCCTGCCGCTCCGAGTTGATGTTCTGCTCGTCTGAGGAGGGTGACTGAGCCTTAGGAAAAGGCTTTACAACGTCACTGTCCCTGGAGTTGCCTTGTCAAGTTAAAACTGACTCCAAGTGATCCGCTACAATTGTATCGCACCTCAGTTTAGGAATGGCAATGCTAAAAGTATTTCCCAGATAGGGATTCAGAGGAGCAGTGGTAGGACATGGCGTCCTGCTTGCAGGTCAAGCCCTGCTACATTCAACTTGAGGTATTAGTCTTGCCCCAGACCAATTTTGACAAATCTGGGGAAAATTCCTACAGCCATAGGCAGGATGACAAGGTCATGACAGGAAAGAAGTCGTGCCAGTACAGCAGACATCAAAACAAATGCCTAGAAACCAAAGCTAGGGATGCCACAGCATTTGCAGGGAGGCTCTTGGCTATTCCTGCAAGAGCTGTGCCATGTTACAATGGCAGGTCCTGTATTCCAAATGCTGATTCCCAAACACTGACGTTAAGTCTCGTGGAGATAATTTTTCATCTCCCCTCCTTCCCACGCTGGTGGCTGGCACAAGGGAGTTAAAGCACAGGTCTTTTAACAGACCAGTCTACTCTATTGAGAGGAAAAATAGTTTTCCATAATTTCAGTCAGCATTATAGATGGTTGAACAGTAGTCAAACATTACTTGATACTTTCACCCTATATGTGCAGAAACTACTGAAACAAAATTGTATCTGCCGTAGAGTTCTGCACCAAATGCCACCAGCAATATTACCTAGCTACACAGAAGGAGAAGAAAATGTCAATTGTATCCAGCTCTTCTGCAGGAGCAATTTGGGAAACTCTTCCCAAAAGCAAACTAACAAGCCTTTATCATTGTCAAAAGTACTAAAGGGTTTCAGATAAGTATGACTTATCAGAACAGAACTGAAGAACACATTCAAAATATACCACCACAAAAGAAAGAAAAGCCTGAAACCCAATACCTGGGAAAGGTGTGTTTCATTTTAAATGCAAAACAAAAAGATAATCATTGCAATCTTATCATGGTTTGCTATTTTGTGAAGACTTTACATTTTTCCAGATGTCTAACCTGGGAAAAGTTTGTCTCTTTATAACATGTGACTCAGTTACAAATTCACATCTTACAGGAGCCATGAGAATGAGAATGAGAATAGGAGAATATGTATTAATCACACCATAGTTTCTCTCCCATACATTATTTTTAGCTCCTCATCTTTAGATCTTCAATGTTTCATGCTGAGGCTGCCTTCGAAATTATATGAACGGTGGCAAAAAGCAAGAGCCAAGCAGCCAATTTCTCCAGCTGCAGAAGCTAATAACCAAACATCCATTCACACCACAGAGAGCTGAAGGGTGCAGGTGATCCTGGGCATTTTACATGTTTTACAAGCCGGAGATGACAGTAGTCACTTAATGCCAGCTGTCAGATCCAGAAGTCATCTGGATCCATTGACAGTGAATCCAGGTCCCAGCAAATACCAGCCCCAGCAGCCCCTCCTGGTTCCGCTTTGCTTGGGCAGGTACCAACAGCCTCCTCACCAGTCATATGGCACAGCTTCAGCACAGGAACCACCCTTGAACGACCCAGAAGCCACACAGACACAGAGCTGCTCATCTTTATGGTATTCAGGGTAGTTAAATGCTGCTGCGAAGAAAACCTTTGTTCTGGACATACTTGTGGTTGTGCCTCAGTGGTGTTTTGGAAGGACAAATAAAACCTACCAATTCTCAACATTTCTTGCATGACCTTAGACTTACCTGATAAAACTCTCCTAATGCTGAGGAGTCATTACATAACCAGAGAAAATATGTATGTTGGAGAAAGTCCTTCCTGCAGTGGGGATCATAACGTTGAATCCTGTAAATTGCTATATGTAACAAAATCTCAGATGGAGTAAGCAATTCTTAGAACCAAACCAATAAAACAGTAACTCTTAGAATCACCAGCTGTTATTCAGCATGTTCACTTGATCAGAAATAAGAGTACTCAGACATCTTCACAATCGCAACAGATTTGTTATCAGAATTAGCAGCTCTCCTATCCAACATCCAAAACTCAAAAGTGAGAACTTCCAGGCAGACAACAGAATTTCCTGAAAGGAGTATGGATCTCATAGTCACAGAAAACTATCAGACAACATCTTCAGTCCTTTGTTGTAGCAAAAAAAAAAAAAGCCTGTAGGTGTATGCTGAGGAGAGATGTGGGAAAATTAGTTCTCTGAGCTGAAGAATCTGCCCCAGCAAAGCCTGCATGTTTAAAAAGGAGAAGGTTAACCACTAGAATAAAGTCTTCCTTCCTTTATTCTTTTTTTCTGTTAAACTTTCTTCTTATAATTTTAAAAGGCCCCTTGAATTGTTAAAAAAAAAAATCACAATTCCTACTATAGGATCTGAAAAGTGAGTTTTTCAGCTGGGAGTATAGTTTTGTATTTTGTTCATAAATCCCTCAGAAAGGGAATTTATAGTGTTCACACTGACACTTTCTTAATTACAGCACTGAAAAGTTCAGCCTTGTCTTGTACTTGGTAATGAAGCGTTGATTGCTTCCCCTGAAGAATAAAGCAAGGCACGGAAGAGAAGCACAGGACTGGCTAGGCAGCCTCGTGGATATAATAAATAATGGTCACAAAACTGGTGCCACTTCTTCACAGGAGCTACAAAGAAAATACAGCTTTTGTGTAGAAGACAGAAATTGAAAATCTTTATCCCATCAACTGTAAGAAATGTTAAAGGGTCATTAGGCAGGAGGAACAAATATTTTAGAGACTGTCATGGACATTTTTTAGCCAAAGGATTACTAAACACCACAGTATCTGCACTCCATAGCAGGATGTATATTAGGTCAGCTAGATTTTCTGGTTAGAGCTTCAAAACTTATTAATCAGATGTTTCATAAAGAAAACTTAATTTTCAAGCTTTGCTTTTATGAACTTTTCATCTGCAGGACTCAAGCTGATTTTAAACATGCCAAGAGAACTCACATACTATCTCAGAGCTAAGGTGGCAACGACTGCAGCAGTCTGGAGGGGAGAGGGGAAGAGGGGAAGAGCATCCCTCCCAGTGTCTGTTGTCACTGGCAGGGCAGTCCTGTGCCACCGCAGCTCCTCATGGCAATGGCTTCCGCTGCTGTGGGGAGCCTTGATCATCTTTAGTGTCTCAAAGGGCTTTTTGTAGCATGAAGCTGATCTTTGGGAACAATGTCCAGCTGTAGCAGCACAAAATTCAAGGGGAATTTTACAAGGGGACCCACCTTCAATACCATCGTGCAGTGTGACAGGTCCAACACTCCCAGCACATCTTCTCAGCTTGAGAGAGCTCAGGCTCCTTGAAGAGAATCTCGTAGAAAGTGTTCTAGTGTGTACTTGGCTCCATTCTTATCAGCATTACATTTTAATCTTGGTAAATTATTGTCACTTAATCATAGTATTTAAAGTAAATATTGACTTAAAGTGAACTACTAAGGTCACTAGCAGAAAAGCTGCCATGAGGGAAGGGAGGTTGTGCTTCTAAGTGCCTGGCCTGCTGCCTGCTGAAATGTTTATCTGAGTCTTCAAATGTTGAGCTGCTCCTCAGTTCAGTCACCCTGTCTCTTGTTATTTGCAAGATCTGCATTTAAAAAATCTTCTGAGGAGTTACTGCCCATTGGCCTCATACACAAAATACAGTTCTGTCCCTTACAATTTCTGTAAAAATTTGCATTTGCAGATGTTGAAACACTTTTTAAAAAATAATGAAAATCATTTTATCACATTTTCAGAGACATCAGGTCCAGAGAGTGAGGAGGTTTGCCAAAGACCTCACAGCAGTTACATGCCTTGGGCAGAATATGGCTTTCAGCTTTTATCCTAATGTCCTGACTTTGGAATGGCATTTCCTCACAGCAAAGCTCACTGTGCCAGAAGAAACCTTTTTATTTATCAGAATTATGTTTTGAAAAGCTTCAGTCAAGTGAAAACTCTGCTGTGTGGTTTAGGATGCTCAATAAAAACCTTTTAAAAATAGATGTGAAAATACTTGAAATAAGTGTCAAAGTTTTTTAATATAATAATTAATTAATATAAATGTCAGTGTTTTTTAATACACTAACAAGTTATTTACTCAGCATCTTGAGCCAGCTTTGGCTACAGAAAACACCAGTATGTTTAAAGGGCTTGCAATCCCCCCTTCAGATGAAGAGTTAAATATTACAGTCACTACATCCACAGCAATAAAATGCCAGCAGTTCATTACCAATACTATCAACAGTGAATTGATACCAATGTTACAAGGCCTCAGCAGAAAAGGAAAACTGCAGAAGGCTCTTCAGGGAACCAGAGGAAATTTTCTCCTGTGCTTTTTAAGCCAATTACATAAAAATCTTTCATAAAAGTAATGTCAAATTTGAGTGGGAAGGACTGGGAAAAAAAAGCATTTGACAGTAGTTTCGAATGAGGTGAGTTGTAACACAGCAAGAAACAGCCCAGCTCTCCCTCCTAGGTAACTTTCAGCCTTTCATTTCTTTCCCACTGCAGAGTAGCACCACGGGTGGGTTGAGGAGGAAAAAGGCTCCGTTACCATCTGCTTTAGCCTCCTGCTCTCCCTCGTTATCCCTGAAAGCCTGGAGAGGCTCAGGAAAGGGAACTTCAGACAGGCTGGGCACAGTGAGCAGGGCTGGACTCGAGCCTTCAGCCGCTGCTCTGAGCTCATCCCGGGGAGCCACAGGGGAGTCTCACAGTGTGAGAACACACACCAAGCCTTCTCTCCACAGTCATTTTCATTTTTCCTCCCACTCTGCTGAACTCTTCTCAACATTGATTTTGCTACTGCTGGTGGAAGCTTTTCTGGGATCATAAAACAGAGATAGCCCAGGTCTATCTCTACTTTCTACATGGCTGATTGCAGGGATTTATTATTGTGCAAGGCCTTCCCTCAGGGCACACAGGAAGGGAGGAGAAGTTCCTTGCGTCTGTGCTCACTCATGCATAGATCAGCTTTAATCTGACACATGCTACATCAGAAAAGTTTAGAAAAGACCTCTAGTTAATCAAAGCACAAGAATTCTCTGGGGATGGCAAGAGCACGATGGTCCTAACGCAGATAAGCATGTAATCATGTAAAAACACATGTCAAAGTCTCACTAAAATCAACATATCATAGAAAAATTAGTTATCACTTGAGTGGTAATTTCTGAATAGGGATAGAATGAGAGATACTCTTCAGTGATAACACCTTCCAGATGCCCATGCCTTGGAAAAGCATCCATCTGGTTATATCTCCAGAATCAGCATATTTGTATAGAATGCAAATCATTATTGCAACTGCTGTTATCTTTCTGCACTGTAGTCATAACTGAGTGAGTCATGTTAAAGGGTCAAAACCTTCTGTTCTACTTCTTGTGATAAGCACCTTTTCAACACGCAGTGTTAGAGGCCCTGCGTGCCAACAGATAGAGGTAGGAGCTGCTATGGGGTGATCTACAACCATGATCTGTACTAAGAGACTTCTGAGTATGCTGGGGAGCAAATTTACCTTTGCAGCTTCAGAAGAGCCTCGGTTTAGAAGAGCAAAGGACCACTTTTCAGAAATTCAGGCAAGTAACTCCATATGGTTGCTGATCTCACATACATGTGTGTGTGTATAAGTATGAATATAGGTAGAATCCTATTATTTCACTTATCATATTTTAAAAAATCCTTTTACCTCTCTGAAGAGATTATATTTGTGCAATATTCTGGAACATCACAATATGTTTGTAAACACCAGCTACCCACACCTCTCAATCACTAACATTTGATTGCAAATCTGGACTTAGAGACTCTGTGAGGTGTTTTAAACAGAAGCACAAAATTTGAACTCTGTAGAGAAAAAAAAACAACAAAAAACAACCAACTTTCTTTCCATGGAAAATTTCTAACATGCTTCCTACTTAATAGGAGACAATGTCTAGAATAAAGAACTTTATGAACTTTATAAATGTGAATTTACAAGGGCTTATTTGGCCTGATCTCCAATTAAAAATAGCTTTGTTAACTTAAACTGAGCATCCAGGGCTCGTGTGTGCTTGTAATGATTATAAAAATATCACACACACACACAGATTGTTTCCCCTTTTTTTCTCAGACTGGACTGTTAATTTAATACCACCCCTCCTTTAAAAAAAAAATGCTTATTAATATTCCTTTATGATAAAGAAACTCCTTTTATCCTGGAGCTAAGATACAGAATGTTTTACAAGAGAGAAGACAAAGGCTGGAACACTGAAGGCTCTGCCAGGTAATTTAAACCCAACTTTGTTCTCTCCAGAACCTTTTTGCCACACATGGGGAATTATTTAACCCCATTTTTGAGAAGGATAACTGCCCTGTTGAGCCTCAAAGGCAGCAATACAGTGCTTACCTTTAATCCTGTGCAGAATAATGAGTGATACACTGCTGAGATTAGTGAGGCAGTGTCAAATGGAGGTTTCTTCCTCTTTGTACTCTGATTCCACCTGGCTAAAAGCACACTTAAGACCCCTTAAGCATACAAAACCTCTAATCAAATTTTCAGCAGCCTGGGCCTTTTAGCTAATTTAAAATTTAAAAGAAAAAAAAAGTTGTCACCTTTGATGACACTCATTTCTTCACAAGGACAGATTTTTGTTATGGCGCTGCTAGCAGGGGAAAAATAAATAAAAATAGAAGCCCTAAGAAAGAAAGTGGAAGACTAAATCTGAACTATGTCCCTTCCAGCAGGACTCTCTCCCCTTCTAGCACCCGCATGGGCTGAGCCCTTTTCGTGCAGTCTCACTTGCATCACACATCAATAACCTGGCAATGTGTTAATAATGCCCCCACCTGAGACCAACCAACAAGTGTAAGTTTCTGGTTGTCTTAGGCAAATTTTGAATTCTTTGCTTTCTGGTTTCTAAACCTTTGGGATGTCCTTTATTCCTGTTTTAAGTTTTTCCACACCCAAGGGGTTTATAATTTACTTTTTTGACAAACACTAGGAGTCTCAGGGACTCTGCTTATTGAGCTTTTAGGAAAATGTCAAATATCTTTAATCCTTAGGAAGAAAAAAATCAAAACCCTGAGAACTGAAAAAACTCATGTCTGTTTTGAGATATGCATTTATAATATATATGCAAACATTCAGTTTGTGTTCAGCCACGTGCTGTCAGGAAAAAATGGCTTCAGCATGGAACCAAGGATTTAAAAGTTAGACCAGAATAGAACTCCTGGTTTGTTACCCTGGAGGACATTAAGATTAAGAAAAGGTTCACTTTGTTAACAACTGATAATTGGCACTCATTTAATTTTTTTTATTTTAAAAATAGTGAATATATTGAAGCTGAATAATACAGGTATTCAATTGATTTATATGGAAATAATAATCAGAATTTATAATTAGATCTGTAGATAAATCTATTCAGAAAAAAAATAATTTTAACAGATTGAAATGCAATACAAATATTTATATTGAAACAGAGTTTGAAAACAGGAAAACAGAGTTAATTTTTGGAGAAATTTTATGAAAGCAAAGCAAAACATGACACTCCTTGACCAAAAAGAAAGTGTGGAAAACTAAAAATAAAAATAAAAAATCATGCAGAAATATAACTGGAGAAGAGGTTCCTTATAGGACCTCTAAGGAAAAGTAAGAGAATCCTGCTCCCGCTAAGTGCCAGCCAGCAGCTTTCCCCTGCTCTGGCAGCACAGATGGAGGGAACACACAGAGCTGCTGACTTGATGACAGACTTCCGCAGGCTGAGGAGACCTTGGCTACTGCTGTGGCAGGAAAGCCTCAGCTACACAGCAAAGACAAGAGCTAAAATTGTTTTTTGATGATTTCTGCCATGTGACCACAGGCAGGCTCCAGCACCGGGCAGTGCAATAGCAGCAGTGCTGCAGCAAGGAGATATTTTTCTGAGAAAACTGACAGACAAAAAAAGGCAGCAAAAGAACATCCTTCTGAGTATCCTACAGAAAGAATAAAACAAAATGTTTCAAGCCTCCTGCTACAGTGGACACCAGTGAGGTGCTCTGATGTCAGGGAGGAGATCAGTCAACAGAATCAGAAAATACAGGGCTGGAGCAGGCGATGTCTCCAACCCCGTGTCTACCTCTGCCCTCCTCTGCTTTTAGCTCCCTCCTTGTGAAGAGCAGCTTTCTACCCCCAAAAGATGAGAGATAAGGTCAATGGAAAAGCAAGGTATTGCCAGACTGTGGCTAATTTTTTCTTTTTTTTTTCAAAGAGAGGAAATAATGTGTGCAGAACAGTGGTTCGTACTGGGTCAGTCAGGAAGTGTGGGGCTGAGAATTTAAAAGACAGGCATTTTTGTTCAGTGGTTCTCTCAGAGAGCAAAAGCATACAACAAAACTTTTTTTTTTGCTAAAAAATGCAAAGTTTGGGTTCACCTACAGCTAGCTGAGGTATCAACATCATGTTTCACTCTGAAGATTGTCGCTTTAAGTGGAATACTTTGCATCTGTGGCTGCGGTTATTACAGAAATGCTAAATAGCTAAAACCAGTGCTCCTTTGGATTGCAGCACAGATAATAGCAGGAGGACAGGAAGACAATGAGAGATTATTAACTCCATTCCCACAGGTGAAGAGCTGAGGCATAATTGGTTTCAAGCAGAAGTTTCACACACATTTTCATCCAGCACTTACAGTGCAAAAAGGCAGTCCCTGCTTCTGCTGTCCTCAGCTGCCTCTTGCCGTCTCTGCCCCAGCTCGGCCCACGTAGATAAGAAAGAAATCTGAAAACACCAATCCAAAACTAACACTGTAAATATTGGAAGCAATGGAAAAAAGAGGATCAGCTGGAGCTATATCTCTTTAAGCTACAAAACTGCTTTTAATTTGGCCTTTCATGTTCGTTACTTATTAGCAGTAAACAAGCTGATAATCTCTATTGCTATAAATGGCCATGGAAAATTAATGCAACAGAACCACTCAGAAGCTCACAAGAGTAGTCCTTGAACGGCACAGTTGGCTGAAATACCTGGAATTCAGTCTGCATGTTACACAGTTACATCTACCTGCTGATGAGGGAGCTGAAAATAGCAATTCTGTAATTAAGCAAAACACTGTGTGTTTCGAAATGCCTTTACGAAAAATCCAGCCAGCCAGCAAACGATTGATTCCTATGATGACAAAAAGGAAAAATCTGTTGTGCCAAGACACCTACGAACAACCTAAAATACATTAAGATATATGTCAGCTGATATGACCAAAAAAAAATAAAAAGAAAATAGAGCGAGAAATTTGTCAGTGATTCACTTAAAAAAAAACATTTTGCAAGCAGGGAAAGAATCACCAAGTTCTTTGAAAACCTCCATGATGATAAAAAAAAAAAAATCCACACTAATAATTTCTGTTGAAATATTCAAGCATCAAAGTTGAGAGCAGAACTGCCTTGGAAATGCTATTTCTTGCTGACATATGTTTTATAGATATTTTTTAGACCTTCAGACATCATGGCTTTATTTATGTGTGTGCTGAGAACAAATTTGCTGCCTTCCCAGGCTTGTTCAAAAATGGTTTTTAATCACTCTATCAAAAATCAGGCTCTGCATAAAAATTTGGATTAGCTGAAGAGAAAAAAAAGCTGCAGTTGCTCCTCAGTGTTCATGGAGCCTCCTGCACCACACTGGTTCAACACTACCTGCTTTTCATTTTTACTGTTAAAAGGAAAGATGAATCTTTGAGGGATAGGCTGGTTCTACCAGCATAATAAAGATGTTTTGAAATTAGTCTTCCCTCTGACTGAAGGAGACCATCAGTCTTTCTGGATATGTTTCAGCTGAGGAAAAAAACAAGGAAGAAATGGCCATATTTCTTGCACCAAAGTTCTTGGTAGCTGCAGAGGAGTAGAGAACTCAGGCAGGGTGACAATCCCAGCCGATTTTACAGGAAATGCCTTTTTAAAAAATGACAGACACATTTTTAGCAGCTGATTTGCAACAATTTGTTCAAAAATATACCTTAAAATCCCAAACACAGAAAACAGACGCTTTTTACTTCTGTAGGGCTTGTTGCAGGCCCTTGAGAACAAAGTGCAGAAGAATAAACCAAAGGACAACACTGAGGCTGTGCTGTGGTTTTGTAGCACCAGGCCACATCTCAAACCCCACCACCTGAGCTGCTGCTCTGGTGTGACCACAGTCAAGCCACTTGCCCTGGCACGAGAGCGATCAAGGCTCCTTTGCTTGTTCACATCGCTACAGGCAGAAGCCAGAGTTGGGCTAAACAAAACTCTTGCAAAGTATCCCAGAGAAACCCGTGAACTCAGTGGAAAGCAGTTGGCTGTTTTCCTTCTGTATTTGCCCTCAAATTGTTTGGACAGCAAATATGGTGGAGGTTGATGTGTTGCAAAGGGGACAGAGACAACTTTCTGCAGAAAGCACTGCACAGGCATCCTGAGAGAGCAGCAGCAGCAGTCTAAAAGCCTTTTTTGAGGGATCAGAACATCTCATTGCAATGGGAGCTTCCCAGTCCCTCACCAGAGCCCCTGCAGGAGCAGCTGGTCTGCCCAGCACGGGATTTGCACGGCAGGACACACTCGTGCTGGGATCGCAGCCCCTAGCACACTCTGCTCTCCCCAGCCCTGCAACTGCTCCTTGGGCACTTCAGGCATGGCACTCTATGCCTCGGCTTCCCCAGCTGCAAAATGGAGACAAGGACACTTCACTTTGCTGAGATCTTGGTTCAGGAGTACAGGAGGCAGTGTTTGTGATGCAGTTACTTGGATGCAGTATTTGTGGTACACTGTATATCAACAAGGCTCCACCACTAATGCAGCATTATCACTACAACTAGCACTGCTATTCTTTTACTACAGACAGAACCTGTGCTATCAAAAATTACCTCACTGTACTTAGAAACTAAATCTGCATGAGTGTAACACTGGAAAAAAATTTGTAATTCTGAGGCCAATATGTCATATTTATTTATACCTCTTTTTTTTCAGTTACCATATAATATGTTGGCAAAAAAGAAATATACTTTAAAGCATCAGTTGTTGATGGCAACTTTAACACCTTCTTTACCCCTTTCCCAAAGGCAAAGGATTATCTAATAAAAAGAAAGTCTGTATTACAGCACTGACATTTGAAATTAGCATGATAAATTGAATTTTAAAACAATACTGGCCCTGTCTTGTACTTACAGATAATATAACAGAGCTGATGATTTATAGGAGATGCCACTGAGAATATAACACAGAAGGAGACTGCCAAAGTAATATTCCTATTCATATATGTCACATCACATTTATATGTCCCTTCTACTACATTTCCTCAAGCTTGAAGGCTATGGTGTGTGGACTGTGAGCCTCAGCCAGGAAACCTGCTCCAGTTGCAGTTCCACTCCTCCTGCCTGAAGCCCTCAGCAAACCTTTGAGGAGCTCCTGGCTGCTGTGGTTACAAGCCAATGACCCAGAAACACCAGTGAGTGTCTTTGCATGATTCAGATTCCTAAAATTCTCCTTTCCCAGGATGTTAAAATATCATCCATGCTCCTGTGGTGCTTGCTTTGTTACTCATACCAGTATTTGTGTGCATTCTTCTAGGACCATTTATGCCATTCTCCCTTTTAATGATAAACCAGTGATGGTTCAGTGAGTCCGAGTGTACCAGGTGCTTCCGTCACCAAGAGCTGTTGCTCGTCCAGTGCTTTTCTACAAGCCATGCAGAAGGCACATCAGTCCACAGGGAGAGAGGAGAGATGCCTGCTTTCCTTATCCTTGGGAGCTGCAGGGCAGAGATGAAGGAGCAACACAGGATTCACTGGCTAATGGTACTAATTTCCATAAGCTGCAGTGTATAAAACTTATCATGTGTGAGCACATGAACAGAGCACTAAACACAGGTAGGATCCCCATCCTGAAAATTACCCCTCCTCAGCCTCTTATCTGTCCCTCTGCTGTATCTAATCCTCTTAGTTTGTTGCTCTGCTGCTGCTTCTGCGATACCACGATGCCACTCACTGCCTACATCCAGTATTAGCAGACTTTCTGAAGCTCAGGATTCATTTAGAAGAAAAGTTGCTCAGCAGAATCAGACAAGTGTCTGGCTTGGCTCCTAAGTACCTCTCTTCATGCTGCACACCCACTGGGTCTTTTTTAGCCTTCTCTTTCAAAGGGGCCTCATAAGTGATCAAATAAATCTAACTGCATCAGCAAAGTCACCTCCAGACACCCCAACAGCCCTCTGCCTTGCACTGGATACAACTGTGCAATTCCAGTAGTTTTGATGTTTCAAAATTTTGACTTTCCCAGTTTCCCAGTCATTTTTCTCAGGTTTTATCATTTATCATGCAGGCTACTTAGTGCCTGGTGATCTCTTTCTAGTTTACAGCAAAGATGGATTAAAGATCAGTTCAGCAATTAGCTCAGCTTTTTCAGCCTGCTCAGCCTGACTTTCTCCCAGAGATAGGCCAGTTTAGCAGCTTATCTTCTCAAATCTGCTCTTGCACATGTGACCCATATTTGCATATGGCACACATCCCATGGGACAGCATGTTTAGTCCTCTGCATGCTGCACATTACTGCCCCTTGCACAATGAGCTTCCTTGGGGTTTGGTAACTGCTACGAGAGCAGGCACGCATGTGTGCATCACACTGCAGATATTGCCATGGGATTTAACCACAGGCAGTGAACAGTAAGAACAGTCTTGTATTAAAATTAAGCTTAAATAAAATGAAAGTAAAGGTCTACAAATTTTTAGCTAGAAATGGATGTGAGATACTGTACTGAGTATGAGAAATTCAAAGCACCAGAGTTTCTCATAGCTAGGAAGCAGGCTCTATTCAGACTTTCCTGACAGGTAGATCTATAATTTGATACTTTAATAAAATAAAATCCTTACCAGTAACAGCAGACCCTAATGCAAAAGAAATTTTTATTCTTACCATCAGGTTGGATCAGCCTTCTTTAATGCCTATTCAAGGGCTCAAGGCTGTGTTTGGTCTTTAGGATGAGTAATATTTTCCTAGGTAATGATTTGCTCTTGGGAAGTCTAGCTGATTAGCTTCCTGATAACCTTGGATGGAGAGCATTAGTGAAGAACAAAATGACATTATAAAGAAAAAAAACACTTACTGAAGCGCAGACAAGGACTCCCTGCCTGGACATGTGCACGTTGCTGGGTTGGCTTGTTAGGTCTGTATTTCAAGACCGTTCCTAGAGAAGCTCAGATTTATTACTGAACATGGCTTTGAATGTGACAAGAGTTCAGCGATGACCAATTGTCAGTGTTATTAACCTGGAAAGGCTCATGACCATCAGCACCTGCCAAGCTGCCTGCGAGCCCGCAGTGGCGATCACTGATGGCCCATGTCCTGTTCGAGCCCGAATGAGCCCAAACCAGGCTCATTTCCTTGCCTAGCCGTGCCATGCGAGGGCAGCAGAGATTGCGGAACGGGAGCCGTGTGCGGGGACACTGCGGGAGCCATCCCCAGCTGTCCCAGCCACTCTGGCCCCTGCCTCGGCAACCACAGGCACTCCTGCAATCAGTGATGGACAGCCCACGGGATGCGGAGCCTGAGGAACCTGTGCCCGGAGAATCAGTTGATAAATAAGTCTCTCTTGAGGTCATAACACTTTTAAACATCTGCGGTGGGGTCACCATCCCTGGAGGGATTTACAAGACATGTCGATGTGGCTCTTGGGGACATGGTTCAGTGGTGGCCTCGGCAGTGCTGGGCTCATGTTTGGACTCGAGGATCTTAGAGGGCTTTTCCAACCTCACAGATTCCAGGATGCTCACCCACCACTAACGCAGAGAGGGGAAAGGATACGGAGCAGCCAAAGCCTGTGTGCGACTTTCACGCCTTAAGCAGAAAAAGCTCAGCACCGAGATTTCGGCCGCACCTGACTCTGATTTCCAGAGTCTCAGTTAAGCCTGTTTGATTTGGTGACAGCCAAGAGAACGCTGTCACTCCTCGGTTGCGAGGCCAAACCGCAGCTCTGTCGTGCAGTCGCCATGAGGTGGAGCCGTGCACCAAATCCCAGCCGCGAATAAATGGCAACCAAGGGCTTTTAGCTCTTTTTTCTTCCACTTCAGTCAGGTTGATCCTAAGGCTCCATCCAAAGTCAGCTGATGTTTACAAGCACCGATAAATGAAGCAGAAAGAGCTGATGGTAACGCTGCTCGTTATCGATCGGGGGCTGCAGGTGATGTTTAGGGGAGGGCTGGCCATTCCCACCATTCCCTGGGTAATAGGGTTGCTTCGGGATACAGTCAGGCACCAAGGACGGAGCTGGTAAGATAATGCTTTGAGGTTCTGTTCCGTGTCTGTGTTGGGCTCTCCTGATTACCCTTGCACAGGCCACTTGGTTCGGAGGCTCAAAGAGGGCCCATCAGTTTGAGTGAGAGGCAGCACATGGAGAGGCTGATACAGATGCTGCTCTCTAAGCTGCCTCTTGACCCCATAATCTTCTTTTCCCCTGTCAACCGAAATCTTCAGCTTTTCCTACAAGGGTACATTCTGCTTCCTTGCACCTCTTTGCCCAGGGACACAGTGTTTGCTGGCTGCCAGGGTGGATGCCTTTCTTCAGCCAGAAGATGAGCCAAGGCTGTTTGCAGGAGCTGGAGGGACAAAGCATCTGAACATAAATCCCATACATCTGTCGGCAGCTCAGGCAAGGATGGGTGGTTGTTTGAAACTGCTCCAAGCCAAGCACTGTGATTTGGTTTCATCTGGATTGTTCCACCTTGAAATAGCTGCTCCATTCCTGGTGTAATTTTTTTGAAGGAAAACTTGAAAATCTGTGAGATATTAATTTTGCAGGAACAGTATTTCCCACTTAAAAACAAACAACTTGGGAAAATTCTCAAGAAGATCTGAATAATACATCTGTAACACTGACAGGCAACCCCTGTGATCATGTGTCTTTCATTGCCTGGGGTCTATTTAAGCTATGAATCCCATCTCTGGTGCACAAGGATGGCTACTGAACATCCCGATAAGAGAGTTGTGATTTGTCTGGAAATACATCCTACAATAATCTTTTCTGGTATTTGGTGTAATAAAGGGAATATTGTCGTTGATTACCTCACTGATATGTAACTTTCTGTTGGCAAATCTTTCACAGTAAGGTTATAATAACATCACTCTTCGGCATCTCTGCCAGATACTCAACTCTTTATTTTCTGTTCTGTCTTATATGCTGAGTAATTTATATGCCTGTTCGATACAAAAGGTGGTTATTATATGTTTCAAGAAAGAGATTTGACAATACCTGCCTTGTGAGAAAGACTGAGCCATAGAGAAGCAAGGCAAAGGAAAATGCTGTAAATCAAGAGGTGACAAGGCAGTTTTCAGATGGAAGATTAGAACACTGTTCAGGGTTCCACAAACAAATATGTTGAATTATAGACAAAAAGCCACTTTCTAGCATTTGTCCCCTGTTGCTGCAGTCCTTTTAGGGACATAAATCCCAGTGAAGTCAAATAATGTCTATAAACTAAATTCCAAAATTAATCCATAAGTAGAGTCTGACATGGAAATGCTTATTATTAGTTTGATTTGTACAAGATGTATAGATATGATTTCAAATAAAAGCAACATTATGGAAAAAATTACGTCAATTGCAGTTTCGTCTGAATAAGGACTGCACAGTATGAATGTGTCCCAAAATAACACATCTGCAGTGATCTAAGTGAAGCTTAGCTAACATTCCCTGCACTGTGTTTTTACATAGGTAATTCTATGTGACTGCTTAACCCCAGCTCTAAAATTACATTGATTTGAGAAATGGATGGGGGAGAGCCCCTTGCTCCACCCAGGGAGAAGGAGCAGTGGCTGCCTTCCAACCTGTACCATGATGCAAGTAGATGTGTTTTAGATGAAGGACTAAACCCTTTTCTGTTTGCAACTGCCCCAAAAGGTGCCACCACAGGTCTGCCTCCAGCCATCCAGGCCAGCAGCCAGGCACAAAATGTGGAGATTTAAATACAGCAAGAGCACGAGGTGAGAGAAACCCATTTGGGTGTGGGACTGTGTGGCAATGCAGCGGGAGAGCTGCAGAAAGGTTCTGCCTGAGTCTGCTTTCCTGCAGGTGACCAGGGCAGGTAATCCCAGCCCAGCAGGCAGGATTCAGAACACAAAATATTAGGGGTTGGGTGCCAAGAACTGATCATGCAAACTGCCTTAATTCCCCTGAGGAGGATGCCTGAGAACCGTGGGAAAGAGCAGCTCATCGTGGACAAACATCCAACATTGTCAAACCGATGCTGAACTCCTCTTTAGAGGCTCACAGGACAAGCCCACCCTGCTTCTGCTGGTCTGTGCTGTCCCACTTTCCAGGGCAGTGCTGCTCCACCAGCAGCCAGCTCCTGGGCCACCTCCATGGGGACTACCCTGCCCTCCCTGGACACCACCGAGCAGCCCTTGGCAGCCACAGGGAGCAGGACTTATCCTGCTCCTGGGCAGCACCTGGCTTCTGCCACATCACAGAGGAACAGGAGACCAAGGCATGAGAAGAGAAATTCATCCTCCTTCCATCTTCTCCTCGAGCAGAGATGTCATTTCCCAGCCTGAGGCTGGAAATCCAGACCCTGATTCAGAGAGCAAGGTGAGGCTATCATTAGCTCTCCGTTAAAACAGGAAGATCATTCCCTCTGAAGATGGGAGGGGACATTCCTTGTCTTGGAGCAGCCCACCTGGGAAAGGAAAAGCAGCCTCACATTACGCTGGGGAGAGGAATGCACGTCACTGCTCTTTTGAGGCAGCAGCTCGGGTAGGAGCCTGGTGACAGCGGATGTGATCCCTCCTCTAGAGGAGCTGCTGAACTGCGAGAGTGCACAAGTGGATTTCCAAGCCGAGCAATACCTGCTGTCTTGAGTGACCTACTTCTTTTGCACGCTATGTGAATAGGGTTAGGCCACAGTTAATTTGGTGCTGAAAACTGAAACGGCTGGGACACGACAATTATCACATGTCTGGTGAATACCATGGCAAACCTCAGGGACCCTGACAGGGGTTCCTGGCAGTACCCCATTTCAGTCCCGTGCTTTGGGAACATACCTAGCAGGAACACAGGAACACAAATTTATGCTTTGCTAAGTTGAGCATAATCATTCGAATTCATTTATCAGATCCAACAGGAGTTTTGCTTATTACCATGAGTGGTAGTTTACCAAATGTACTGTTTTTAAGGTTACCTCTTAAATCACAAAAAAATGAAAAACATTTTCACGTTGAGCATCCAAGCAGTCCTGCGTGTCCGGATGAGCAAAGCTGAGCAAGTGAGGCTGTCAGGAGGATGAACACACCAGCAAATCCAGCTTTCCCAAGGGCCTTGCCACATATCACAAATAACACCAGCTATAAAATCCCACCCTGCAACACCATCACTCTTCACTGGGCCCTGTTGTAGCAGGTGTTTCATGATTCCTCCCTAACATTATTTCATTTCATCTAGGTCAGCAAATGCTCACTTATATCTGTACTCATTAGTATTCATCCCTAGTCGAGTTTTGACTGAGATTTTAAATATTTGTCACCCATATGGGGAGGAGAAATAAGTTAACAAGTGAATCACTCATTTGGACTTTGCATTAGTTTCCCATGCCTGTGCTAAATGTCTAATAACTGTTTCCAAAGCTGGGATTCAGTATGACATTTCAGTATACATATTTCAGTCTGATATGACACTTTGGATACGAATTTTAGTTTTTGAACGAAATCTGATTTCATGATACATTGGCCAATTAAATTAAACAAGCCTTCTCAAAACGTACCCCAGTTACCAGCAAGAAACTTAACCCTGATAGTTGCAACTCAAAAGCCTGGTGTGTTTTATCTCCCTTTTTCCCAGAATGAGATCCTGGCACCCTAATTCACAGGCAGTAGAGCTGATCTCCACAGAGAGTCGCAATCAAGTCAACTCTTTCTTTGCAGCACAAAGGAAATCACATTTCTTTGAAATGCCGAGGAAATCTGAATGTGTGTTCCTGTTTAGCATGATTAAGGTGTCACATAGCACTCCCACACAGCCCGACACAGAGAACTTCTTGCCGGCTGCTGATGTCAAAGCAAATCAGCTGAAAACACAGAGGGGTTCTGAGAAACACAACTAGGACGCACCAGGCAGGCTGGCAACGAGCTACCCTGTGCCATAGGGACTGGGCAACCTCAGGGACCCCCCTGAGGTGGGACACAGGATGGGGAAAACACAGGAGTGTCCCCTGCCCCCCAACAGGCTCCTAATATAGGCACAGATCTGTGGGGCACAGATCTTTCGCCATGTGGAAATTTCTGTGTGTGAGCTGCTTGTTATAAAACCCTGATAATAACAGTGCATGTATCCATAGCAATTGGGAATCTCTCCAAGGGGTGCACTGCTTTGCTTTTGGATTTTCCCAAAACCTTCTCTGTGTGTGCTCCATCTCGGTCCTAGTCACCCAGGACATCTCTCTCTCTCTTTTCTGTCTCTGATCACCCTGATGATTCCAGCTGCCATCCTCTTGCTTTTCTTCAGCTCTTTGTTCTGTATATTTGTGCTTGTGTCCTGTGGTTTGTCCACTATTAACATTAATAATTTAGGAAATTGTCTGCTTCTGCTGAAATCAATTCCTGTGCTACTGCTGCTAAGTGCTGGGCCTGGGCCCGGGCCCAAGAACTGCTATGATGGGGAGCAAACAAAGGAAACAAAATTAAATGAGAACAGAGGAAAACAGGCGCCTCATCCTTCAGCACCCTGTGAATTTAGGTGGGGATGCTCAAAGCCTAAGAAACACAAGCACCACATTTCAGTTGGAATTCCTTCTTTTCCAGAGGTTTCCCACATATGTGTTACAGTCCTGGCGCTGGAAGAATTCAGCCTCAGTGCAGGACCCTCACAAGGTCTGTCCCCCAAAGTAAAGCTGCTCAGACACAGGCAAGGGGGGCAGACTTGGTGGAAAATACATCAGCCTGTGCCTCTGCAGCTGTTCACCTGATGAAAACCGTGAAGAACCAAAGTGCTTGTGCAAAGCTGCTGATAGAAGAGGCCCCTTCTAAGTGCCATCAAACCTCCATCACTCTGCCAGGTTCCATCTCCCAGAGCTACACCAGCCTCACGCAGAAGATGCCGTCCCGATGGTGACTCATTTCCCTGCAAGTGGCAGGGGAAGAAAAGCACCATGTGCCTCAAGGCTCAAGCTGGGAGGACCAAGTTCTCCTTATTTTCTTCTCTGGCCTCCACAGCTATGCTGCTGAGGGCCTCACGCGGGGAAACTGTCAACACCAGAGGGCACGGACTCTCTCTTGGAGACACATTTGATGTCCTTAATCCCAGGACTTTAATAGCTCTGTCAGGGAGTTATTACAAATAACGAGACAATGAAACCAGTGATTTAGGGACCAGGTATGCAGACAGTTTGACTAAGGCTGAGAGGATAAATTCATTTGGTATAACATCACTGAAGCTCAACTCTCATCCAGGCTGTTGAGCCACACAGCTGGGGTCCTCTGTCCTTCCTAGAGCAGCATTTTAGCAGAGGGACTTTTTTACTGGGTTTTTTAAGTGGCTGGATTAAGACACCACCCCCAGACACAAGCAGGCTGCAGCTGTCCCCGGAGGGCAGGGGAGGTTGGCTGGACAGAGGAGGATTTGTGCCAGGGCTGGGGCTCAGCTCCCACCGGGAGCTCCCAAGGCCGCGCAGCTGGACCGAGCCCCGGCGCACCCCGAGGCCAGCAGGAATCCCAGGAGCACGAGGAGGACACTGCCACACAAATCCCAGCTGGCACTCCCGGGGAGCTGGCGTGCCAGCAAGGGTGTGGACACCCAATGCTTCCACTTGCCTCCTCCTCAAGGGCTTGGCTGATGTCCCCTCGGGCCCGCAGGTCCGGGTGCTGGGGACATAGCACTTCACTCCTCAGCTGGATCCAAGCCACGTCCTTGCTCTGGGGCTGGCTGACCACTCGCACAGCAGACGGGCAGAGAATGTGAGGACACGCTTCCCATACCCACCGGAGCTGGAGGTGCCTGGAGGCTGGGCAGGAATGCGCTGCCAGTCGTGATGGGTTACGGCCAGAAGCCAGAGCAGGCACGTAATTAAATAACGAGAGCAGATTAGGCAATCTCTGTGCTTCATGTTGACAAGGCTGGAGGAGAGAACAGAACATGTAATCAAATGAGGGGGGGTTCTTTCTTTCTTTCTTTTGAAAGAAAGACAATATTACAGCACTGTAAGTGCTGGCATAGCATGCGCTAATTATGCCGCTGGGGATATTCTCTCTTGCAGGTTTCAGGATAAGACTGAGATTTTTATTAAAGCCTAAGGGAGAAAAGAACTGGAGGAGCTGGCATTCACTGGGAATTAAGCCCCCAATTCACTTAATGCTTATTCAATAGCTTCTGCCCCTCCGTTTGGCTAACCTGCCTAAGAACACATTCACCTCTCCACATCAGCGGCCCACAATCAGAAAAATCACCTGTAATCCAGCTCCCTCCAGGCACAGACCGATAGCTACACGGTCTCAGTGACAGATCAGGCTAAATAAAAAGCACAAATCCACAATCTGATATCAGGAGATGTCTAAGGCTTCCTTCTTTTGATGATTTCTGCCAAGATATTCCTGCTGAGTCACTGGGTTTGCAGAGCCATGTGCTGGAGGGAGCTGCCAGAGCTGACCCAGGGCAGGGGCTGCTGCTGCCTGCAGACACTGAACAGGAGCTGTAAGGAGCACCTGGGTGCTTTCCTTGGGCTTTCTTGGCAAAGCTGCAAGCCAGGATTGGAGTGAAATTGTACTGAAGAAATCATCTCACTGGTACAGGAGGTGCTTTAGCTGGATTGCTTCACTGGCTTAACAGGCAACTAGACATCTACTTATTCAGCTCCCCGTTTCCCCAACTCAAGGATGTAATTTGGTGACTCACAACCATTCAGGTACCAGTAATGACAGTTGGAGTTTTTCCCCAAACAACTGATTTCAGATACACAATTCATTTAGATCGTGTTAAAAAAATATGCTCCTGATTTTTGTCTCTATGGTGCTAAACACATCACGTAACGCCTTCTGCTGCAGCGACCTGGCTTACCCTGAATTTGGGAATCATCCAGACAAGCGAGGTTCTCTGCTTTTTTGAGTCACTCTTCTGAAGTGATCTGCAGAGAAATGATCTGCCTGGAAAGTAACAACCCTGGGTTGCTAATAAATGCCCCCAGGCTTCAGCAAACCTGCCAAAAACTCACTGCAAATTAGCGCAGCATCTTTGGTTTAGTCAAGGCCTCCTGCAACGTGCAAGAGGTCAGGTACCCTGGGCTGCAGGGGACTCATGGCATACATGTAAAGAGACATTTTGTCCCATTTGGGAAATCGCTGGCTAAGCTATAGGTGACACCATTCCCTGGCAGTGTCATTTGCCTCGACACCTTTTCAGTGGGAAGGCAGCTCGTCACGGCCGAGATGTGTGCGGAGTTGCCTTATTTACTCTCCTGGGGTGGCATGAATCAGAGTTGAAAAGTGCAGTATGTTGAAGTCAACCCATATTCCCATGATGTGCGAGTGTGAGTCACTCGGCAGGGAGATTCTGCCAGGGTCCCTCCTGGACGACCCGGCTGTGTTAAACACGCCAGAAAATCCGCGGATAAAAAAATCCCCAGTGACGCACGGGAGCCGAGTAGGCTCCGTGCCTTTTTGGGGAAGCTTCTGAAACGCCGACGTTTCCTCTTGATCAATAATCTGGTTGGCAGAGCGGGGCTTTGAAGCAATCCAGAAAGCTCAGCTCTCTGCTCACACGGCCACTGCCGTTTCTCTCCGGGAAGATGACGTGCGGGGTAACCCCGGGCGCAGGCAGGGGAAGGATTTCTCTTCCACTTCTATTTAAATCTCCTGGAAGAGCTGCTGCTTACAGGAAAGATAATGCAGGATGTGAAAGAGCTTTCTAGGCATGGGCAAAAAGAAATTTTTTTAGAAGAGGACAAGTCTGATCTCAAGGTCTCACAGCTGATTTCTGGTTTTCTCCATCATCTCTGTTCTCCCTTATGTCCTCAATAAATACCACTTGTGGGGTCATCATGGGCTGCTTCCTGCAGCAAGCGAGCTGGAACACTCAAACAGGGGTTTCTTGGCCTTAAACCCTCTGATCCTCCACTTACCAGAGCTGATCCTCCTGTCCCTGCAGCCAGCACAGTGAGGACACCATTTGGCGATGTTTTCCATGCTGTTGTCCTGACTCAGAATACAAGGAAAAGCCACTGACAAGAATATTTCCAGATAAATATCTCATTAATTTCAACCACAGGCAGCTGTGAGTCATTTCCCTTTGACTACACTCCTCTCTTGTGACCAGAAATCGGGTAGTGGAGGTCTGGTGCTGTGTAAAATTCATAATTATTTTGAAGGGATATCAATAAATCAACAATTCTTCTCAAAAATTCAGGCCTAGAAAAATCCTTTATTTTCTCAAGAAATTTGCTGTTAGTTAATCCCCTTTGCTCCTACCACTGCTGTGGGATAAAATTAAGCCCTTTGACTGTGAAACTGTTGAACTTCCTTTAAAGCCTCAAGCAGCAGGTTGGGCTTTCCTTGAGCCACAGTTCTGCTTCCTGGTATATTGTGTGTTTTTCCCCCCAAATAAAAGTGACATGAAGTGATTGTCACCTCTGGTCACCTGCTCTACCACTACCTCAGTGCCCTGGGAGGGAGCACCAGGCTGGCTGCTTAGTGCCATGTACAATTTGGCAACTCTACTGTGCTACTGCTGAGCCTTTCCTTTCCTTTCCTTTCCTTTCCTTTCCTTTCCTTTCCTTTCCTTTCCTTTCCTTTCCTTTCCTTTCCTTTCCTTTCCTTTCCTTTCCTTTCCTTTGTTCAGCCCCAGCACGACTCCGGCGCCTGATGGATCACAGACCCCAGGGCCTGAGTGCCAGCAGTGTCTCACATGCCAGATGTTTCTCTTTTACACTGATTGCTTCTTTTTTTTGTTTGTTTTTATTTTTTCTGAAATAACAGCATGACCAAGACCCAAAGACCCAAAGCTCCAACTTCTAAAACGAAAGCTACCTCAGAGTAGGTGCTCTGCAGCTCAGAGTGCAGACAGGCAAGGAGACAGTCCCTGGTGGGGTCATTTAGGGCTGGCCACGGTCCCACGAGGAGTGATGCAGTGGCGTCGTGTGACACAATCCATCACTGGAGCCTTAGGCCTGTACTCAATATCCACTTAAAAACACAAAACCAAACAAAGATCCCCAGGCTGCTTATTAATCATTGGGGTCTGCCCTGAAATGAGCTAAAAAAGAAGATTTTCCGTCAACTTTCGTGGGATTTGGATCATACTTTTTCACTGGAGTTGAGCTCATGGTAGGACAGAGCCCTTGGCCACCAGCCACCAACCAACCTGCCACGGTGTGGAGGGGCCTCTGGGCTCCTCCTGGGCTGTCAAGGCTGCTGTGGGAGCACTGGGCAGGGTGCTCACCCTTGGCCAGCTATGGCATGGCTTCAACTGAGCACAGCACTGAAATCCCACTTTATTTAGACCCAAACCTCTTGCCAATTATTTTTCATCACTTCACTCACTGCTCGTTAGCCCTGGGTTCACCCTGGTGACTAATGACTGCTCTTGTCTGAATTCAGTGCATTTCTAGAGAATAACCAAACTTCAGGAGAAGCTGCTCATTTGTACTAATGAAGAGGAGGGAAAATGCGATGGTGGGGGAGGATAAACACCATCGTCATCTCACGAATTTCCCTAATTCTCCTTGGGGGTGGTCTCTGATGCTGTGGGTACTCTAAGGATTTTAACCTGAATCCTAGGAAAAAAAAATTACCCAGAGCCAGCCCATGCTGTGCTGGGACAACCTCCCAGCAAAGGAGTGGCCGCAGATGGGTTTGCTTCGTGCTGCATTTCAAGGCATTGAGGAATGGAAGATGTTCCACCTACCTGCTCCTCCTCAGTCCCCCCTGCAGCCACACCACACCAGGGCCTGGGAAAGGAAGGGTCCCCATGACAGGCTGGGCTTCCTGCAGCCCCTGAGCATGGTGTCAGCTCAAAGCAGGCCCCAAAACACAGAGCAACTTCACTCAGGAGCTGCAGGAAGCCAAGAGCTCTGCTTGGCCGCCATGAAGCTGTTGGAGCCCATCAGTGGACAGGAGGTGACTTGTGGTGTGGCAATGGACAGCCACAGGGCCACCAAGTCCCCACATCCCTGCTGGTGGCAGTTCTCCCTCATCGCTCCTGGGTTGCCCTGGCACAGCAGTGGGGATGAAAAATGGACAATTTCACCAACTAACTTCCCCATGGGGGAGGGAGCAGGGTGCAGCTCAGAGCCCCAGGGCAGCAGGGCAGGGAGAGGAGGAGGAGGAGGAGGAAGGCCCAGGACCGCAGTGGCTGGTGCCGGAGCTCGGGCGGGTTTCCTTGGCAGCCGCAAGCTCAGGGCACTCACCATACCTAAGTGAAGATTTTGTCGCCATGGAAACATTGATGTCATAGGCTCTGCAGCAGCCTCAACCTCAACTGCAACTTTTTTTTCTCTTTTTCTTCCCCCTGCCTCCTCCCTCCAGTTTGGGGGTTTTATTTATTTATTTATTTGAGAGTTTCTCTCAGGAGGTCACCCTGGCACTAGGCCTGCCAGAGCACCCAGGGATGTCCACCAGCCCAGACCCTCCTCACGTCATTTGGGGGTGTTGGGGAATCCCTCACTGGTAGCAGGGGGATGGGGCTGCATTTTGGAAACACCCATCAGGACCCTGCTCTCCCCTGTGCACATCAACCCCTTTTCCCTGTCCTCATAAATCCACTGTATTTCCACAAAAGGTGGTTTGGAAGCTCCCGAAATGTGAAGGAGGTGACCTGGGCAGAGGCTTGGCACTCTGGGGTCCTGCAGCTCTCACTGTGCAGGAACACAAGCTCACTGTCACAGGCACTATGGCACAGCCACCACCACTTGCTCTCCTGCCAGGAGGAGCCAGACAAACCCCCCAAGAGGGAATTCCTGGTCTCTGTGAGGGATGTAATCCTGTGGGAGCATCCGATGGCCTTGCACAGCTCTGGCTGCACAGTGGAGCTTTGCCCTCAGCGCTCGGGGGAGATTCCCCAGCTCTAAACCAAAAATCCTTCTGACAATGACACCCAGCACGTTTCCTGAAGAAAAGAGTTGTGAAGGAGCAGGACCTGGCATCTTCACCAGGCTTGAGCAAGGAGACTCAGCCCTCTGCCAGCCTCAGTTCCAGGGATGGATTTCATCCCGTCAGCCACATCCACGATTCCCCCAGAGCCTCCTTTAACTTATCAGTTAATAGTGGACTGTTGCAGAAGTCTGGGTCAGACTGTTCCAGCCAAAAATACTCTACCGAGTTCACTGCAATGTTAAAACGAGCATTTCACCTCAGTGAGGGCAGGAGCAATGCTGTGGCTGAGCTCAGCTCTCCCAGCTGCCCCTCACAGGGCCCTTCCCCCGATTGCAGGGAGCTTTGTTTCAGCTGTAGCCAGGATTTTTATAAAGGTTTGATTTATTTTTTTGTGGCTACACTGGACAAATCCTGCTCCTGCACTAGGAGCAGAGCAGAATCTCTTTTCCTTACCACAAAGGAGATCTTGATGGGTCCCATCCAGGCACGCAGGCACAGGGATGCTCTCCCCCAGCCCTGCCACTGCTCATCCCATCTGCCAGGCCTGGAGAGAACCACGTGGAGGGGAGACAGCTGGTAAAAGAGAATCAGAGAACAACATAAAACCCTAGTCAATAGACAGGTTTACAATACCTTTTCTCTTTTATAAACAACAATCAACCACAGACTGTGTGTTTGCAACATTATGGCCTAAACTGAAATTTGAAGTGTTCCTGATAAATGGGTCTTTGCAACCTTCAGGGATCACACTCTGCCCCTCTGCAGCAGTAAATAACCAAACCTAGCCCCAAGATCATAAAGCACCTGGCAAATGAGTCACTAACATTAGTTATCCTTACTGCCATCATAATAAGTAAAATATAGAAAGAAAGTTGTCCCTAAGCCAAGATTTCAGTATTGCAATATACAGAGGTACAGTGCATACCAAAGACAGCAGCAACACTTCTATTAAAGTAAGACAGTCAGTGGGTCTCTGACCTCATAGTCAAAGCAAACTTCTCTTTTTAAAAGAACTTTTCTGTAATTTAATACAAAAGCAGGGATTTCATAGTGAAGGCTTATTTAAAAACAGGAGATTCTGGATGGGAGAGCCTGCTATGATTTAAAAGTATCTCAGTATCTACTGTGAACAACTCAACTTCAAATGTATGCTGCATTAGAATTAAAGGATTAATGTTTGATATCCTGTTCCAGCTGGAAGAAAAATGAACAAGAAACTGGTTACTATATCAACTGCCAGATCTGTGAAACAAACTGGTGAATTGAATTTAGGTCCTGAGACCAATTCAGTGGTCTGAACACAAACTGGGAGCTCTGTTCTCCTACACAGAGCTCTGTTTGGGTCTTCGTAGAGATTGGTAGGAAAAAGACATATCTGCATCAACAAGGTTCATCCATGGCCAGCAGATCTCTGTGAGGTTTGGGTATGTATGTATTTACAATCTGATAGGGCCTATTGGAAAATTACAAATGTATTAGAGTACTTGTTCTAGCTGGTTGGTGAAAAGCATGAAAGTGAGATTACCTGAAAAAGAATGAGCAGTTACCAGGCTCACAAAATACCTGCATGTGTGATATTACTGGCAAAAAGGACATTCCAAGATCTGTTATTAATAAAAATGGCTAATCTCAAATACTTACTTAAGCTTTTCCCCATCAATAGAAAAGCAAATGGAAAAAAATGCATTGTAATCTCTACTCATTAAATATTTTGATATGTGTCCTCCATTTAGTTGGAAAAAATCATTAAAAATTCGAGACAGCAATATAATTGAGTGATGTGTTCTAATGGGCACAGCTGGTTGGTGCTACAGGGGCTGGGAGAGGTCAGCACTACTGCCCTACTGCTTATGGATGTTTGGAAAGTTTCAAGGAGCTCTTTCTCCACATTAAAAATCCTTGTACACGTGAGAGAGGAGAGCACTGCTGCTCCCAGCCATCGGGGAGTGGAAATCCCAAAGAAGGGAACAGGCTGCTGTTTTCCAGAGCTGGCAGTCCTGGGTGGAGCTGACATCCCTGCTTTGCTTTTACCTCATTACTACTTCATTCCTTTACTGCATTTAGGGATTGCTAGTCCAGAGCCCACTCTATTTCCAAGAGGACTTCACCTGAACAGAGGCTCAATGCTCTCTGGGAAGCGTAAGGAGTGAAGAGTATCAGAGACACTTCTTGTGATGGGGGCTGGAGGGGCTCAGAGACGGAGCCACTCCCTGATTTGGGGACCAGGCCAGGTCACAACCCTGGGGACAAGGCTTACCCACCCCAGGGACATGAGATCAGGACACAGGGCAAGCTGCAGATCTGCCCCAGGGACACTGCAGATGCTCCACACCCCCCCAGTGCCACCATCTCCCACACCTCCCTGTGAGGTGCCTCAGCCAGCGTTAGGGCAAGGAGCCTCATTGCCCCAGGATGGGACTTGTGGATAACCTGGCCTCCACCTGGATCCCATGAACAAAACATACCGAGCTCTTACCTGGTAAAAATCCCACCAGACAATGCTTCAGGCCAGGAGCTGTTTCAGTACTCCCCTACAAGCAAATCCATGCTGAATTCTTTGGATTTTAGGCATATATTTCACTATCTGAGCAACAAATAAGCTGAGCCCACACAGCTGGGAAACTGGAGGCAAAGGTACTTTGTGAGATTCATCTCTGTGTTTGGTCTTCTGAAACTCAAAAGGTAGCTGTGAGCAGTGGAAGCAGCAGTAGGAAGGCAGGACAACCACAGGGTTTTAATGAGGACAGGAGAAAATTGCTCCCGAAACTCGGCAGTGCTGTGGCTTTGTGCTCTTTGGACTTGCATCAGAGGTACTGCACGAGCTCAGGTTGAAAGCCGAGAGCTGCAGGTTAGACAAGCCCCTGGCATTCCGAGTCCCCAGGAAGATGGGCTGCAGTCACCTCCCAAATGGAACCAGGCAGCTTTTGAACGGCTCCATTATCAGCGAGCAGCAGCTGGGCACAGGCAGAAAGGCATCATTATCCAGGGCAAGCCACCAGCCAGCAATGAAACCCAGTGCTCTGGTACAAAAAGCTCAGGGAAACCTGAGTGCAAGCTGAGATACAGCATCTCTCTTACAGCATGCCTAATCCCCACCTTCTGTAACCAAGAGGAGAATCCTCACTCGGACACAGCCCCGAGACAGCCTCACAATGCTGCTCTGTAACTGCCACAGGCTGGAGACCAAAGGCAGCTGCCCTGGCACAGTGATGGCTCCAGCCAGGTGAGACAGACCCCGAGCACCATTTTACTTAGCACCACATTGATCACCTCCAAGCTCACTCAGACTTTGTTCAGGCTGCTGCCATGGCAGGGGGAGAGATTCTGCTGGTTTGGGAGCAGGGAGGAAGCACAGAGGAGTTTCCTGGAGGCTGTTGCAGAAGGCAGGACTGGGGCAGGTGTTGAAGGGGGATCTCACATGTGCCCATTCTCTGCTCACTCCAAGTCACCCATGTGGCATCTCAGCAAAGCTCTGTGGATGTTCAGGCGTCTCCCCAATGCTGATGACTGGGCTGAGGTTGCAGAACCCAAATGCTGTTGCCAGTTCCCCCAGAGGCAGAGCCTGAGGAGCTCAGGGAGGGGTCATTGTCCACAGCAGGAAGAGAAGCTGTATCCAACACATGCCTTCCTCTCACCAAGGCCTAAAGCTCTCCTTCCTTCTCACTCCCTCATGCATTATCCCAGGAATATTTCTGGCTCTTCTGGGTCCAGAAAGGCTTTGTGAAGTCCTTGCTGTTGCCAGGGCAGGACAGCCCAGAGGCAGTGGTGACTGCTCAAGGCAAACACCCAAAAAAGCCCAACAGACTCAGCTATAGCTGTCTGGCTTCAGTGAAGGAAAAAAAATGAAGGCAGGTTATTCTCTTTATCAAGGGCCACCCTGTGAGCACTTCTTAGCTTGGCTGGAAGCACAGCATAAACCCTTGGGTTTCTCCATGTCCTGAAGTCTCTTTTGTGGAACAGAACAGAATTACAGATAAAAGTGAGAACACAGGTGATGAAGGCAGCTCTCAGAACACCTGTGGGAACTGGTTTCAAGTGGGGCCTATTTTTTGAAAGCTGAAGAAGTTCAGTAGCTGTGCCGACGATGGAGGCAGAGTTGTGGAGCTCCAGCTGGGTCTCCTGCTGGCATCCAGCCCACAGCCTGGAGGGCTCCATCAAGGACAGTGGGAGAACACAAACGGCACATCCCTGCTTTTGGAGGCTGCACAGAAATGCCCCTTAATGTACAGAAACCCCTCCTGAGCCTGGGGATGCCCCAGTGCTTCCCTCTCTGCCTACTTAAGGCCACCAGTGCAAGAAACTCCCTCACCAGTGCAACTCTTTTGATGGCCACTGCAAGGATTCCTTCAGCCGTTGAAGGATTGGGGATGGGGCAGAGAACAGGCTTGGGGAGAGATGCAAGAACAGGACACACAGAGCTCAGCTGTCCTCCTCCTCCCTTCCAGGTGGTGGTTCCTCCAGCCTGGGGAGTGGTGGCTAACGCCCTGGCTGCCTGCTGGTCCCCGGTTTCTGGAGTCTGCACCTCCCACTGCATCCCCACATCACCAGCCAGCCAAAGCCTGCTTCAAAGAAAACACAAAGCACGCAGCTAAAAGATATTCACTTACAGTTTATTTTTGCCTGAAATTATTTCACATCTCTTTGTACACAGCTACAGAACAGTAGTAGTAAACCATTGGTAAAAGCAACAGTGCTAAGGAAAATGTTGGCGTATTTTTTTCTTCTTTTTTTTTTTTCTTCTTCTTCTTCTTTGCCTTCTTATTCTTCTTCCTTCCCATACTGCATCTTCATACAGTCTGGGATTTGAAGTGGGGAAAAAAAACCTGACACACTACATGAGTTAAGACTCAATTTCTGTTTCATTATTAAAAAAAAAAAAAGAAAAAAAAGAGAAAAACAACATCATTTGGGATGGGGTTGTCTACATAGCAACAAACTTAAAAAAAAAAAGAAAACAACAAAAAAACCTGAACAAAAAGCTTGGCTTTCCATTGAATAAGATTAAATACATATATATATTTATATAAAAAATTACATTGGCTGTATGTGAAACCTTGAGGTGCTGAAGAATAAAATAAAAGTGTTAAACAGAGGAAAAAACTTCTTTTTGTTTTGTTTTTGTTTGTTTTTTTTTTAAATAAGCAGCTCTGTACAATGAAGGCTCATTATGAAAAAAAAAAGTCAACAGCATAGTTATAAAAGAAACCACAATTTTTAAAAAATCATCTTCTAAGCAACTGTGGAATTTGAAAAATGTAGCAGTCACATTTACAGACAGGTCAGAGCTATCGGATCAGCAACACCGCGATTTCCTCAGTCTCCCCAGAGGAACATGCAGAACAATGTGTGCACAGAACAGGGCAGGGAGGGGGAGAGCACAGGACAGGGGAGGGAAAGAGGGGAGGGGGGAAAAAAAAAGAACAGAAAAAGCTGATGCACAGAGTGGAGGGAGAGCTATTTTTTTTCTCTTTCTGAAATATTGGACGTAAACAGAAAACAACAGAGGCAACTTGTAAAATCTACAGCTTGCAAACACCCCATTGGCAAAATAAACGTCTTGTCCCCGTCTCCCGTGTTTAAACCTGACATGGCTTAGAAGACTAAAGAAAGTTTTCAGACATTGGAAGGAATTGTGACTTTTATTAATCCCTGGCACCCCCTCCCCCAACAACCATGCCCCCCCTTGATAGAGATTTTCCTTCCTTTCTGATAACATTTGAGGCATTTTGAAATCAAAAAGACAATGCGATGACTGTTGACAGAGAGGGAGTATAATACAGTTTGCATTACTAAAAGGCAATTCTTCAAGGAGGACATTTCCTTAAAAAAAATAATAATAACAACAAGACAGCAAACTAGTTTATACAGTACTATACGCAAAAAAAAGGGTAAAAGAATTAACAATTCATAAATAAAAGACAGGTCCCAGACCTGTTATTTGTGAACCATTTTCTTAAATAGGTGCATTATGTAAATCTTATGTACAACAAAATTACTTTGCATAACAACTGCAAGGACATGGGGGGAGGTGAAAATCATATTGGTTTTGGTTTTCTTCTCTTGAGATTTTTTGTAAGTTTGATTTTCTGGAGCAAAACTGGTGAAACAGGAGTTCTGGCTGGCTGGGTGCCAGCCACGGAAACCCAGGTAAATAAGGACAAAGGAATATACTTTTTTCTCCACACAGCATAAAACACAAAGGCAAATAAAATCCACAAAGGTGTTTTTTTCCTCTTTATAATCCTCTTGCTGCTACAAAGTCCTTTTTGTTTGTTTGTTTGTTTCCTTTTCAATTTAAATTATGTTGATTCTGAAATCACAAAGCTGAAAGAATCCGACAGGGTCCAGGCTTGCCCCGTCCTCCCAACACACACAACTCCACTCTGCTACCCCACAACCACAACTCCTGCCACCAAGTTCCCGGACTCACTGCTCTACAGGAATTGGCCAAAAGTTATTTTCCGGTTTGTTTCAATCTGTCTGTTTTAAAAATCTTTTCCTTCTCACGAGAAGCAAAAGAGAAGAGTCGGAGGCAGGGAGAGTTCACCAGGCTTCGGTGTAGCGGACGTCCACCTCCTTCAGGTTGGGGAGTTTAGCCTGCGAGGGGAGGAAAAGGTCAGAATTAACAACGTGTTCAGGGCTCAGGTAAAAAGTTCTTGTCAAATCTTTCATGTGGGATCATTCCCTGTACTCATCCAACAGAGGAGTGGTATCCAAATTTGAGGAGCAACAGAGAAGGGGGGTGAAAGAACTTCCTGGGGACGGAGAGCACCTTGCCCCGCTGTTGTTGGTGTGGATGACTGGTTGCCCAGGGGAGGTAAAGGCCAACAAAATTTTTGTGTCTTGTGACTTTTTGTGTGACAGCAAGCCTGGGACCTGTTCAATTCTGAAGATCATACCTGTGTTTCAAATGTGGGCTCCCGAAAGAGGATGAAAGCACCTCCCCTTGGCAAGGAAAGCACAGAGCCCCACTGGTGGTGGTGAGGGTGACAGCCCAGGAGAGCTAAAGGGCAGATCCAGCTCTTTGGCCTTCTTCCCGTGTGGAAACAGTCCCTGGACTTACTCAATTCAGAGGTCATATCCAAATCTGGAGGGGGGCTACAGAAAGGGACCAAGCACCTCCCAGCAAACTGGGAGCACTGATCTGTCAACCACCAAGTGCAGGAGGAGGCCAGACACCCTGGCCCAGCGCTGAGCTCAGTGCTGAGCTGGAGTGGGCGGCTGTGGCAAAGGAACACTGAGCCCCTACAGACACACGGGACCAAATCCCACCTGCTCTAAAACCCACACACCAGCCACCAGGTCCAGATCACACCCTGATCTTCATTTTTTATGCAGATGCTTAGCAAAATGTGTCCGTCCAATGCCCGCCACGAAGGCAGTAGGCTTGAACTGCAGTGGACAGAGACGTTCCTCCTTCAGCCTCACTTTACACTCCACGAACTAAAACAATTTGTAAAGCATTAGCAACTTTTGGTGTCTTTGTGGTCCCCCTGCCACAACTCCGCTGCTTTTGGCCGTATCATTCCTGAATTACCCCACATGAGAGAGATGGGGACTGGCCATTCACACTGCTCCTACTTGCCAATCCCATTTCCACGCTCTCTGACCATAATTGCACAGCTAACTCTCTCAAAACAAATAAACACGTTTAATTAGGCCACGACATAATTGAGGACTTGGAAGTTTCTAGGAGTCATTATTACCTCACTCCTTGATTTATGTGCACGCATATTTTGATAAGAGCTATTCATAATCCTACAGACACTGCCAGCAAATAATTTTTCAGTTAGGCAATAATGACTTCAGTAGTGGGTGTTTATTTATTGTCTGGTTCAGCCTGCCTGGTACATATGTGGGTGTCTGTGTGTGTGCAAGCGTGTTTAGTGGGGTGGGGGATGGAGCTGAGAGGAAATGTCATCACTGGCTTGTGCCCCAAATGCTCTCGCAAACTGAAGGGGAGAAGAAGGAAAGATTTGTATCAAAAATATGTTCTTTGAAGTCTGAGCTGCTCTTATCAAACGTACAACCATGTGCCCTAGGGAGAGAAACTACTATCTTTCAACACACACAGAGACCTAAAAAAATGGCCACCAAGATAAATCTCAATGGAAAAGGTGAAAGGGGAAAAAGTGATGCCCGCCTGTTTTCTCAGCTTTTTGAATTCTCTGCAATCATCAGGACTTTGCTCACAGTCAGTTTTGCTGTTTGCCCTGGCAAGTCACTTTCTTGTGTTGCTGCTAAGGACTATTAATGCAATACCAGAGCAGAGGGAACTGGTTAGGAAAATGTGAGTTTCAGTAAGAAGTGAGTGGCAAAGGGGCTCAGAAGCAGGGGCAGGACTAGGGGAGCCTTTCAATAAATGTGATTTCAGAGCCCTGGGCCAAATACAGCATTGACCTTGATTGTCTGTAAATGCTTGGGGCCTGATACAAGCTCCATTGTGTGAACCCATCTGCAAGCCAGCTGTTAATTCTAAGGACGACTTCTTTGCATATACAATTGTGACACGAGTTTTGAAAACTTGATCTCGAAAACTCCATGCAAGCAGCATTGCAGCTGAGTCCCTGGGGGAGCCCTGGCTCCACAGCCACAACCCAAGATAGATGTTTGCTGTGAATTTTGAAAGCAGAGCAGTTACAGGACTTGCTTCAAGTTCCAAACTCAACCCAAGGTTGTGACCTTCTGAGTAAACCTGGCTCAATCTGTTTCAACATCCAAGACAAGCAAATGTTGAGTTTCATCCTGAATCCTTAGGTGTCTAAGGCAAGATTTTGGGAGATGTGACTCACACACCACCAGAATGAAGGCTAAGTCCATATGAAGTGACGAAAGCCAACACATCTCAGGCAAGCTTTGTCTGAAACCACCTGGGGCTACATCCTGGTTCTTTGCATCATTTTGCCTAAGTGGTTATAAACTCACAGTAAAACCAGACATTACATGCCAAATTTCAGAACTGGGCATCTGTGCAGACATTTCTGCTCAGATCCCAATTCCAGTCCTAGAGGTGTCAAGATAAATTTGCATCTTCCTCAATGCTTTTAGTTCTCCCTTCACATTCCAAATCAAAGCTCCGTGATCCTGTTCATCCAAGTTACTTTAGGTCCTGTGTTAACAGCACAGGACATGGTGTGCACTAGATTGTACCTGTCTCTGTATCCTCATCAAAAACAATCAATATGCTTCTATTTATGAAACTTTTACTAATAAAGCCTTTACTGTTGATAGCACTGGCAGAAAGATTGAGCTCCTGATTCTATCTCATATTTCTCCATTCAGTAAATTAAATGTTTCCTGAGTCCATCAAAGCCAGCAACCTCACAATGCTGCTTTCAATCATTATATCCCCAAAATAATCCACTTCACCCTCTTCAGATAACTTTCATGCTATCCACTCCACTAGACATCACCACCATGCCTTTGCTACAGCTACTTCTCATCTTTAGAGGATGCAATTCACAAATACCTTGAGATCTTCGTAGGTATCTGCTGAAAGTTTGGTGCTGTTCATATTTAAACTACACAGGCTCTTCATGGCTGAAAGAGAAAACACATAGATATTCATGATCATGCTGCATTTTCTTAAAATATCATGCTTGCAGTAGGCCAAAGCATAAACAAGACATGACTATGTGCAGCACCCCCAGGAAAGAGCTGAATAGCGTAAAATATAGAAATACAAATGGATAAACAGCTGTTTGGGCCCTCATCCAGGAAAAAGTCCCTATTTAGGAAGGACCATTAAGCATATGCTTAAGTCTGCTGACTTCAAAGGAGTTCAGTCAACTTCTCATAATCCATTTCCTGCACATTATTCTGAATAGTGCCCGTTCTCAGTGCTCTGCGTGGTGCTCGCAGGGGCCATGCTGATCTGGCAGGCCTCCCTCTCCTCCCCCCTCTCCCATTTTAGGCTCCAGTACTTAGCAGAATAGTTTCCTAAGATGAGCCATAACTACTGGCCTGTCTGGCACGTCTGCATAGATCAAGCCTATTAAAGTAGCCCTCTAAGCCCAACAGTGAGGTTTGTAAGGCACTGCTGGGTGCAGGGGGGACTTTCATTCTGGAACGTCAAGCAGCTCTCAGTGCTCAGGGCGTCCTGGATGCCTCACTCTGCCTTGCCTTGTTTAAACAAAGAACAGGGAGAGTTTAATCTCCCCAAAAACGAGGGAACAGAAGATGCCAGGAGTATGGAACGTGCTGCACGCAGTTGCTAAACTGAGTGAGAAGCTGCCAGATGGCTTTGCAATCTTCCCCTCCTGCAGCACAAGGGCAGGTCCCACCCAGAGGGGATGGAAATCTGGGAAGTCCCTGGGCAACAGGTCACCACATGAGATGGAGACAGGTGCCATGAAGCCAGAGGCAAGATCTAGGGTACAGCCCAGGAGGACAAAGCCCACACGAGGCCACTCAGAGCCATCAGGCTCAGGCCACCACATCACAGCCAGATGGCTGCGGGACTGGGCAGGGAGGAGGGAAGATTAAACCCAAACACAGCCACAGCCCGTCCTAAATCACCGAGGGAGCGGCACCGCGGCACTGAGAGATTCACCTCCTCCCCGAACCCACACGAATCCCTCAGAACCCACACAAATGTCCCCCACAGCTCTGCCACTCACAGCTCAGTGCCAGCAGCCCCGCGTCCGTCACCGGGGTCTCGCACAGGTTGAGCACTTGCAGCATGGTGAGGTGCTCGGACAGGAGCCGCAGCCCCGCGTCGCCAAACTGTGGGGAACAAGCAGAGCTGAGTCAGGCCAGAACCTCAGGGCAAACAGGGCCATGGAAACGGGGTTTGACTGAGCCCTCAAAGCCACATTCCAATCACTCACCACCAGCACAAACGACAGCAGAGAAAGCAAATAGTTTTATCCCTGTCTTGCAGGCGGGGAACGGAGAAATTAAGTGACTTGTGTGCACTTAACCACAGGCCATCACTTAATTAGAGTGGTGCCTTTGAAGCCTGGACTTTGTACAAGCGGGCTCCCACCCAGGCTACACCCGATGGTTATGGCAGCCTCAGCTAGTTCCCAACCACATCACACAAAAAAAGCACAATGCAAGTGGTATTAATTAGCTATTTTGGTCTCAAGAACAATGTACTATTGATTGGTAATTGTTCCAATTGACCCACTTGGTTTCTGCTGTTTCTAAATTCTAGATTAATGGAAACCAGGATATCACAAAATAAAATGGAATCTAAGTGCTTTTTTTTTATTTTTTAATTTAAAAAACCACACAAAAAGCAGGGTCTATGTTCAGTGAAATCGAACTCATTTTGAACAAAAAAGCATCAAAGTTTTTCAAATGCAAAAGTTACATTGTTAAGACAAATCTGGAGGAGATACAGTCTTAAAACAAGAGAGCAATCAGTTTCTACTTCATATTCCTCATATTTAAAAAAAGGATATTTCTGGGATACAAAGTAGTTAGGAAAACAAAACAAAATATTTACATGACATTTTGGTTAAAAAAATGCTGCTTTTTGCGGCTGCACTGACAATAATCATATTTTCAGTGAGCACTATGAATAAGTGCTAACAGAAACTGGGGAAAACCTATTCAGTGGAGAACCTCAGAGAGCAAAACCAGCAGGGAAACGTAGAGGAAAAATTCAATTTTAGAAGTTCCTTCAATCAAAAGCTGAATAATTTGTTCAGTTAACTTGGTCACTTTTTGCTTACAAAATAATCACATTCTCATTACAATTTCTTTCTACTTATTCATTATATTGAGGGGTTTTTTATTGCTGTTGGGTTGTTCAGCTTTCAAGCAAATCACTGCCTAAACTGCACAGACTCCGTGCTTTGCTTGACCACATGAGCTGCACAGAATCATTTTTTCATCCTAAATGGGTGAAAGCTGAAGCATTTCTCAGATGAACAGCACCACAGGTTCTACTCAGTACATAGCAGCAACCATGCCCAACTGGAACATCCAACCCAAGACAGCAGCAACTCTTTTACAATTAAAAATAAAACAAAAATTTAAAAATGGAAAAACAAAAGGGGCAAGAGAAAAAAAATCAGAAGAGAAAAGAATCAGCTGCCAAGATGAGCTAAACCACAGGAAGGCCCTGTAAAAACAGCAGGAGGACAAAGCCATCTAAGCAAGCCTCTTCACACACTCTTCTGGTGCTGATGTAGTGTGGAATTTCGGAATTAGTCAGCACTGGGTCCTGCTCTGAGCCTCAGGCTGCACAGCACTTACCTGAGTTGACCACAGGTTCAGCTGCTTGAGCGAAGGCAGTTTGATGAGGTGCTCAGCACAAGCACTTGTCACGTTGGTAAAGGCCAGGCTGAGGTTTTCCAGGTTTCCAAAAGATCCCGAGCTTAGCAGGCGGGCCAGGTCTGCATCCTGGAAGCAGACAGGAGATTGATAAGAGAGATTGTGGATGCCCAGGCTGGGACCTGGTGTCACCGATACTGGTAACCAGAGCGAGTTGCACAACTGCTCCACTTGTTTACAGTAACAGAGAACCACACAGAGCAGTTTCTGTTTGTTTGGCAAGCAGCTGGGCTCTTGTGGCAGTGTTGCTTCATACACCCTGGGAAAAATTTGTCCGAACATTAGGACAAAAATGTCCTTTGCGTGTGTATCCTTATGACACACAAAGGCTTCAGTGTCACAACAAATGCTGGAGATGGGTCTCTGAACTTCACGAAGATTTAACCAAGAGGTCCAGGTCCCAGCTGTGCTCAGCACCATTATCTGGCCTCAGTGAAGTTAGTCTGGGTTTGCACCAAGCTTAAATCCAACAGTATTGGGTCTCTTTGAGACTTCCATGACTAAAATCCAGAAGCGGACATTGTGAAGTTTGCCTTTTTAATGCAAAATTCTTTCCCCAGATCTGCCATTCCAAGTCTGAGCAGCACTATAAATGTGACAGCCTGGTGCTGGTGTTGGAAACTGCTGCACAGACCCAAGAGCAGAAATGTGCCCTTACTTGTGTAAACTCCAGTTGTGTTGACAGAGCACGTGGAATGGCTCCCCACTCAACTGCCCAAAACCACTGTGCCACATGGCAAACATAAATCAAGTGTTCAAATATGGAAAGACAAAGCTTGTTTTTCTATTGACATGATTAACTTACTGTGGACTTCGATGGCAGTGTTAACCTTGTGGGGCCACCTTTTCTTTGCTGTAGAAGAGAAGATATTTTGGTCAAACAAGTTGCCATTCTACATTTCAGACCCACTGAAGCACAGCAAGCTCCTCACTAGAGCAAACCCTGCTCCCATTTCAAAGCTTCTTGCCAGCCCTTCCACCTCATCCCTGCTTTCCCTGCACTGAGTGTGCCTGTGGCTCCCCAGGGGACACCCACTAACCACAGCTCACTGGGTCTTTGTGCCATTTGTCTGCCTCAGCCTGCCAGCATTTGGCTACTTTCACTTCAAAGGAAACAGCTTTAAGATGCTGGGCAAAGTGAGCAAAGGGGTTAAGACTGAACAACTGATAAAATCATTTGTTTGACTTCAAAAAAAGCATCTACTTTTCAGGATGGGAGCATGGGTTAAAGACAAATACAAATGTGAAGGAGGGGAAGGGGAAGTTGGTGGCTATGTTTGCATAGGTTAAAAAGTGCTAATGAGAGCAGGTCCATTTTAAATCTGTTGGACCTGTCTTTAAAATCAGGAAGAATCTTTTTCTATAGGGTCTAGCTCTGAGAACTGGACTTAAAAGACCATCTCAGTGAAATGCTGTGAATGCCAGAGCATTCCAAAATGCTGGCCAGCACTAGAACCATTTGCTACTCATATGTCAAAAGGTGGCAGAATTTGACAAGCTGACTTGTAAGATCTTGAGACAGCAGGGTTTCACCTTTATTCCTTCACACAGATCCTAAGCAGGTTATCGAATATCATTCATAAACATAGTATGGGATTAGTCACATCAGTAAATATCACACAGTATATATATTCACAGTAAAATCCTCTGAGTACTGCTCCCATCCTGTTGTTAACTGGGAATTTCACACCCTGCTTGTCTTTCTTTTGTACCTCCATTTGTGGAGAGCACAGACCCCAACGTGCTATGGCAATATGTGCAGGGTGACATACCAGCTCCTTTAACTCCCTCTGCCTCTCACACAGCTGTTCATACATTCTCTTTCCCACGTCTGTGCTTTCCAGGGTGGAGATGATCTGGAGCTGGGTGTCGTTATTATCAATGATGTTGTATTCCAGCATCAAACACAAAATCTAGCAGCAGAGCAAAAGGAGAGTGGTCAGTGCAGGGCTTTCATTCCAATTCTTCCAAATACCCTAATTACACTATGGGTATGGTGGTTTAAGTTCCTCGTAAGCTTTTAGAGCGTGCATTATGGAGGTTAGATTAGACAATATCACAGCAATATTGATGGCCGTTTCCAACACATGAAACCACATTTTATCTGTAAAGAATGAAGTGTAATCTCCCAAAGCCAGCCTGTCTATTCTGCCTCCCATTAGCGCTCATTCCTTCTGTCTGACAGACAGGTACAATTATTTGCATCAGACCTGGAAGATGGCTCCATGCCACAGCCCTCTCCAGAACAGCTACAATCGATCCAGTGTTTCCCAGGTCCCCGGGCTGGGCTGGGGATTGGCAGAGCTGGGACACTGCTCACCAGCAGCAGCAGAGCCAAGCAGCTCCTTAAGGGTCGGATTTTCCTAAGTGCTGGGACTGCTGGGCAAGCAGAACACGTGTGAGGTGCACCCAGTCCATGGGGCAGGGTGGGAAAAGGGCAGAGAGGCTGCAAGGGAGGATGATGCTGGGAGTTCACTGCTGTGGCCAGGACATCCCCACCTCACTGGGAACACACCTGGATCACCCTGGGAAAGGGACTGCCAGAAGCAAGTCAGATCCCAAGGGATGATTCCAGTGGGTCACACATGATTTAGGACACAAGCTGCCCCCCAAGCTGCCTTTGCTTTTCAGCTATGTATTGTGTCATTGCAATTAAAATGCAAAGCTTTTATTCCCTCCATAATTTCAATTATTTTTAATGAAGACAAAAAAAAATTCCAGCAACATTATATTCAAATGCATGCAGTATGCTCCTTTATTTACTGGATTAAATTAGCATGCAAGAGCTAAGTCAATGAAAAATTTTAGCTCCTTCCATCTATTTATCCACTCTCTTTCTGATAATATGAAATGTATTAAGAAACCTCTCTTAAGAAACCCAGAAAAACAGAAATGAACTATTAGCACAACAAAAATAAGAAATCATAAGCACAAAAAATGTGTATTAATGCAAGCAAATAAGGTTTTATAAAGGCACTTCCTGTGCACTGCTCATTTTGCAGGTGGCAAGACAAGAATCAGTCATTTCACCATGGAAAAGCCTTGTGGTTGTGAACTGTGGTCTCTCACCACAGCTTACACCATATCACGGCCATTTATTTCCCACCATAACCTCTCCAGCTGCACTACAGCAAACAATGTCTTTCTCCAAAAATTCATGCCCCCACCTTTCATTTAATTCACACTCGGATCTGCAGAACAACAATATTCTGTTCCCCTTAATTCAGAGAAACACAACCACCCACTGCTGGTGTTTGGCACAACACAAACCTGGCCTCTGTTAGAACCAGTTCTGGGAAAGGCAGTGTGAACCTGAACACTGCTCATAAACCTCTATGACCACACATTTTTAGGGCTTACCTCTACCATTGTCTGGTTACCCCTCAAAGCCAGCAGCATGCAAGGTCCTAATTTATTTTCAGCCAGTGAAAGCAGGAACTTCTTTGTTTTATAGCAGGATCCCATTAAAATATGAACCTATTTGAGAAACAGAGGTAAAATTAGGGGTGTAGGCCTAAGAAACACATAGACCTCTGGAAGTGATATCATTATCAAGTCAAAAAGTGTTAAGTATTTGCAATAAACCTGAAGAAATGAAGCTTTCTTTACAGTTAGGCTTGCAGAGTCTCAACAGCTTTTCTGCTGAATGGAAGTGACTTTTTGAAGAAGGTGATGCCCAGTGAGATCTGAGGGAGTGGGAAGTTTTTCTCCACAAAGGAGCCCAGCTGACAGGCTGACACAGGCTCCCCAGGAAACATCAGAGCAGCTGTGCAATTGCCCCCATTGGCAGTAACCTGATGAACCCAGCCCCAGGGGAACCATCGGGGATTTTGCTTTTGCGTCTGTTTGCGCTTGGGTTTCTCTGCAAATGGCAGCTGGGGAGCAGGGGCTCTGTGGGCTGGGTGTTTAGGTAAAAGGCAGTGCTGCTGGCAATCTGCTGGCCTCGGTTAAGGGGTGGTGACAGACAAAATCACCTGTTTGGGATGACAGGAGCTGACTGGGGAAGGAAGGACTGCTTTAAGAAAATCTGGCAGTCCTGAGCACTAAGTCACACATGACTTCATGGGTCTCTTTTGCTCAGTTTTCCCTGAAATTAAAGAACTGCTGAGAACATGCCCTGAGTGAGACTCCTTCGAGTCCTTGAGCTGACAAAACTGTCCTGCAGACTCTCTCCAAGCTCCAGGAAGCACCATGTGATACCACACAGCAACACCTATGGCAGAAATGCAAAGCCACTTGTAGAAATCAAATATAAGTCTCTTTTCACAAAAGAGGTTTGCCATGTTATTTCCAATGTAAAAGCCTTAGAGATTAAATGCAGAGAAGTTTGAGTTCCTGCAAGAAAGTCTTATTTCATAGCCCAGATGGCTGATTCACCATTTGCTACAGAGCACTATGTGAGAATTTGCATTTTCCAATAGCCTGGGCAGGAAGAGCTCCATTATGTGGACCTAACATCAGCACTACTCTACAGTAACCTTGTAAATACATTCTGTGGCCCTCCCTGGCTCATGGCATTGCCTGCACTATGTTCAATACTGCTGAAAATATCACAACCATGCCATGATGAGGTCAATTTTATGTGAATCATGGCTTCATTACCAGCAAGCTCTTTAGAAAAACAGAAAATCTTTTTTTTCCTTAAGCATCCATCAGCTCAGGTAGCCTTTAAAAACGTGAAGCTTCAAGCCAAAAGGGATTTAATTTCATGCAGTTTTCATTAAGTTTTTTTAGAGGTTTTCTTGAGCAATGGAAAATACTGACACTGACACTAAAGTAACATTAGGTACATCTCAGAACAGGGTATTTTTCAAACTTTATGGTTGGTCGTTAGCAGCTCTTTAAGTATTTATCAACATCCTTGCAAAGGGCACAGAGTACTGCATATTAATGTGTGTTAGCATTGTGCTTTCTCATGCACGCCATCTCCTGATGCTCATAAATATCTTGAACCACAACAGCTCTCAGGAGAAATGAGACAGTTCTGAAGAAATTTTCTTTTCAAAGAGAAAAGACAGATAAACAGTGAAGAGGGATGAAACCTTTTGTAAACACTCTTCTTCCATTATCAGTTTCAGAGGTATCTGATCCATCTGAATTTAAGGGTATAGACAGACATGTACATTCTTTATGCCCCAAAATGTTCAGCATGAGGGAGACAAAGTGTAGATTCCCCTAAAAGTCACTTCACAGTCGACTTCAACAAATGTTTTCCCCCTTACAAGGGAAAGGCAGTAATTTCATTTCCATCTTACTTGGTATATGGAGAATTAATATAGAGAGAGACCTACGTGACTTGACCCAGGTTGCACAGGAAGACAGTGCTTAAATCACATCACTGATTAAAACCTGTTATTTTCTGTCTAGCCCTGCTCAGAGTTACAAAAGAAATAACTGCTGGAAATGGAATGCTGGTTTCTAATTACACCTCCTCACAACAATGTAATTGGGCAGAGACACTGATAACACCTTTTTATATCTATCCATCCATCCTTTGATTAAGTCAATGTAACTGTAGGTTTTAAATTCCAGGGTAGCCTGTAAACGAAAACTATAGGTGTGGATGTACAGAACAGTCTGTCTCCCCTGTCTCCCAGTATTCCATGTTCCCTGAGGGAGTTTTAAGATACAGACACACAAATACAAGTATTTATAAACACAAAAATACATTCATAGGCACAGGCATGGTTTGTGCATTGCACTACCAGTGAGAAAACATGCCAAGGTTCAAAAAGAGAACAGTGCTAACCAAACTGTGACTGCAAGGGAGGTTGATGGATTTGGTGACAGGAAGATCTGGATTTTCTGGTGAACGCTCCTGGTTTACAGAATCACAATTTTGATAACTTATTTCTTGACAAAAAGCAAGTAAATCTTGCTACTGCCAACTAGGCATTAGCTACTTACTGCAAAGAAGTTTCTAAACTGCCATCATTGCAGACACGTACCATGCTGGCAAAGAGCTCCCCATCATCGTCACAGGCCACTCCCCCAGGGCTGTAGAGCTGGAACCAGCCATCTTTGCCAGCCCTCACACTCAGCAAACACGAGTGGACCTGCCAAGAAGTGAACACATTGGAAAGGTTACAGTTCCTGCCAATAACCACCAGAGTCTCCCACACTGGGCCAAAAGTAACTGCAAAACCAGGCACTGCTGGAAATTTCATGGTTAATATTCCAATCTACAGAGCTGCAGGCTAGTCTCCACTCCAGAATCCATTTTTGCAGTATAACCAAGGAGAGAAGCTGCATCATCACGAATTGCATGGCCTTTTTCATTCCCCTTACACAAATCAAATACAAAATGGCTAATCTAGAACAGCTCCTTTCACTTGGGAAAAAAACCACCACGAAAAAAACAAACAAAAACCCCCAAATTTCTGAGCTTCTGTCATTTCCCTGTCCTCCCAGCATGTGTGTCTACACATCTGATGTGATCTGCATACCAAATGCAGTGGCTGATGGCTTGCTCATTCCAATCATTAAAAATTCTTATTACTCCTTCTCTAATAAAATTTGACTAGAGTCAGGGTGAAGGAAATCCACAGGGAAAACTCAACAGGGATATGTAACACGGAAACGGCACTGGAGAACTGGCACCAGTGAGCAACCATTAGTCTAAATTTGGCCCACTGTAGAGATTACTATATTTAGTCCCACAATTTAATAGAGAAGTCGTAATTAAGCTTTATTTTTTTCCTCCACTTGAAGAAACAGATGTTCCATTTCAATTTTTGAGGGGTTTAGGGTAGGGGGGAGGTAAACCCCTTCCTTTGGGCACAGAACATCAGTGACAGATGAAATCCTGGTGCCATTCTAGGACAAGAAGGTCTCATCTGAAAAGGGTAACTACTGCTTACAAGAGTTAAACCCATGGAAACCAGGAGTTCTGGGCAGTGATGATACAGCTTCACCCACAGTCTGAGGGAGCTTTCTTGCCTTTATGCCAAAAGCAAGAATCACTGTGGATGAGAGGTTCCCTCTGACTCAGCCGAAGCTGATGATGCTGAGCAGGCTCCCGAGTGCAGCTCCGAAGCAGCAGCCACCACGAGGCTGCAGCAACACTCTCACCCCAGTAACACACCTCCCACCCCCTTTCTGCTGCCAATTCATGAGAATTACGGTCATTGCACACAACCTAGCTGAGACACAGCCACACAAAACCTGCTATTTTGTAAGCGGCATGGATCCATGGATTTTGCTTCTGGTTTTTTTCAATGGAAGATGAAAAGCTCTGAGTGATCCCACAGGGTGGGAAAACCTTGCTGGTTGCAGTTTACTGCAGAACAAGGACATCAACTGATGCCAGATGAGGAGGTGATAATACATAAACCTTACACATAAACCATCCTGAGTGGCCACTACTCCTTAAGAGACTTAGGCAGAGTAAAACCACACCGTGTTTTGGAACAAACTACTTAAGGAGAGATCTGAACAAGTGCACTTGCAATCCCTCCAGTTAATACTCTCTGTAAACTGCCAACAAACTCACTTCTTGCCTCGGGTCTTCTGCAAATCTCTGAATCACGTATTTCAGCTCTCTGAAAAAAATAAGAGTAAGAAGGACAAGGATAAGCAGTTGCTGCTTGCAGTATTTGCACAAGATTAACATTTCTTTTGAATAACTTCTAAAATTATATATATTCATGCACTTTAGAGAGAAACAAGTTGAACTCCTTCCATGGGAAGGAAATATGATGCCTAAAAGTGATCACCAAGGACAATGTCTGTTCAACAACAGCCTAGAAAATGTTTTAGAGATGTGCACTGACAAACTCCTTTGTAAATTCTATCAGCACCCAGTGGCTTTTTTCCTTGGGCTCCTGCTAGCACAGTAAATTACAAAGAAAACTTTTTATTGCTAACAGAATATGCTTACAGCCCTTCACAGATAAAAGCCATTCGAGACACAATACTGAATAATGCATCATTGCTATTATTGACTAGTACAAGTATTTATTCAATAAAACAAAGGAGCCCCAGAAACTTACTTTGTGAATTTCTCATGTGCGAGAGCCCTGAAATTTAAAACAGAAAACAGAAGAATATGAGGATTTAAGAGAAAGAAAAAAGGGGAAAAAAAGCCCCAAAACCCAAACAAGCACTTTTCAGTTCTCTCCAGATAATAAAAGGACTTGCTAAGCAACTGCAGCATGTAAGACAAAAAAAACCAACCCAAACCAACTTGCAAAAAAGTCAGATAAAGCCTCTTTCATTAACCTAGGAGGGAAAATTATTTGGAACATATCTTGTAGCTTTTCTTGAGTCTGTCTTAGACGAGGCTCTGACTAATGTCAGCAGGAGCTCTGGGTCAGAAGAAAGTAAAAGACTTAAAATACCATTATATAATTACAGAGTTTTGGCTACCTCCAAGAGCCAGGTGTACTCTTTAATTGCAATGCAATTAGGGTACGGTCGCAGCTAATTAGCACCACACATCAGAAAAGCAATTAATGGTCATTTTGTGAAGTGCCTTGCATCATGGTATGGTTTACAACTCCCCCAGGACTCACATTTGACTTGGGTAATGATGTCTCTGTTACCTATCTCCAAGCTCTAACTGTAGCCCAGGTAACCTGGCATGGAGGATTAGACCTCTGTGATTCAAGACATCAGGTCATTAGGGGATGTGATAAGCCAGCAAATTGTACAATTACAGGTTGTAATTTTTGTCCGTGGAGGTCTGCACTTTATAAACACCACTGTTCATTAATAGGTTTCTGAGGGAGCTTGGCTGATCCATAGGGCAGCTTCTTCATTTAAGGCAAAACCCAAATGACAGGAGTCTCTGTGATGCCAGTAAAGCAACCTCCTCCACTAAATCTCTCACTTTGCTCCCCTCCTCACCAGCTTTCCTTCCTTTCCTGTCTGCCTGTCTCTAGTTAACCATATTTCTCTTTGGGATCATCTGAGAGAAATGGGGAAGGAAGTTGAACATGGGAGATCTTCACATCCCCCTGCATCAGCCAAAACCAACTTCAGTTTCTAAATCAATACTAGAGGCACAAAGCTCCCATTAGCAACACTTTCTACTTGATGTATACTTCACCATAAGAAACCAGTAACATGAACAAGCCAGTAAATACTAAGACAGTGCAAACTCACTCCTTGGGAAATGGGATAGGTTGGAGCAAGCTGGCCAGGGCTGGTCTCCAGTCATCATAGTCTGACCTGCAAAATGAACATTTTGTTAATAGGTTGCCAGGTTTTAAATATGGTTTGCCAACAGTTAGTTCAAGGAGTTAAAATGCTTTTTTTACTGTGGGCACCAACAACCTTTCTGGTTTACTGAACCACTCTCAAAATCTACAGTGACATTTCCCTTTCCATTTTCAGCACATTCTCCACTGAGGCACAATAAATCTGGTATTTACAGTGACCTCCAGAGAGGCCTTCTTTATGTCAACTTAAAGACATTTGCTGTTTATGAAACCTGTTGACATTTAATCACTAAGTAATACTTTTATCTAAGTTGGTAGAGCAATCACCAGACCATTGCTATTTATAGCTCTTCTCTACATTTAATTGGAATTTTTCTTTGCTGTAAGACATAAGTTCAGTTGTAAAAACAAAGATACCCCCCAATCCATTTCTGACATAGAACTTACCAGCCAAAGCCCAGACCCTGGCTCTCAGTCCCATCAGTAACAAGTACACACAGAAGTGAATCATATACAGGCTGAAACACCTGGGAATGTATGTAGAAACAATGCAGGAAAGCATGCCACCTCATCTTAGTGCTGCTACCCTTTGGATTTCAGTGTTAAAAACCAGATTATTGGCTGCAGCTTACAGGAAACTTGGCACAAAAGTGTGGTGTGTCTTTGGGAAGGAACGAAGTGTAATGTTCTCAAATGGACAGTATCTACTGATAGCATTAGAGACAGACAACATATGCATAGGAACTGTTCCAAAAGAATGCAGTTTTGCAAAGGGAAAGGTCTAGCCCAGAGAAATTGAAGATGGATGCGTTTCCAAAAGTCTCATCCATCTTTTGAGCCACATAAACCAGAAATGTCCATAAACTAATAACACACATGATGTTGGACAGGCCATAAAGACATGTTGACAGAAAGAAAATTTAAATGCATGAGCAGGGTCCCCTTAAGGAGCAACATGCAGAGAAGCTTTACTTGAATGGAGAATCATGATGTAAAAATCAACCAGGGAAGCAGTTATCACTTGCCCAAGAGCAGTGTGGAGTTCAGGTTACACACGTGTGTGATATCTCACTCAAGCTGTGACCTGAAAGCAGTTTAGTGTATTGAAAACCAGAACAGCACATGTGAAGTTACAGTAATCCAGAAAAGAAGCCTTGTGCCCGTGCCAATGGTGCTAGAAGGAGGTGAACCTAATTTTCTCCTCCATCAAAAATTCTGTTCTCAGGTCTAAACTAGGGGCAACGCTGAGACAAGGGGTGTCTCACAAACCTAAAGCGAGTGTGAGTCAGTCAGAGAGAGCACTTTGTGATCACCCATTCATAAGGTTCTTTCCAGAGACAAAAAGTCCCGCACCTGCTTAGCCACTGAACAAATAAGGAAGATCATCAACTTTGTTTAATGTCTCAGAACAGCAAGACATGAAGCAGGACTTCATTACAGGGGTTGTTTTTCCATTTAGTCAGTGTAAAGTGAATATCGTGAAACACCAGAGGATGGAGCTTGTCATATAAACTGAAATAAGGCAAGGAAACCTCTGACACAGCATCTCCAAGATGAGCTCTCTGGGTTCTTTCAACAAAGCCTTGATTAATTAAAGCTCTCTACAAGATTATTCGTTGTTTCTGACCGACAGACACATTGAATGGGTCGGTGACACAGAGCTCTGACCTGTGTTCAGGTTCAGCTGGAAGTCTCTGTTTAACTACCAGGTCTCCTGGAGGAGAGAGCTGATGCAACATAACTACAGCTACAGCCCTCAGGAGTGCCACAGGTCTCTCATCACACAGCCTGAGTCTCACTACATTTGTGTGAGAACATAGTCCAGACATTTTATTTTATTTAAATATACATACCCTTTGGAAATTCCTAGCTGGTTTTATTCTAAAAATAACACATTTTTATTGGCAGATACAAACTACTTTAGAAGGAGATTTTTGAGCATGGGAGACTTGGAAGTCAAAGGGCTGAGTTAGAAAATTCAGAGGTGTTAAAGGTGTTTCATATCACATGAGATACAGCACCTACAAATCATTTCTAACAGAAGCTTAAAAGCTGAGACCCACTTTGAGGCTTAGCTCCTGTGACATCTCAGGCTAAGTTTTACACCACTGAAGTTCCTTCTTGAGCAATCTGGAGAGCTGTGATTACTAATAATATGAACCAATCAATTTTTCATGGCTGATCTTCAAAGGAAATTGCAAGAGTAAGAAAAAGCTGTTTCGTAATAGACTAAGACCAGGACCAAGTGAAACTGCAGACAGAATGGGACAGTATCACTCTGACTTTTCTTGAAGCTGAGGAGCCTCCATCTGCAGGGCAGGTCTGTGAAAGGGCAGTGAAAATAAACCACAGTCTGCTTCCCGAGGAGAAGGAAGAAAGAAAGAAGGAAAATTGTCTCCCATTAAATATATAAAATTTGGTCACATGAGTGGGACCTGAACATAAAATCTGCACAGCCTGTAATCCCTTCAATCTGAGCTAGGAAACATGAAACAAACATAGCACAAGAATAAAACTAAACTACTTATTAAAAGCCTACGGTGTTCCTCCTCCTCCCACCTATTCCCTTTTCAAAAACATATTCCTTCTGTCTGTGCTCATCTCATTTCTCTTCTTTCATTTCAGACAGTTGCTTTTTTCTTTTTTTTTTCCTCAGTCCATTCAAAGCTCCAACACAAGACAGAAGTGTTTGAAGCAGGGAAAGAAAGGGAGATGGATTAGTTCTGGCTGCAGCTAACAACCACCACAATGAGCCAGACAAAGAGGCTGCGCCAGGAGAAGGAGGGAGCAGAGCTACAGGGAGAGCCTGGGACAGTGCCTGTGACAAACTCCCCTCCCAGCTCTTCAAAGGGTGCTGGGCTCAACACTCATCACACAGCTCAAATCCCAGCACTGGCCTTATCAAAGGGGCCGAACGACTGCTTGGCTCTGATTTTTGCAGGATTTGCAAATCTAGGTGAGCACCAGAGCAGCCAGGCTGCAGCTCAACCTGTGGGGTCCTGGGAAGCGCTTGGGGGTCACGGAGCCAGCGGTGACAACTGCCAGAGCCACCACCTGCTACTGCACACAGCCTCCCTCACCCTGAAACCTGTCCTGGGGGACTGGCCAGAGCACAGAACAACCATATTAATTAAATAATCCTCCACTGCAGTGACTTTGCCTCTGGGCCATCATTGCTCTTGGCTTGCCAACATAATCCATTTTCCTTCCCCGGGATCACCTTTCACCAAAGTGAAAACCTGCCTGCATGTCATGTGCGCCACAAACAATCCAAAACATACGAGCAGCCCAGGGCAACCCCAATAAACACGACACAAGATAATCCACTTGGGATATTCAGAGCATGCCACTGACCTATTGGGGAATGCAGAGCAGCCAGGGGAAGCTCCGGTGGGTGCTTGTGTTTGGAAAGCCATGGCTCTCATCACTGAGAGCCCCAAGTCCTCGGGTTTTGGAGGATAATGAAGAGACAAGAGCAACTGCTCGGAAGCAGCTTGTTCTCAAGACTGAACAGATTGACAAGGTAAACCTCTGTTGTCAGATAATAATAAGATGACCAAACCCCCAGATGTGTGCCTGATCTCTTCTTTCCCTGCTCTAGGTCCAACTTCCTGAATTGTATGATATAATGTTTAACTCAGGGTGCCTGGGCAGGCTGAGAAAAAGCCTCATCAGACCCCTTGTCAACACAAGGCACAAACCTGCTATCTGCAAAACAGTGAGGTGCCTTTTGAGATGGGCTTGTTTGGCTTTTTCAAAAGCAAGAAATTTAGCACCACTGCAAGACCCTAGAAAGGTTCTACCCTGACTGCTGAGAACAAAAACGGGCTCCACTGCTCACAGTTGGCATGGAAGCATCAGGAAACAGCAACACAAGGTTGCCCAAAACAGGTTGTGACATTGGCCCCAGAGAGGGGTACAAGTGTCTGGACATCTGGACAGACCCTTTCCACTACAGGCAGCCATGGAAACAAAAAATAACACAGACAAAGGGTAACAGCTTATGATACAACACCAACACAGCTTCCCCAAGAGGGGTCTGTTCTCACAGCCAGCTGACCTTGCTATTTGTTGACCCAGATTTCACTGCAGAGACACTTTAAGTGTCTCCCCACCCCCTGGAACCAGTGGGGCCCTTCAGGTGAAACCTGAAGTTCTCCTGCCCAAGGAGAGGACACATGGCCCTGTTCTACTGCAACTTTCTCTAACCATGGTTGCCCTGTTCAAGCACAAGTTTGGCTGTACAAAACATTCCCAAATGCATGGAAACATTAACATGCAAGTAGGAGCTGGGCAATGCTGAGCTGTTCTCAGAGCCTCTCATTTAATGAACAGAAATTTTTCAATTAATTTAGTGCATTTTCTATGCACCAGTTTAAGACTTGTAGCATTCAGGAGGCACTGGCTGGTGTCATTAACACTATCAGAGTCCAGAATGAGTTAAAGAATATTGACACAGAAGTTTGATCCACTTTTGAGTGCAGGGCCAAAATACTATGATCCCCTACAGACTGTGCCTCCTTTAAAATCTGCCCAGACACTTTGGGTCATCTGCCAACATCTTTAAAATCATGATTTTCTGCTTTCCTTTAGTATGCAATAGTTGTATTTTGTTACTCAACTACATTAGAAAAAGGGTCAAAGATCTTCTAGGTCCTGAAAGAGACCCACAGATGAACTTTCTAAATTGCCCTTTTAGCCTTCTGTTCAAGAAGTGAAGTATTACAGGTGATTATTAAATAACATCTTCATCAGTATTAAAAGTGAGATTTTTCCCCAAAAAGTAAGCATTGTGTAAGAGTTAGGTGAACAATAAAATGTCCTCTGTTGAAGCTACTGTTGAGAATTCTTATTTGCTAGACTTCCAATAATTAAAATCTGCCTAAATAAATTACTCCCTGCTGCCCTAAGTTAATTATGTAAAAAAGATATCATTGCTGGTGACTCTCTTGTTTTGATGATGATACTGAGTCAGACACCTAAAAGAACAATCAAACTCAACGCTAAGCAACTTATTTATGTTTGGCTTACCACTGTTATTAATAAGAACATTATTTTAGTGAATGCCCGCTGAGAGCTCATCTCCTGGATAGCAGTTGTTTTATAATTAATGTTTTCTTCCTACTGGCATGTTCTTCAACTCTCTTTCTTCATATTCTCAGATTTTCAAAGTACAGTAATAGTATTTCATGCAACAGAAACCCATTGTTCAAGAAGAGTTAAAGCATGACAGTAATCAGCATCACAACAGCATTATCTTGTATTTTTGGTAATACAAGCCCTTCTAGAATGCTTTTCCATCACTGGTTTCAGCATTTAAAAAGCAACATTGAAAATCTTTACCTCTATTTTAAAAATAAGGAAAATGAGACATTTGTAAGTGACTTATCTAAAACCTCCTAGTGAGCCAGTGGCAGAATCAGGAGCAGAACTCAGTTCTGCATTACTGCTTTGAGGTCCCAAAAAAGCAAGGGATGAACAAGAATGGAAGAGACCTCAAACGAGTGGAGCTACAGCCATGGCTCTGCCCAAGGAGCTGCCCTGTATTCCGACAGGCTGGGATTTCTCAAGCAGGGTGTGGGCTCTGGCAGGGCACTCTGAGGAGAGTTGCACCAGTTCTGTGGTGTCACTGGTGCCTCACTGTGCACATCCCATGGGTTTCACCTTTCAGAACTCCTGCTGTACAAGCGGAAAAAGGGCCCAAAGCTGCCCTGCACCTGCAACACCTATAATAGTAACACGTTCCCATTTTCACTGTTGCTGCTGAACAGCTTGATTTTTAAAAAGACAGCAAACGTATAAAAAAGATTATTTTAAGGTATGGAGTGAAATGAGTTCTTTGTGTAGCAAATTATATGAGAATTGGGACCTGGCGTATCAAATGTATAAAATGTGGAGAGACTGTGAGGAAGAACATGTCCGTTCGTGAATTTGTTTATAAGTGTGTGTCAGCTGCATGATGAAACCAAAACCGTCAATGCTTAGTGAGTCAGCATCCAAACCAGCATCAGGACTGGGAGAGTGCACAGTGTTTATGGAAAACAGGGAGAGTCAAAGGGACAGGAATAAATACACGACGTGTTTAATGTAGCACCTGGGTGCGTGGAGACTTAGGAGCCCTAAGATGAAGTAAACTCAGATGCTGTGCTTTTCTAATGCCAACGTTTTTAAAGGCAAAAGAACCTAGGCCATAGGAAAAAAAAAATAGAAAATTAGCCTTCACAGCAACTTCCTGCTCAAGAATCTAATGGGAACAGAATCTTGTATTCACTTGTCCTGTCTCCAGTTTTGAATGAGTGCTTAAGTATTTGCAAGTCAGCTGTACAGTGAGTGGAAGAGTGATGTTGCAAATTTGTACTCTGTATTTCAAAAAGAAAAAAGAAAATGTGGGACAAAACCTTCACAAAATCTTCCATCACAGCAGTTTGACTTCATTTAATTCCTTGAGAGTGCACCCCTAGATGTGAGTTTGTCTGCAGTGTAGGTCCATGCTCACTGTTTACAGCAGAGTCCAGATTTCACCCACCATGCCTTGGATTCTAAAAAATTCAACTATGAATTCATTAAGCCTTACACCGTTTAAAAATAATTAATGTAGAAGTTTAACAGTTTGCCATAAAACAAACTGCAACTCAGTACCAGAGCTAGCTGTCAAAGTCAACAAAGCTGTTTTGCACTTCTATTACAAGCTCCCATTCTGCAGTCCACCTTTTCTGTTATTCCTTTTCATTTATTTATCCAGGGAAAACCAAGCTTTTCTTGAAGAACACTTTCCTTCATATTTCTGTTTAGGATATTCTGAAGATTTGCCTGCCAGGAATCCTCTGGCCATCATTTTGCAGCAAAGACTATTTGAACACCCATTCTCTAACACAGGTCCTCTGAATGAAAGCAACTGGACAACAAATAGAGACGCCACTCTAATACAAGCAAATCTGAGTAAGTGATAAAACAACTACAAGCATGTGAATGGAGAACACCTAGGTGAACAACAAGAACCATATTCAATTCCTGCTGAAGTCAGGGCAGTGGTGCTGCCTACCACTGCACAAGCACTGAACCTGGCACAGACCTGCCTTTTCTAGCTCTGTCTCAGGCAATCCTAAGAGCCCTGGAGGAGACAAATGGGGATTTTTTTATTTATTTTTGGTGGGCAAGAACAAAAACAGAAACCACTGGCACCAACATCCTGTCTTCTGTAAAATGCCTGAGGCTCACTGTACAAATAAGCTTTCCATTTTCATCTTCCTAATGCTATTTTTAGAACATCTTGGCAGTGCCAGATGCCTCTTTCAGAGGCTGGACTCTCCAGAGCTGGAGTTAAGATTTATAACCATGTGCTGGCTAGCCACAGATGTTGAAGACAACAGGCCTGTGGGAAAAGCCCCCCCCCCATTGTTAAGATGACATTGTTCAAAAAGCTGCTCAAAATAGTTACTCACAGCATCTTGAGTATTTCCACGTAGCAGCCGAGGATCCTGTCTGCCTGGGCACTCAGCTCGATGCTCATGGTGCTGCAGGTGGGGCTGACCATCAGGCAGTCGATGAGGTTGGGCTCGCTGTCGTTGCCAACGCTGGCTGTCATCTTCTGATTGGCCGTGTTGTTGCGCTCCACTTCCACGTGGATCTCGTTGGAAGTGACAATAACTGGTTTGAGACGAGATTCACTCAAGGTGGCCTCTTGAGAGACCAGGTCAGGGCTCGTGTGAAGAAGGCGGAGGGGGATATTGGGCTTTCGGTCACACTGCTGCTGGCAGCCATTCCGAATTTCCTTCAGGCTTGGCGAATTGTCCCGACTGAATTTTAAAAGTAAACAAATAATTTCAGTAGACAGACATACCAGCAGAGAGCGGAGAGAGAGTGCAACACTGAGAAGTCACGATTTTTTGCAATTTCCCACTGCATTTCACCCCAGCCCATCGGATGGCTTTCTCCTGTGTAATCGGATTACCGAAATCAATTAAAAACATTAAAAGGCTCCAACAGGACTGTTCTGCAGCCCCTGTTTTACAAAGATTTGAGTTTTTCATTACTCTAATTGACAGGCCAGCTTAGTCTAAAGGTGAACTTTCCTGTCCAAGTTGTGCAAAGCTGTAACAGAATCCATGCCCAAGTATGTATCTGGCTAGAGTACATGCCCAGACATTTGTCTGCAGCCCTCGCGCCTGGAATTTGTGTTGGACACTGAGCAGCCCCAGTCCGTGCTCTACCATGAGGAAAGTCAGATAGGCATAAACAAACAGGAAACATAGCAGAGGGGAACCCTCAGTGTCTACTGGAAACTGGCTCGTGTGTCAAGAACTGCGGCGTCTATTTTGCGGTAAGTGAGGAATCAGATTTTCCACAATAAAGGAGACAGGGCTGTGAAAGGAGCTCAGGTTCAAAGCTGCAGATGCACAGGGATTTACACACTACCCCTTCATCGAGGTCTCACCCTTCCCTTCGCTCACTCCCTTGGTGAGCACCAGGGAATGAGGGCTCAGCTTCTTTCAGGTTTTTTAGCACACCCATCTCGCACTGATCTTGTTGAGCAGTGCCGTGGGTTTGGAAGGGAGTAACACATGGTCAGCTGGGAATTCATACTGACCTGTTGATAAACTCCTCATAACAGGAATAAATGGCAGCTAAGCAGACAGCTACAAGATTTGGCAGGACCCTGGGATGTGGGCATTGTCCCGTTGGACCATGCATGCTGAAAAACAAAAAACAGGATGATATCATTGCAAGGAACATTTCTGTGGGCAAAACCAGTCAGACAGAACGAGGTGTCAGACCTAGACAGGCATCCTCAAGGGATCTTCAGAAGGGCCATAACAGAGAGATATTTTAACCCTGTAAATCCAATGGCCCTATTTAGGAACGAAGGAAATCAGCAATTTAATTGAATCATCATCAATTGAATTCAATCATCAATTTAATTGATGTGGTATCCCTAAAGTCCTCCCAAAATCTCACACATGAGGGAGCATTATGAGGTTGAAAGTTAATTTGAATAATTTTGCAGAGGCTTTGAGTCTAGTGAAGAATGTACACATACCAAGGTTCATTTGCTTGCAGTGTGGAAGTAGGCAAAAAACATCAGCCTTATTTGAAAACCAGCATTTTTAAAAAGAGGCTTCAGCAATACTGCTTGATGGACTCAATTTATTTGCTGTCTGCCAGTACCAAAATGCACCAGCTACTTTTAACAGCCAGTAAAGAGGATAAAGCAGGGTTGGGAGAAGTAACACACTAAAGCATGGACACAGGACTGGAAATAAACCATAAATTAAACGTAACTAACCTGTGAATAAACTTCTTCACCACCTCCATTCCAGCATTCAGCTCGTTCAAAGACAGAATGTACTCCTGAGTAAAGAGCCGCAACCGAGGGCACTTCCCAAAATCCTGTCCAAGAAGGAGAGACTCGGTGAAGATGGTGAATGTACATCGAAACTGTGGGTTTTCAAAAGAAACCAGCTGAAACACAACTGAATTCACATTGCTATTATGCTGACAGCTTCAAGAGAAGAGCCTTTCTGCACACTGAAGTAATGTTCTCCCCACTAATAAGGACAGGGTTTCCAATCTCTTTTTTCCTTTACACCCACTTTGAAAACAAAGATCTGTTTAATGAAACAAATAACTAAAACCCAAAAAGTCTCACCTATACTTAATTTTTTTGCACTTTTCACTTAATATTTTGATAGTGAAATACATTTTTCTGTCTGGCCTTTGGCTTCCACTCCTAACTGCAGACTTTTAGAAATAAAACTCAAAAAATAATATTATATTCCCATGTTTGGTGTGATGCCTGTTCTGGTCTTAGAGAAAATAATTTTGACATGCAATCAATAAGCAATCAAGTACAAAACCAGAGATCAGTTTTTTCTCCAAGGATTTTACTCCAGGTACAATGTGAATTTGACAGGTGAGTTTAAGAGTCGCTTTCTTTAAATCCTGCAGTCAGAGAGGCACCTGCTAACTGAAATCCTGCATCTACTCACATTTTTTTCCTCCTGCTATTTTTAGATGTGAAAGGAGTAAATTCTGCTGTCTGGTGAGTGTTATTCCACAGCACATTTCCTCACATTTACACAGGTGTAACCTTATTACACAGGTGTTGCAGAGTTACAGAGCTGAATTTCCAAGTGGGGAACAAGGTCCACTGAGGACAAACAAGCATTCCCAGTCATCCCTCTGGCAGCTGCCTGTGGAAGTTATCCTGAAAAAAATACGTGGCAACTGAAATTTTAAAGAAATGCCACAAATGGTAATGAACTAGTGGTGGTCTGTAAAAGGGATGATAAACTCCCAGAGCACTTCTGTTAACTCATTTTGGTTTCAGGCACTTCTGTAGCACAACCTGTATTAATATCTGATAAGTTTTATAGCCAGAGAAAATGACCAAAAACTTGAAAACAAGCCTAGGCTGAACAATGTCTCCTTCAAGCCCTAAGGAGGTAGTGAAGGGCTTGCCTGGTAACTTCACCCAGCAAAGGGACTGTGGGTGATTCCACACTTGGTATTACAACTAAAATCATTAAACTTCTAACAGCTCCTTCTGGCAGGTGGAAATGCACTTGAGGAGGAGCAGGAGACTGTGTGTGCTTCATACAACATTTGATTAATTTCATGAATGTGCCTTGCAAGACAGTTTTTGCAACACCAATTTGCTTATGAAAGTTTTCAACCCATCTAGGTGTCCTAACTGAAGTTGGAAGCAAAGTCCAAGAGATCATAAAGAGGATGTCATTGCCAACTTCTGTAAAATAAAATATGTCTCTAAATATAATACAACGCCCTATCACATACCAAGCACAGAACAATACACACCACCAATACTGTTTGCTCAAAGAGAAAAAAAAGAAAAAGAAATGCTTATATTCAAACATTTGGGCTGAGCCTACAAAACAGCTGAAACCCAAAGGTTTGGGAGGTTGCTGAGCACTCCCCAAACAACACAGCACACAACAGCCTCCAGTCCTGCAGGTAACCAGTGTTACCATCAAGACAAAAACCTATCCTTGTTCTTTTGAGATGTTAAAATCACAGATAAATGAGACACTCTTTCCTCATTTTATAGGCAGAAAACTGTGGAACAAAACTTGATGGGAATTTTCAAAGGCCACAGAACAAACTGGAGGCAAAGGTGGGAAGAGCCAGCTCAGTTTCCTGCCCCAAGGACTGCACGAGGCCTCCTGAGGTGGTGAAGTTTAGTGTCCCCCTAAAGAGTAACTTATTTATGTGTGCACACACACACATTCTCTAAAGGACTATTCAGTACAGAAGTCCCCAGAGAGTGGTAAAGTGCCCAAATCCACTCCAATTAATACCTGACACCATAAATTCTCCGACTGCACGCTGCGGTACAGACATGTTGATTTTCAATCTGCAAATGTTAAGTACGGTAAATATACCCAATTCTCTGAAGCTAACCAAATACAAGCATTACACTATGCATTTAGATTTTATTTGAGACCCCTCAAGAGCTCTGGATGCTTTAAAAAAAAATCAGTCTGGAATCCAAGAATAACATTTACAGAATATTTCACTGAACACTACAGAATATTCAAAAATGTTTACATGTCTGCAGAGTGCTGGCACAGAGCCAGGAATATGACCTTTTTGCCATCTTGGGCTTTCTACCTAGTTCTTTAAACTCAGGGAGTTAAATAATAAGATTGGAAAAATAAAAAATATGAAGTGTTTTCTACTGGGTTCATGCTAATCACAGCATGACAACAAATGGTCTCTAAAATTATATGTTAGTGAAAAGAAGTTAATTATGAAGTTACAGAGGTTCATCCTTGAGATCACAGCCAAATCAACTGCCTTAAATATTTTATTTATTTGTTATTCTTTGCCACTGCATTGTGAAGTAAGACTTCTTCATGTAACTAAAAACCATGGCAGGAAACAATATGCCACAAAAGCTGGAGAGCTGCTAAATACCCCAGACCTCTCTTAGGAAAGGAATATGGATCATGTAAGAATATTTTCAGAGTCTGGGGAACAGGAAATATGGTCTACAGAGTGGAGGGAAAAGCAGGGCATTTATTTCAAATGATGACAAGGAATTGATCAGCAATGAGAAGAGAGAAAGTCTAGGCAAGAAAAGCTGTAAAATGACAGAGTACTGAAATCCTGCCATGAGAAGGAAGAATAACAGTAGAAAAGCATAAGGATACTCAGGAAACCTAGGTAAGAACTTATTGGACATGAGCCTAAAGGAAAATGGAAATACAGAGAGCTGGTGATGTCTTAGAGAAAAAGTGCTGAGGGCCCCAGCTCAAAATCAACAAAGTCCCCATTCTGGTTTTGTTATTTATTTGATTTTAAACTGTTTTAACTGCAAGGATGGCATGCAGGGAGTAAATAAGGAGCCATGGGCCAGGTGGGAGAGAGCTGGAGTTGCATATGCTGGCAATGCTGCCAAAAGAAACATCCCTCAAAACATGGCTTTGCTTAGATGCTTTTGAGAATCCCACTGAAAGCTTATTAGTTCTGCACTGATGAAGTAACACACAATTACACGTAGCATTCACAGTTTGGGGGGCAGATTTAGATACCACAGCACATTACAGGCAACAGAGCAGCTGCTGATGACAAAAGAGAGGGCAGTAAAACTTCTCCGTGGCACGAGCACTCACCATGTTGTGTTTGAGAATCCTCTGTACCACTGGGGTGAACACCTCGATCACCACCATGGACCGCGGGCGCTCTCGGCAGTGCTGCAACGAGCAACAGGTCATGTTGGGAGCTGCAGGGATTGCAGACATGGGGCTACCCTGGCTTCACACCCCACACGTGGATTACCCCAAGATTAACAAGATCCAAGGGCTAAACGAATCTTTCCTGGGATTAGGGTATTCGTAACACTGCTCGTTCCTATGGATTTGCTGGCATCTAGTAGAAGATTCCCACAGACTGTGCAAATTCCCTTCCCTGTTACCTATTCCCAAAACTCACTGCAATTAACCACTTTGGGGTCTTACACACCTTTGAAAAATTCAGTTGAAGACTGTCAACAGTAGGAAAGGGGTTGGGGACAGGAAGGTATGCTGACACAGGCAGTGAAATGCCACAAACCTCCTTTCTTTGGGATCCAGGCTAAAAGCCTGTGGTGGATCTTGGAAGGTACCAACAACCCATTCTTCCATCACAGGATAAAATATACAATCATAATATACCAGTCAGAGTAATTTAGGTTGGGAAGGACCTGTGAAAGTCATCTGGTCCAACCCCGTGCTCAAGTCAGGGTCGATTTTGAAGATAAATTCTCCTTCTCATTACCCTGTCCACTTCAGTTCTGGGAAGTCCATAACCTGTTTCCCTTCCTGCAACTATACACACCCCACCCCACACATTCACAGACAATTAGGTGCCCATCTCTGATAGAGATCAAAGGCAAAAAACTCCAAATCAGGAATAAAACCCCTTGAGTCTGAGGCTACAGACAGCCCAAGAGTGCTGATAAAAACACAAGTCAGAGGAGTTTCTGTAACTTGACTCAATTTCTGTAGGAAGAAGTAGCTGATGAATAACTCTGGATGGGAATTACAAGCAGCATCCAGAATATTTGACAAATGCATACCCAGTCATCAGCCAGCAAATTTAAGCAGACTTGAAACTGAAACACAAACAGGCCTCGAGAAGAAGTAGTATTTTTAAATCCACAAGGTCTGCAACCCAAAGTACTCAGAAGTTTATGAATAAAGGCTACAAAATGCAGCACAAGCATGGATTTACCAGAAAAGAATCCTTATGATCTTCTCACTGCCATTACCCAACAACAAAATACCATATGGGCAGAGCTACACACATCTGAACACTGTGGCTCCAGTGATTTCTGCATTAGCCAAACAGAACATGCAGCAGGACACCTCTTGTACCCAGACTGAGGTGTGGGAGTCTCAAAATTTTAACTCTCACACAGTATCAGGACAAAACAGCCTGATATACTAAGCATATGACTGTATTTATCATAATGGTGCTGCTCATTATTTCAGTTTCATTGCTTGCTGATCAAAAAGTGAAATCAATTTGGGCAGGAGGTAAGGAGTTGAAGAAAAAAAACAACTTCCCGCTCAAAGAACTACATTGATATACAACTCTGAGATTTCAGAAAGCAAAGCTTTTCTGTTACCTTGCAGAAGAATTCACAGAGGTCAGGAGGAGGATGGTTGTTTTCCAGCAAAGGTGCAATTGCCTTTAAAAAGAAAGGGGGGAAAAAAGAGAAAAATTCAATTAAAAGGCTGCAACTGGAGTAAGCATATTGCAAGGAAGTATTTTTCTTGGAGGGAAAAAGCTCTTTTTTAGAAAAGGACAAAAGCATCAGTAAAGAAATTAGAGGTGGGTTTTGTGTTTATTTTACAAGTAAGCTCAGGCACACTTCTGCTACGAATCCTCAGGAAAACTCTGCTACATCAGTGTAAATACATAAAACAGGCAAAGGAGTGCAGGGTTTATAATGGTTTAAATGGAAACAGGAGCACACCAATTGCTTTAGGATTTAATAAAGCAAGGATTAATCTGGCTCACTGTTTCAGTTAGACCATCTACCTAGAAGAAAAAACTGAACAACACCATTCACACATATCCTTTGTGGAGGAGTTCAAGCTCGTTTTTTGTGAGAAGGAGCTCACTAAAAGCAACCTGGCACTGTTCTTACCTGGAAGGACCCTATTTATCAAAATCAAGCATCTAACTTTGTAAAAGCTGAGATCAACCATTCTTTTGTTGCTACGCAAACCAATGTGCTTATGCTGGGTAAACACATTAGAGGTCATACCTGCCACTGAGGGGGTAATGAACTTATGCTGTTGTTACTTCCTTTGTAAATTAGAAAATGGTACGAGAATAATATATTCTATGTAGTGGTGCCTTCGGGCTTTTCCACTCTTCAGTTAAAGGGATTCCCAGTACCCATTTCAATGTGAGACACCAAACATAGTAGCCAGGACATTTTGTATCAAGTAACTGAACACCAGACATTTCATCTGGATGGCACCTGGGTTTTGCTAAGGCAGCCTGCTTTTGTTTTTGCTCTCCTCCTCATCTCCTTACTCAGCCCTGTGAGTCTGCTTGCAGTGGCCACGTTTCACAGTCACACACAAACAGGTCAAGATTAGTGTGAATTTTAACTACGAAACTCAAGCACATCTGCAAAGCTCTGTCTGGTTATGTGCAAGAACTATGTAATTTCTACTTATTATCATGTGCCATCCTTCTGCAACTGTTCTCTCCTCCTCTGGTGTGGCCCAGCCACAGGGGACTGATGAGAACACAACTCCATCCAGTGAGACCAGAACATCCTCACTGCCCATCCAACACCTGAGCTCAAGACCTTTCCTGAACCCATCTTTGGGACTGTTTGCTGTAGGACCTGCTAAACCAACAACAGAGACAGTCAAGCAGGGCATGGCCCTCCCTCTGTGGTCAGTGTGGAAGAGTGACAGCCTGAAAGGACCTTTTCCTGTGTTTTCCTTATGGGTGCAATGGTCAAAAGCAGACACGTGCTATCCCACGTTGCCCAGCCGAGGCAACACGTGTTTCCCCATCCTGAGCAGGAAAGGATTGCTTGGGATATTGATCTGCTCCAGCACCATCCAGAGAAGGAAAGCTGGTCCCATCTGCACAGCCAAGCACTGTGTACTTTCCACATGCTACACAAATACACAGTATTAGCAATACTTTCCAGGAACAGCCCAGGTTATCTGGGTAATGGCAGTGAGCTCTGAATGCCCAGGAACTGTCAGCCCCTTAATGACCTGAGCACAACCTACACGAGGGCTGGACTTGAACTGAAGAAGCCATCACCCAAAACAGAGGAATAACACAGCCTGAAAGGACCTGTGGAGACCACCTGGTCCACCTTCCCTGCTCATAGCAGGGCCACCTCACATCTTTTATTAAAAAAGCCTTGCCCCCAAAACAACCAGTTGTAACTGGGGGCCTGAGCTACCCTCGGTACTGGAGTTAAATGAAAGCTATAGCAAAGAAAAGTAAATGCTACCTCAGAAAGTTGTCTCAGCGGCTGATTCCAGCTAAAAGAGTATCTTAAACAGCAGATCAACACAACTACACCTACTGGCAGCTACATGCCACCTGGTTGTTTTACAGTAAGAGACACAGAGATGTGATACAATCAGGTGGTGGTGAGGCTCTAGATTATATTACTGGGAAAATCTCCTAGATATCACCAGAGAATGAAATTAAACCACAGCAATGGAGAACCAGGTCCCAGCTCTCTGACAAACTGTTGAGATTTTATACTTTGCTTCACAAGCAACAGAGCTGCCATTCACTTATTTTTCTGTCTAAATAAACATGACCTACAGAAAAGAAGCAAGTCGAAGAGGGTATTTTTACAAATGAATTAGCAGGGGGTTAAACTGGAGTGACACATACACATATTCACACTTACAACAGCAATCACTTGCACACATACCCTCAGCAATGGAGACAATCTGCCCCTCAGGAAACTACTCAGCCTAGGGGTTTTATAGGGCACATCTGGAAATGATGGGGTTTGACTATTTAAAGTACATATATAGATATGGATATTGCTGTGTAGCCTCCTAAGGAGGCCATTTGGAGAGACTATTAACACTCAACATGCTGTGCCCTCTCACACAGGCTGATGAGAAAGCTTTATTGTAATTCATCTATGAAACAAGGAAAGAAAAATGACAAAGCCACACAAAAAATAGATAAATGGTTTTGATTTCTGCCTAAGCTCAGCAGAATTGGTGGAAAGGCTTTCACATTTGCCCTATTTCACTGGGGCAGAGACAAGCACTAATAGAACTGTTATCAAATAATATAGATTTGTTCTCATCTTTTGACAGAAAGATACTCACCACAATAATGCTCTCATGGTCTTGAGTGGTTAAGTTGTTGTTCTGAAAGAGTTGAATAGAAAAGAGATGAGTGAGCAAAGAGCACTCTTGAGTTGGTACATCAGCACACACGCTCCTCAGCTACCACCAGACACAAGGAGAAAGGCTCAAGACTCAATTGCTTATTTTCTGAATAGAAACCATGGCATTAAAATCATTCTCCTAAAGAAGGTGGTAGAGAGCCTGCTGTGAGGGGTGGTGCAAGCCTTCACTGCTCCCTCCGCTGAGCACATAGACACCAGGATGCCAGAGGAGGTCTCAATCAGCTGAAAAACTAAAGCTAGCAATACATTTCTTTAAAATGTTTCCTTAGTACACGCTGTATGTTTTTACGAAAAAATTTTAAAGGAATTGTTGTGGTGTTGGATATAATTTGTGGCCAGTTTTCCCAAATTTCTTTCTTTAAACATGGCAGCAGGAAAAGTCAATAAATTGACTGCAAGTCACCTATTGTATCACCTATGCAGAAGAGTTTGCTCTGTGCTTTTTCAGAAGCATGATCTATCCAGAGGTTACAGAGCTGTGAGTTGCTAAGATTTTCGACTGCTGCAAGAAAAAACAATAGGGGATTTTTTTGCTTATATCAAATCCTTCCCTATCACATTGGAACTAAGACATGAAAAGCCTGCTTGGCATTACATTTCCTGTCTGTGAAAAGTTAAATGTTTGAAACAGATGTTATAGCAGGAAGACAGGTAACTCTGAAGAAAAATATTTTTCTTTACCAGAATTAGTAAAAATATACTAATTAATTTATTAATCACACAATTAATTTATTGGTGTATATATAATATATCTATCATTGGTGCAAAAATTACTGGTCATGGAAGCAAAGTGAATGGAATAGAAGTCAAAGGGAGCTTTACCACTGACTTAAGACATGAGTTAGACCCATGATAAATTTACCACAGATAATTAAAAAGAGAAACCAACCAATCAAAAAAATCAAACCAACAAACTCAAGATAAATGGGGTTTGTTTTGTTTCTAGAAATCTACCTAACATGGGTCAAATTTTCCTTCACCCTAGCAAGGGCAAACTCCACTCAAGTCAGCAGAAGTCACGAGCAGACTCACAGGCACTATTTTGACAGCCCAAGTTAAAATAAAACCCACCCCAAACTTTAAACTGTTTGTCTCTCATCTGAGAGCGACAGGAGCCCTGCTGAGGTCATACCTCTGAGAGCAGCTTGGAGACAATCTCCAGGGGTGCCTGGTGGATGGAGTCGTCCTGCAGCGGGGACGTCAGCGCCATGTCCACCAGCGTCCGGATCTCCTTCAGCACCACCTCCCAGCGGCTGGGGTTACTCAGCACCTTCTTGTACTTGTAAATCTTCTTCTGCAAGACACGTGAAAGGGCCACACTGACACCACCATAATCACTTCGAATGGTTTCCTACTGCCCGAGTGGGCTGCTATTCAAGTTTTGCCTTTTCTGGTGGCTGAAAAGCTGTACTTAAAATATTTAAATGGACAAGAAAACTTTATATGTTTAAATCAATTTCTTCTGTGGAAGCAATGGGAAACCATTATTCTTTTCATTTTAAAACAAGTTTTTTAACTCCAGAGCATCTTTCTTTTCATCATCTCCTCACACAAACACCTTCTTCCTCAGGCTAACAACAGATACCTGCTATCGAACTGTTTCTAAAGCTTAAGTCCTTTTTAAGACACTCAGTAAGCAAGGGGGAGAGAGAGAAGCCATCAAAACATCACTCTTATGGCTCCTTTATTCTGAATGTAAATTCACATTCAGAACTAATTTAATTTCACCAAAGCAAAAAAATCTCATAGCCCAAGAGGGCTTTTTTTCTGTCTTGAAGGACCCTGACAAATCATGCTGTCACCATCCAGCTGTAACAGAAGCCAACTTGTAAAGTCTCCAAATCTTCCATACAACAGCATTTCCACACTCAAGAACAGCAGTCCTGATTGCCTAACTCCATCTGCCCCAGTTCTCTGCTTGCCCCCGACCATGTCCAAGCTATTTCACCGACTGCCCCATCCACTGACCAGCTGGACAAGCAGAGGACAACTCTTATTCCTCAGCAGCTACAAACTACTACTACTAGTTTGTGACCACAAACTACTGAAACAGTGGCTGCTGTATATTATAAATAGCAAGCTTGAGAGAAAACCCACCCACCCAAATTCCCAGAGTTAGCTTGATAGCACTCCACAAGTTCAAGGAAATGATGGTAAGTGTTCAAATGCCACTCTTGAAAACAACATAAAGGGCACACGAGTGCCAGGAGGGGCACTACAAGAGCATGGAGGCAGTGCCAGAGGCGAGGAAGGAGCTCTGCACTGAGGGACCAGCACTGCCAGGACCCCACCTTTTGTTTAGTTCACATGCCCTTCCCCTCTCCTCTCGGCATGATCCTGGTCCTCTACACAAAGGGATGTCAAGAAGTCTGGACACATGCTCAGGTTTATTTAACAGCACCAGCTGGGCACTTCTCTGTTTACATGAAAACATCAGTGTTTTACACTAAAAACAGATCTTACATTCCTCGGCAGCATTTCCATGAAAATCACATAAACTGCCCATTTTGTGCAGCTTGCAGATTCAGCTGCACATTTTGGGCTATACATCAGTGCACTAAAGGCAGAGGACTCTGCAAAGGTCCTGTGTGCTTTGTTTTGTTTTGGAGCTTTGCGGCTCTGGCATTTCCCCCTGCGCTCGCCCAGGGCAGCCCCAGCAGGAACCATCTGACCAGGCTGGCTCTCTGCTTATCAGCCACTTCCTTCCCACCATGGAGCAGATCTACTGCTCAACAGCAAACAGTCACCTCTGTACCCCCACCCGAAACACGAGAGAAGAGAACAATGCAGAAAAATACAGATTTCAAACACACTGGGTTTGTCAGCATTGTTAGAGGGGGGAGAGGAGAGTGGCACTGGGCTGATATGTAAAGGCTGATAAAGCAATCCAATTATCTTTTTAATTAAATTCATGCCAAGTACAAAAGCACGCTGGCAGTCTAGTTCACACTTTCAGTGCATTTTAAGCCACTGAAAAGCTAAAGGAACATAAAAACATGCTGCAGATATTATCAAATGTGGCTGGGATTTCAGAACTGCACAAAAATCTTTGTACTTCTGAGCTCCATGGGATAGAGAGAATCCAACGGTGATTTTAAGCTACCAGCACTACTTCCACATCACAGACTTCTTGGACTCTTTAGGAAATCTGAATCATATAATTTAATTTTTCTTATTCATGTAGTGCCTTTAGTAAGGCTCTTTTTACTAGACCCACTCCAGCACTAAATCTAAGACAACTAGACAGTTTTTTAACTGGAAACAACTCCTTTCTGACTAACTGAGGAAACTTATTCCTTCGCCCTGTACTGTGAAGAAGTCAAATTCAAAGCAGAATTGGAAGCTGACAAAACGTGGGGACAGGGGGAGGATGAGAATTAGAGTACCGGGTTATTGCATCCCTGCCTGCTCTGGGCTGCCCCTTTTTGGGTGAGTTACAACTCATTTTCGGAGCAACTCCTTCAGGCTAAGGGGCAGCTGCTGAAGGAAACTCTTGCCCAACAGGACGCTGCTCAGACAACTCCACCACAAACATCCTTCTTTCGCTGTCAAATCCACTCTTGCTTGGGGTGAGGGAGGAGCAGGGGAGTTTTTCTTTCCCTTTTAGAGATGTCCATTAAAAGTCAGAATTCTGATGATGCTGACGTACATAAGAGGGAAGACAGCAGGAGCTTTACTCGCTGCCAGGCAGGGGAGACCCATTAAAGCTGCTGCTCAGGACAGGCAAACAGGGACTCAAAGGGAGCACCAGGGGACAGCTACCTTTGCAGACACGCCAAGCCTGCTGCAAGCACAAAATCCAAACTTATCAGCGTGTGCTTCACGTTTCCAGCACAAAGGATTGCGCCGCACAGACAGACTGAGCTGCAGTCTGACATTACAGGAGTCTTGAATGATGGTGGGAAAGCAGCAGAAAATAAATAAATAAACAGAGGAACCATCCCCAAGAGGGTTGAACTCTGCTGTCCTGAACCTTTGGCCATGGTTACGCTGCTGTTTCTCTCAGCAGAATGCTTTTCACTGTTGAGCGCCTCGCTGAAAGCCTCAATTAAAGGTTGAAACCTATCAGTGGGTTACAGAAGCAATTTGCTGTGTCTCAGCAAGCACTTAGGCAACACTGAGCCATCTGCTCCATTCTACCTGTGTTGGCTCCGGAGCAGGGAGCAACAATCACTCACAAGCTGAAAAACAAAGCTGCCTGGTAAGGAACCGCATGGAGAACAGGAATGTCAATCCAGGGGTTCACTCTCCCTGGATGCAGGTGTAAAAGATGCCTTCAGTTGCTGAAAAAATTCACACAACCTTTATCATTAATAGCCTGAACAAGAAAAATAACAGGGTAGCAATCCAGTTTCTAGTGGGATTTCACTAAAAGCAGCAGCTCCTGTGAAAATTTATGTGAGTGAAAATAAGATATGCCAACTTGGAATTTGACCCTCCTAGTTACTGACCAGCCAGAACCACACAGCCAGTGTCACTCCAAAATCTTGCCATGCTGACTTTAAATGCAAACCCACTGAATTTAATAAGTACCCAGAAGAAGCAGAATGAGGAGAATAAGTGACACTGACAGGGCATCCTTCATTCTCAAATCACTCTAATTAATTAAGTCTTGCAGAAACTCAAAGATCTACATCTCAATCCTCTTTAACAGGACGAAAGAATTGAAGTCCACATATGAAAAATTACTTTTCTAGACTTATTAAGTCAGAAAATGTGACAAAAATCTATAAGCAGTGGGTTTTACCATCAGTGTTTAAAAGCCTCTGAACGCTGCTGTGAACAGAAAGTTCAAGAGAGCCTAGAAAACCATCAGCTTTTTCAAAGTACGATCTTCATATGTTTTTCTATCCTATAATGGCTTCATCTTATAGCCCTTGCTCATACACCACTTTTTTGGACAAGAATGGTAATACTGATGTAGTCAACAGCTAAGAAAAATGGACTCTAATGCACAAAATCAGCCAGCATGGAACATTTGCCTTGTTCAGCCCTAGCAAGACCTTTCATGTTAGAACATCTTAAAGCAGCCAGCACACCTGATCCAAAAAGGGAAAAATGAAGTTAGCCTTTTTGATGACAAAATTTCATCCCTGCTTTGCCACTGCTGGCCAGGGTACGTTCTGTACTCTCGGGAACCTGTCTTCCCATCAGAAAATACTATCATCATTACATAAAGAAAATTAATGGCCATCCCTAATGCCGAAGAGCCTGCTAAATTTTAGCTCTCTTCCCCCTTTACCATGCACGGCTTGCAAAGGATCACTTGTCTCTTTAGCAGGGATGCAGGAGCTCCTCCTGCAGAAACGGGAGAGGCCAGAGGAGCTCCTGCAGGAACGGGAGAGGCCAGAGGAGCTCCTGCAGGAACGGGAGAGGCCGGAGCAGCCCCTGCAGGAACGGGCACTGCCCTGGAGGGCTGTGGGTGCCAGCAATTGTTTACTTCTTGCTGAGCAACGAGGGCAGCTCCAGCAAGAGGGAAAAGGTCAGGCTCCCTCCCGCACGAAGGTCCCCCCAGCTCATTGCGGCGATGGCTGACGCAGGCTAGTGTTACACTTCCATGTTGACAGTGCTTATGTAAAATGGAGGTGCCTCTTGCTAGATGCAAATGTGCAGAGATAAAAACAACACAGAGAGCAGGCTCTGGAAAGGTTTTCTCCATCGCAGCAGAACATTTCGTTCAAACGCTGCGTAACAAGGAACAGGAAGAGTTGCTGGCAATGTCCAACACACATGTTGGCTTGTCCTACAAAGCCCAGGTGCACCATGTATTCTGCAGCATCACCTGCTGGCATTTTGTCCTTTAACTCATTATCTTCATGAAAATAAAGAGGGCATGGCGTCCCAAAACTTGGCCATACGCATATTCTGCTTTTAATAACAGCAGGTATCACTTACTTCATGGTATTCTGAAAAATACCTAAGGTCAACTTGTTGCTAACAGAATTTCCCCCGATAGTCAGAGATGGGCTTAAATCACCACCTGAATCCACTGAAAGGTTTTGCAACTATGTTCCTACCTACAACATTTACCAATATGAAAAGAAAAAAATCAACTTACCTAAAAAGAATCTATAACAAGTCCCAGTTCAGGCAAGGGGCTGGTATGAGATTACGGAAACTTTTCTAAATCAGGGACTTCAAACTGCTCATGCTGCAGTAATCAAACTCTTCATGACCTTCTGAAAGTTCTGTACAGAAAGACTAATGTGCTGCTCTCTAAAATAGATGCAAAACAGCAGCAGCAAACTTTTGCACTCTACCATGTTTTCAGGTCATGGCATTTTTTGCATATTTCATTCTACCCAGTGCAAAATGCTGAAGTGTATCAACTTCGCTGCTTCAGTCACTTCTCTGAATGCAATTGCCTTGATCGAGGCTCACTTTCCCATAAATTCCTTGCCACAGGCCAGAGAAATGAAAGGAAATATTATAGGATAAGCACTTCTGATTCCCACTCAGTTAAGGTCTAAATAACACTTTGTTTTCTGCCAACTCTTATAAAAAAGATCCTGGTAAAATCATCATTATTTATTAAACTGAGACTGGCACATGTGAATCTATGTCCTGAATAAATACAACCAGTGACATTCTTTACCCCGAGCAGCTCACAGTCCTCATGATTAAAAGCAAGAAGGAGAGAAAGAGCAAGAAAACCAAGGTGGTTTCCTTGAGGTCATATGGTAAGCCAGGAACAGAGCAGATCTGAGGTGTTCTGACCCTCAGGCCTCTGAGGCAGTTGCTGGATTCTGGCACCCCAAGGAGAAGCACCGCTGGCGGGCACTGTGCCCGCAGCAAGTTGAATATTGATACCCTGTTGCTGTGCTTTCCATCTCAACATCTCCGGCCAGCACCCTTTTCAGTGTACCCTGATTCACCTGGTTTTTTCCACCAGTGTCTGCCACCTTGCTCCAGATCTCACTAACCCAGGCAAGAACCCCCCAAGGCTCAGGTCAGCGCTGTCCCAGAGCTGAGAGAGTTCAATGGGTTCAGCAAGCGGTGACGTGGGTTCAGCTGTTACTGATGCACGAGCTGGAACAACCACACAGACACTTCCCGCAGGCACAGAGTTTGTCCTTTGCTCAGGTACCACTGGGACAGTACCACTGCAAAGGAAAAGAATGCTGAAATAAACACAATTTTAAAAGGATGAAACAGAGACAAAATGCATTTCTGCTTGAGCCAAGAGAAGTGCAAAGTGGACATGGGACAAAGGGGGGTCGCAGGGCAGGTTCTTCAGTCACCTCCCAGCATGATACTGGGCAGCTGCAACATTAGTGCACTGAAGAACTTGTTCCCGAAGCATATTAGATATCTTATCTACATATATATATATATATATATACACACACACATATGTATCTCCACCTCCTTTGCACACAGCTGTCACCTGACTGCCCATCCTTCTGGGCTTCTGCTCTCTGATGCATTCAACACTGCTGCAAAGATATCCTTCAGTAACAACAGGGGATGAGAGGATGGAACAGGAAGAAAGGGAAAGAAAGAAAACTAAAACCACAAAATTCCTGAGCTCCACTGAAGACAAACCTGCATGCAAACACAGTGTGTGTGCGCCTCCAAAAACTGAAAGCAACTCTAAAATTGCGGCTTCCTTCCAGCACCCCTAAAGCAGGGAGGGAAGAGGTTGTCCTTGGCAGACCTCCCCACTACCGAGCAGAGAAACTGGGCTTTGTTTCTGCTGGTGCCTTGTCTTCCTCTCAAATCCCTGCATAGCCCTTGGGTCTCTATGATGCAGGAACACAGCTGGTCCAGCCAAACCCAGCTCTACTTCATTCCTACATTTGAGATGCCGTAAACCCAGCTAGAAAACGCAAAAGGCCAACTGTGGCTCCAGCTGCACTTTGCCTGGGCTAATGCGGTTACTGTTGTAATCAGACCTGTCCACAGGGGAGACATTTTTTGGCATGGCCGACACTGATGCATTCCCCGAAACCCTCCATCCCTGCTTCCATTTCCTTTTGGCAAACACTCCCATTCTTCAGGCCCCAGTTCCAGCACCAGCTTTACACTTCAGGTTGGCAAAACATCAGCTTTCATCCTGCACACAGCAACTGCTGTTCCGTATTTTCCGTACCGGAGCCAAGTTGGGGTTTGTTTTTAATGTTGCTTTGGCTATGCGGAATTTCACTATGACTGCAGATACGTCTCCAGCAGAAGCACAAGCCGCTCCCTGCTCGCAAAAAGCATTGGTAGAGACAAAGCTGGTATCTTGGATTGAAAATTTCATGTGACATCTCTCCAAATTAAGAAGTATTTTAAAATATGTTGCCCGTGAGCATTTGGGTGTTTTGGTTTTTGGGGTTTTTTTTATTACGCAAAAGTCACACAACACTTTTTCCTCTGGATCTTGGGCAGGAGAAAAAACTTCAAAACAGTTGATGAACACAGTTGTCCCAGACATATGGGATAGGTCTGCCCTAACTGCAGGCTGGTGAGGGGGAAGTTTACAAACTCTCCTGAGGTGCTTAAATCTCTTCTGCAGAATGAGTGAGAAAAACCTTCACAGAGAGGTTGCTGGCCTCACACAACAGGGCAGGAGCCAGATACCCTGCTTGAGCTACAGGACTTGAACAGCCTCTGACTCATTAGCAGAAGGAAGGTTTTAAACATGTTTAGACACAACTGCCTCCTCCTCTTGCAGGACCTCACTGCTCCCTGCTGCAGCATATTTGGCCCTTTTCTCCAGAGCAGCAAATGCCCCACACGGCCACGGTCTATACATCAGGATCTCAGTGTTCTGGCAAAACCCACAGTTTCCAGAGGGATGCAAGTCTGACCTGCTCCTGTATTTGCAGCGTGACCCAGAGTCAGAAAAATCATGTTAAAAAAAAAAAAGGCAGACCACTAGACAAAAAGCAGGAACACGTGTACCACACACACGCCACGCTTTCTGAAGCCTTCTGTGTACCAACTGCACTGAGTGCACAGGGGCAAAAAAGTAGGTATTAAATAACCAAAGCACAGCAGACACTGTGTGACTGTGGATTTTGACAGGCAGCAAACAGAGCACAGATGACACAAGGCACTGTGACATTAAGTGCCACCTAGGTGTGGTCCCTGCTGTGTGCTACTCCATGCAGAGACCTACCATTACTGACTACATTATAAAATGCCTCTGACACCCAGCTGAATTGATCCAGGGTCCTAATTCCTTTCACCTTCATGCCCTTTATGTTCCACACACGATGGCTGTGTCCGTGGAGCCTTGGCATCCACCAGCCCTCAGCCTGTGGTGGGAATAAATGACTTTGCCACTGCAGAGAAGAGATATTGTGTAGGAAAAAAAAGGAGCACACACAATCTTATCGTCACTGCACTTTGACCAGGTCTGGCAAAGCAAAAGCTGTGCACAAGGCCACCATGGAGCACAGCCAGGCATACCTGCTGTGCAGAGCCCCCCCGCTCTGGCACTGCACCCTTCAGATCCCACTCAGGCACGAGAGAGCTGGTCATCACCGGGAAAACAGGACGTGGCCTCGTCTGCAAGGCTGCAGAACAGATGCCAGGAATTTCAGGCATGTGAGAACCCTGATCGGAAGAACTCGCCACCTGAGGAACCACCCCAGACTGGGATTAAGTGGCTGCTATCACTACACATTGTAGTAACTGCTGACAAAAGATAACCTCAGAAAGATAATCTATCCCCCTTTTATTTTCTGGGAAATTCCAGTAAGCTGAGGCAGCACCGAGTAGCACACAAAGCAATTATTTCTTCCCAGATATGCAAAATGGATTAAAAAGCCACGTCATCCCTTTTCCTTATTACTCTCTACTGCTGGCAATGGACACCCTCGGCTTTTTCTGCTCTCCTCCCCTCTCACCAGTCAGCAAAACCTTCCAAACGGACGTTTACGCACCTGTTTCACTTTCTCCTCCTTGGCAAATATATTATTTTGCTGATTTTCTAGCTCCTCAACACCATAAATGGCTCTGAAATTGGCTTCTCTCTTGTGCACCTGCATCATCAATGTCGTCAGCAAGAGAGATGTGCATGGCTCGAGGAACATGTTTGTGTCACAAAGCTGCTGCAGAGCCTTAGGGAGAGCAGGGACTGGATGCTGATGTGATGCTTGCAAGCAACTTAAAAGGGACTTCAGAAAAGCAGGGTATTTCTATCTTCAGATCGCTGGGCTTTGGAGCACTGAATTTTCCAGTTTCTCACAGGCGGATGCCCAATTTCAGAGCAGCATTTGCATCTGAAACATTCTCATCACTTTGTTCCATGTTTTTATATTTCATCTTATTGTGCCACATCAGCACAAATCCCCAAACCTCCTGCAACTCTTCAGCCTACCAAAATGCCACTGCATCTCTGCAATTTCCTTGCTTTCCTTCTCCTTTGTACAAGTGCTGCGTGATGTGCAAGACTGAATGAAGACTCACAGTTTTCAGCTTTCTGATCCCAAGACTCACATCCTCCCAAGAACCTGAGATCACTGGGGTGCTCCCAGAACCACTGCCCACCTCGTGTTCATAACAGAATCACTCACAACATCCCTGTTGTCCTTGATGGATCTTCCCTCGGGTGACACAGCCTAATCCAGTATTTCCATGTTAAATAAGACAGTAAAGAGCACCAGAGACTAGGCTATGGGAAATAGCTGCAATGCAATGGCTTCTGAATGAAGAGAGGGGAATGAAGGACATCTTGCTTTTGGATATTTTTTTCTTCTAACTTTAAAACAATCAGTATTCTAGAAAAAAAAGGCAAGGAGCTGTGACAGACCAGATGAACATGAGGCTTACAGCAACAGCTAGGGCTGATGATACAGGCTGTGACACTTGCAATATACTGTTTTACAGTTTTTTGTGGATATTAGCAGCAGTTTTATAATCCCCTAATACATTATGTATACTATGATGCACTTCCCATACTAATTGTATTGGAAGAAATAAATGTAAGGACAAAACTGTGCAGGAAATGAAAGAGAAATTTAGAACAACACCTAGATCCCCTTTGCTCCTTCAGGGTCATGGAGGTCTTCTGACACCGAGTTCTTATAACATCTAGAATGCAGAACTGGGCTCCATGGCAGCAGCTTAACAAGGCAGTTAGCATGTGTCATCTCCCAGAGTCAGGTTTTCACACCCAGTGCATCATGCAAGGAGGATAATTACACTCCTGGGAAAGACTACCAGTCTTGTCCTGTCTCCATTAGAGATCTCCTAAAAACAGATTTTTCTGCAGCTAGGAACCTGAACAAGAGAATTATTTTGGTGAAGCTCTATATTATCACAACTATAGATGAGAAGTTGTAATTTGGTGAAATTCTTGGTCACCATGACCTCGAAATCCTGAATTGCAAAGAATTAGTCATAAGGTCAGCCCTGGAATAATGCAGAGGAGCAATTCACCGGCACAAAACCCAAGGATCCCTCTTGGCCAGCAGCTCAGCATTCCTGAGAAACAACATACTCCAGCAATTGTATCTGCTCCTCTTCAGAGTTGAGAGCTAAGCACACAATAACAAGCTGACCTGTTTATTCAGCTGTTTTTGACACCCCTCTATCTTCAGACCTAATATTAGTTTGAATAGGATAGCATCCAAGTCTGGAGGGGAAAATTTAGAGCTGGTTCTGACTTAGCTAAAGCAAGATAGAAAATAACTATCTAGTTTCTACTCAAATTTCACCACTAGGCCATTAATTGGCTTGAGTTCTGCCTCCTTAAAAAAGGCCGTTTTGGCAATGCAGGAGGCAGTTAAGGGTGCACAAAGCATATGTGCCTATGGCTGGATGAGGGCAGGGCAGCTCAGAGCAGCAGCTCAGATCCAGGCTGGCATCCCAGCGTGTTGCTGAGAGCCTCCTTGGGTTGGACAAAGTGCTGTGCTGACATGGATATGCAGCTCCCAGATTTGAAGTGATTCATGTGAAGCCAACACAGAGCACAGACTGTGATCAGCTGCCGCTGCTGCAGATGTACCTTATGGGAGGAACCTGCTCCAGTGGCCCCCTCAGAAAGAGCAAGGTATTTTCCCAGTGCAAAGGCAGTGAAAGCTTAAAAAAATCTTACCACCCCACCTGTTCCAGTTCTTAAAACACTATCAGTGTTTCATAAAATGAATAGAAGAAAAAACTTTCTGTCAACATCTTGTCTGTTTTTCATCTATTCATTTCCACCTCCCAAGTGAGATCTGTGCCTTTCTGCTGTGGCAGCACAGCTACCTCTAGCAAAATGAGATCCCAGAAACAGAAAACAAGGCCAAGAATTATCAAGTGACTTCTGATAACAGATGGCCTGAGACTGTCAAACTTGTGCTGGAAAATGAGAGAGGCAACAGACTTCATGTGCTCATGAAGATGTCTCAAGCCAAAAAGAAAGTAAAAAAAGACAAAAAAGACACCCCCCAACTTAACTGCAAAAAATAAATGTTATGGAAATAAAAGGCTGTAAGTATGACAAGATTTCCATTATGCTACTCCTGAATTTGCAATGAGGTTGTTCAGATTACAGACAGGGTGTTTTTTTCAATCACCAGATGAACAGCAGGCACACACAACTGCATTTCATGTTACCTTTCATATAGAAAGGAACAAACCATGCCAGCAAACATCAACTTCACCAAGAGAAGAGTCATCAGAAACTTTTGACAAACGGTCTCACTGTGTTCACCAGAAAGCTCAGTACCAGCCTCACTTCTTGGCAACAGAGATCCACTTACACACCCCTTGGATCCCACATCTAATCCCTACAGAGTACAAAGTCTGGCCTAGAACAGCATCATGATGCAGAGGAAAGGCAGGATATCCTAAAAACCTGATCATGGTCCCCCATAACTGGTACCCAAGCATTTCAGAGGAAGAGTACAACCACCAACCAAAAACTTGTGTGCTGCCTTTTATCTGTCCAAGCAGTAAACCTGCTCGTCCAAAACCAGTGTGTCATCGAAGCCCACAATGCTTCCAAAGCCCTGAGGCTTTGAAAGGCAAAACTTAATTCCACAGCTCTAGTTCCCATCATTATATTATTGACTTGCACATAGACACAAAAGGAAAAAAATTTAAAAAGCCTTTTTTGGCCTAATTGTATGATTATTGTTTTACCTCAAAGTAACAGAAAATGAAAACTTCTGTGTTCTGTGAAAATACCTCAGTGTTTCAGCTCAAGAAAGCAAAGAAACAGTCAAGACCATTACAGTTTTGTGTGCTGGGCAACCACCAAGGAGAGGTCTTAAGTCCAGAACTACCACTCCAAAGAACTGCTGAGCTCTCCAAATAGTATTTTCACTATGCAGTAGAGCACAGGACTATTGAATTGTGATAGGGTAGCAAACGTCCCTCTACCAGACCATAAATTAGGTCACTAAACACACTGGCCCTTTTAACTATATCCAATGTGATTTTTTTCCAGATCTCACAGTTTTAAGGCATGATTTACCCGGATTTAAGGCTGTAAATTTCTTTAATGTCATCATTCAAATTCTATATAACCCTCACTCCTGTATCAGCACTATTTTTAATCATTACCATGGTGACAAAGTCGTAAAGGTGCTTTACCCAAGGAAGGCTTTACCACACTTTTGAGGACAGCTGCTCCTAACTTAGTATTTTGCAGTTTTAAATTTCAAAGAAGAGTAACTCACTCTTCTAAAAAAACTATATTTTATTAAATATAAAAACTTATACTCACCCATGGCTATTGCATAAAAAATATTCAGTACTAATATTGAATTAATACTAATAATGAATAACAAATTCATAACCTGGTCACCATAAAGACCAGAGAGCATCTCATCATTCAGGTCAAGTATGACTTTATTTGACAGTCAATCCCTTTGCAATTAATGGGGTTGCTTGTGCATGGAAGTATCTGTTTCCTGAAGACACAGATAGAACAATGCCTATGAGAACCGGGGAAGTATTAATCCAAAATTAAAGTTTTTGAACAAAGGCCAACATCGTTTGTTTTAATATTCAATGCAAAATGTTTGCAAATCCCAAATGACAACATTGTTCCAGTTTCCTAATTCATGGGATTCAAAACATGGAGCCTGGGTTGAAAATGAATTTTAAAACAAAAGGTAATGTGACTGTTGACTGCAAGTCAGGGGTGTGCACGTATGCTGAGCTGCACGAGCACAGGATGGGGAGGGGGCTGCTCCCCTCGGGTCAGCACTGCTGAGTTCATGTGCCAGTGCTGCACCTGGTTTGGGGCTTCACAGCCTCTCAGCAACCTCCTGCTGCCTCAAAGGAAACCCTGCATTGTGTGAGGACAAGAGTGGGGCGGGTGGGGAGAGGACCAGATGATGTTCAAAGGTCCCTTCCAACCTAAACAATGCTACAATTAACACATTTGCACTGTCTCTGCTAAGAGATGTGTAAACTCCCTAACCAAGCAGCAGTACTCTTTATGGGACAGGCACTGCTTAAAAGCATCAGTGGGAAAGACAAGGTCCATGCAAGCCTTTCTAGAAGATCCAGGTCAGAGGCACACAAAGCTCGGTTTGAGTCACGCTTCATGCTTTCCTGCAGACCTGGGTCTGTTCTTTCTGTATTGTGTCAATTCAGGACATTCCCCCAAAGGCTGTCAACTGACATGTTTCACTGCTGCATCACCCAGCTGACCAGAAAACACGAGCAACTCACCCCACAATGAGGGCAGTGTTCAGGGCTTACTAAAAGTACAATAAAAAATGTAACAGGCCCTACATGACCTTAGGTGAATTCCCACTAACAAATGTAAATCGATACCTGTACTCTGCACCACAAGAGAAGACCTAAGGATCCCTGGGAAAAAACCTCACTGAAGGCTTTCTAACCCAAGTGCAGCATGATACTAAATTAGTCAAGTGTATTTTTTAATGATTAATACTTGTAGCATGAGGTGCAATGGGGCTACACGTTTTCTACAGAGGATGGTATCTCTCTGTGCTCAGCACTACAAAATGCACAGAAAGCCTTTAGCCCAAAGAGAGCAACATATAAACAAGCAACAAAGTAGATGAATGCTGGCTGGGAAAATACCAAGAGTATGTAGTTGCTTATCTGTGTGTGTCCCAAAATTACTAGTCCCAGTATCCCTCAGAGGCAAGTTTAGCTGTATCCATCCTCCACAGAAGCAGTTGATTAGCACTGTATCTGCCCTGGATCCAGAGAGGGCAATGAACTGCATATGTTATTCTCTTTTGTATATCCACAGAAAGTGGTGTTATCTTTATTAATACACTGTTAGGACTTATCAGCTTCCACATACCAAAGATTATGTATCATGGTTTCAATTCAACCTCCTTGGTTGAAATGAACTTTCCTTACACAATGGATTAATGATTTATGTTTGAGGAGCTGGAGAGTTGTTAACATGTTCTGTTTATTCTCTGGACAAAGATAGTTTGTCTTAGCTACAACCTGAAGGAAATCAGGATTTCTAAAAATAGGCTGAGGTGGCCAATAATCCTTTAGGAGTTGTGATACTCACCAATATCCAGATTAAATGAGGAATTATGAGTAACCCTTAGTGGGAGGGTTTGGAATAGAAAACCCAAAGAGAAGATGACGACATGAGGAACACTCACTCTGTCCCTACACCCCTGCTGACTGCAATGAGAACAGTATTCAAGGAAAAAGACACCACTAAAAAGCTGTGTAAGCATCTTGACAGCTAGTTAGCTGGATGACACATAAAACCTCTTGGAGCTGGAGCTAAAACATGGATAATTACGTGTTTGGTTCCCTTCTATTTCTGTTTATCTGTACCGTCTCTTTTATTATTCTCTGGGTCACAGGAAGAAATTATTCTTGATTTTTATTTCCATGTTTGTCTCTAGAACAAAAATAATTTCCAAGGTGCCAGTTAGCAGACTGAATTCCCACAGCATGTTAAACCTTAAAACTGCACCACATCAAAGCTCTCTCACAGACCTTAGCACCTTTCTACAAAACCAAAGTATGTGCCTGAACCTAAAGAGTTTCCCCAAATATTTGAAACACAGCTATTCACTGTTCCTACCCATTTCCCATGTAGCTCAGAGTACATGCAGCATCTGACTCCCAAGGCTTCAAGCACAGGAAAAGGAGTCAAAAGGACACTGACAGAATATGAATCTGCTCCCACAACTGTAATTTAAGAGGGGGCAATCCCCACTGCTGGAAATTCTCAGAATATCACTTTGCCGTCGGTACAATGGATTCCTCCAGCCTTGTTTGGGCAGGGCAGGGGAAGTGAAGGGCTCCTGCTCCACTTAAATCTAGTGCCAAGTACACTGGGGCTCTGGGTTCAGCTGGGCTCCCTAAATGCTCCCACCACACAAGTACAAACAATAGCAGGATCATCTCTGTTGAATGTTTTCCACTGAACAACTGTTACAGCTATCTGCACCAGTTTGCATCTGTGTTCTACATCCCACAGAAATGTTTTGACCTGTTATTTGTAAGGCCACTGGACAAATATATAATTCATCAGCGCAACCACCCAATTATAATACAGCTGCGGCGATCTCTCTGCCAGCTGGTGCTTTGTGTAAATGCCCCATTCCAGAAGAATAGCTTTCCTGGTTTTTGTGGGTTCCCTCACTACCTGCTTAATCATCAAACCATACAAATTATGGAGTGAGATGAACCCTGGCACCTGGCTCTTAAAGTCATAGGCTACATTGCCAGTAAAGTGATAAACTTCACTAAGTTTATCACACACAACTGCACTTCCCCACTCTCTTTCTACACTGACAGCTTGTCCTACTGCTTTATCCTGCTGGGATCTCACTTAAACCTGCCAAAAAGCAGAAAGTTACCAGGTGCTCTTCCTCTGAACTATTAAGCAACAGAAACTACCTAAATTACCTCCATTTCAGCAAAGAGGAATTTCTTAGTGCCAGGTACCTGGGCAGTGACTAAACCCTGTCACTGTTCTTATGGGAAAACAGTATTTGCTATTCTTGGTAAAGGGAAGGGCTTTCAAATCAAGATAATGTTTTACTTGTTTTTCAGAAACAAATTTAATGGGGGTGGGGAGGGAAGCAAAAATAAATTCTGCTTTGCACCAAGTTAAATTACTCAGAGTTTCCCAAAATGAGAGGCTTGGGTCAGAAGCACTGGAAAGTTTAAGAAATACTCCTTTAAAAACAACTCCCACAGAGCAAAGCTCCCTCTCCATGACTGAAAGGCATGTAAGCAAGCCAGGTCACTCTGTCTAGCCTTGCTTTACTTCTTTTTCTTTCTTCCTTTTTTTTTCTTTTTTTTTTCAAAGAATTTAATTGGTGGGATGAACGGTAGGGCAATGTTGCATCTTTACCACATCTTACTTTTTTTTTTTTTTTGGAGTTGCACCTCCAGCCCCAATTCTCCTCTCACTGCAGGAACAAAGAGGGCATGAGCCGCCAGCCCATTGATACCACAACCATCCCAGCTGGGGTGAGGTAGAAAAAGAAATTCTATCATCATTTCTATCCATGCTGTCTCTGACCATCTCTTTCTCTGCCAAAGCAGGAGAGAAAATAATGGCCACATGGAGATACTGCCTCTGCATGCTTTAAGTGCTTTGTTATCCTCAGGAGTTGCAAAAAAAAACAAGGCTGGCTGGGCATTGTGTTAATGATACTGTCAAGAGGCCAAAATAAAGTGCTACACCACAACCCAGCCTTCTGCTATCAGCACTACTGTCCCACTCTCATTTGGGCAATCAGGGTAACAGGCTGGAGAATATGCCAGTGGTCTGGAAAAGGAGATCTCAACGCTTGGCTTTTGCTGATAAGAACCTGGAACCGCTCAGAATATGATTGTGCCAGGCGCTGATGGCTACACAAAGCACACCAACACTGTAGTTTTGCCACACAACTGTTTTGCAACTATCAAATACACCTACAACAAAACCAGTTTGGTGGGAGGGACTTCCGTGTATTTTTCCATGTGGTTGCTGTCAGCAGGCTGAAATCTTGATAAGCTGCACAGCCAACTTGGCTGACTTCACTGAAACCCTGCTGAGGACAAGTCCTGAGCTGAAAAGCTACTGCTTGTGTTTCCCACTGCAAGGCAAGGGAGGACAACACAATCAGCATCTGGCCAAAACTTGTTTCCAACTGCATCACAGATCCATACAGATTCCATCCAAAGGTCAGCAGCTACGGTTTTTGATGAGGAATGTGCTGCTTTTGAGAGACAATGTTGTCACTGTGATCCACTTTCCCTACTCAGGGCAATCAGTCCATTGTTCCCACTGAAAATGAGAAAGGGCTTGAGGTCTCTGAAATGGAAACTGCCTTTAATTCCAAGACATCCTAAAACCCAAACACAGACTGATGCATAACAGATTGATGCTACATACAGTAAACAACTCTTTTAAAAGACACTCTTTCTCCCTAGCTTCTCAGGAAAATAAAAAACAAACAAATAAAAAACCTCAAAATATCCCAAGAGTCCAGAGGATATGATGAGGTGTACTCATTGTAGCAGATTACACTTCACAGTACAAAACTAAAACCATCCCATCTCTACTCTGTTTAAATGTGAATTTACTGCCTATCTGTTTTTGAAGCCAGTCACATGTTGACAAAGCTGGGCTGTGTAACAAGTTAATTTGTCCACTTCATTTATGACACAGACAAATTAAAACTGCAGACATGTTCTGATTTTGGGTTTCTGCAAAAAATTACTTTATCCATTCAGGGCTTTTACAATGAACAAACAGGGAATTCTAAAAAGTACTCTTGGAGGCAGAGAAAGAAGAAAATGAAGTATAGAACTTACCTTCCACTGCAAAGAATGGAACCACTGATCCCTCAGGTAACTGTTTGCAGCCTGCAATAAAGAAAAGTTACAGACAGAATCATTAGTTTCTAACAGTGTTTCAGATCACTCAGGCACTGTATATTAAAACCAGTTTATCTTCACAGAAAGCAGTGACACAAAGACCTTGCTGCATTATAAAATACCAAACCAAAACCTTACAAAATATTAACCTCCTATGAAATGCTGTCCAGCTCAAAGATGGTGAAAAATCCTCCCTGATTTCAATCAGGTGTGGGTCAGATCTTTGATGTCTGTAGGGCATTTGCCTCTGCCATTAATCACTAGAAGCAGAGTAGGAAGATGGGCTGACATTTTACTAGGAGGGGTGGGTTTTTTCCATACTCTGGTTTCTTTTCTTGTCCTGCTCCTCAGCTGGCCCCAAAGCAATTCAAATAATGTCTCAGCTCTCTCAGTGATATTAAAACAAAGAAAAGCACACACAGACGTGCAGATACATGCACAGACCGTTTGCAGCAATGGCATAAATGTTGCAATAATCACTCCCAGCCATCACCCATTTTTGTCTGTATTAAGCACAGCTGCCAGAAATTCCCAGTGTGAAGCCAGATCGTAGCCAATGAAGGAATAGCTCAACACTCCCAAAGGTCAAAAGGCTTGGTATCAAAAGATACAAAAGCATGTACAGTGACGTAAATATGCATGCCTTAACAAGGTGACATAAGTCTGAAATATTTGAGTGGGTAGAGATGCCCTTTGGCTTTTCCAGCTCCACCTCAACACTGCCAACGGGCAATTTTTACTCACGATTCAAAGTGTTTTACAAAAACAGTGAAAATTACAGGATAGCCTATAAATCCATTGGTAAAAAAAAAAAAGGGTGAGGTTCTCTGCCAGTCAAAAAGCACGTACTTCTTGCAAATTAGAGCAGCACTTATCAAGTTTCACTCCCCAACACCGTTTCAGGTAAGTATTCAAAACTCACAATACAAAATGTATTTCATTCTCCCACCACAGGTGCAGTTCACTGATAATGGCAGGAATACCAGAAGTAAAAATACTGCATGGTTACCAAAAACTTGTTTAATCTGTTAACGTTTGGACTGATTACTCTGAACTAAATGGAGTAATATCCTTTTATATATGTATTGCATATTATTTATTGATATCTTAATGAGAATCAATTGCTCCTCCACTAGATGTCAAGGCAATAAAGTAGGAATAAATATATTATAAATAACCCTGGCCGACCACAGAATTTATCAAAAACTTTCCCTTTCAAGAACGCTGATATATCAGAATATGAAATTGCTACAAATGGAAACAAAAAACCTTCATTTTCAATTTTCTATTCTGTGCATGCAATGAAAAAATGTAAAAAAATATGGAGTGCAGATCTTCAGGATATTTTGGTCAGTCAATATTTAATGATTTTCTTTCTATTATTTACACAGTATTTTATGTATATGTGTGCATTTTAACACAAGACAGATTTTGTGTTGCGTCATATACACAGATATATGTTATAGAATTAAATTTCAATTCAATATACTTTATGCTATATTTAAATTCAAAACAAAGGTCAAAAATAATTTGCCACCAAAAGGCAGAAGAATATTTTTAAAACAACTAAAAAGACATGAAGTAAATATACTTAGATATTTCTTATCTTTGCCCAGATAGAATGCCCTAAAACCTCAGACTTCTTTTCAATTTCAAATTGAACCTTTTTTCTGTTGGTTTTTTTTTTTTTTTTAAGGAGAAACTTTTTCATGCAGGAGAACAAAAATCCTCCTTTCCAAATGCGAGCCTCAACGCCTTTTAATAAGTAAAACTGAAAGTTTTTGTAGGCTTGATGTAGACTAAGCAATTGCACCAATAATATTGCAAGGTACACATCCACTACATCCTAAAAAAAATTAGGAAGATTGAGTTTATAGGAACTATGCAAACTAAGATACTGTTATTTAAATCAATAAAATCAAAACTATTCTAGGAAAAGGAAGCACTGCACTCTAAGAGGCAAAATGTCACCCTAATTCAGTCCCAGGTCTGACAGTGAAATTGAAAGTAAGAGCCAATGCTGAAGCCCTAAACTGAGATCTGTTAATTATTCTCCTACTTTAATGATATCAGTAGTACAGATTGTAAGACCACTGCAAATAATTAGAGAATATTGTGTGAAGACAGACTGTGCAAGTGACTGGAGCCCTAAGTATTAGTGAGGACAACAGCATCATGCAGAGGAGGAGGCACAAGCTGACTGCAAATACTGGGGGAGAAAAGAAACGAAGAATGCTGCAAGACAAAACCAAAACTGGCAAAGGACAGACTTGTGTAACTCTGTGGCAGCAATATACAAAGAGCATTTTAAAGGTAAAATTAGCAAAGTGACTGGGTTCCAAGTGTGGGACCAAGCACTGTCTACACATAGAGTTAAGTTATTGCAGAGAAGTGATCAAGCAAACTGGCACCTGGGTCTGGTGAGTCTGAACCACTCTAAACACTCAGAGCTTGGGCTATTATTCAAGACCACTTCCAAGGAAAATCAAGACAAAGAAGACAAAGTGAACAGAAAATAGAAAAACAAACCTTTAGGGAATCCCCACTAATGGTCAGGACTCAGTGGTAAGAGAAGCTTGGGAAGTCAGTGGCCATTTCATCAGCACTCTTTGCACCGTGCTCAGCACAAACAGACCGAATGCTTTACCCCAACCACTCTTATCCTGAGGGAGCTGTTTGCCACCAGCATCCCCCACCTCTCCCAGGCAGCAGGGACTAATCTTCCCAGTGCACCCTTTCTGGCCACCTGACTCCAGGAAAACCACAGCAATATGCAGGAAACGCTGGGTCTTTCACAAAGGAAAACAAAGATCTCACTCTTGCACAGCATCCCTTGGTCCTCCCTCCTCGTTTACAATGAGAAGGGACTACAGGAAGCATTTCTTTCTTACTAAAGGAATAGTGAGTTCATAGCACGCCAGGATGACAGAAGAGCCACCAAGCTCTTGTGGGTGCTCAGCTGCCCAGCCAACTCTGCAGGCACTGACTTACTCGAGCATTCAGGTTATGGTAGATAACATTTCTGAAGCTTAAGCAAGGAGCACCGAAGTGTAAAGCAGTGGAGGGAACAATTCATTTCTGGGGCTGCACATAGACATTTACAGTTTTATCTGAAGTGCATTGACAGAACCCAGGCTTTCTGCACTGAAGTCGTCACTTCCAGGGAACTGACACCTACAGTTTTTTACTCCATCTAAAGGCATAGTTTACTATATGTTCAGCTCTAGGGTACAATAAAAAGGAGAAAATGAGACAGAGAAGACTTCAAACAAGGCTTTCACTGGGCATTGTGACTGCACAGGGAAAGTTTTTCTTATTTATTATTCCAATGAGGAAGAAGACTATCTCCTTTAAGGACATCTACTGTTGGCAGTATTTTTTTAAGATTAACTGATCTTGGAACTGTGTTCTGAAGGATTTTATATTCTCACTTTTTGTGGTGTAAAGGTTCAGAGAAGAAAAGCCACCTGGGATCAGCTGTACTACAAACTTTACTCATAGGATTAAACTCACCTGCTTTAAAAAGACTGCTCACAGGAGAAAAACTGTAAGAGATTAAATGCCTGCATATACAAAGCTTTGGTCAACATGAGTAAGTTTACACCTCTGCTGAAAAGGAAGTATTTGCTCTGCACCCCAACTACTTCATTTCTTAGTCAATGAGAAGGAATACAAGCTTATCATTAAAAAGCAGTGAATGTTTTAAAGGCAGATTTTTCTTTTTGCTCACAAAAATGAGAAACTGAACATCTGCTTCACACCAGCATTACAGCTCCTGCAGCAATTTATATTCAGGCAAGCAGAAGACTAAACAGGAACCTGTGTGTTACTGAGAAACAGAACACCTGAAACTCCATAAGAAACCAAGCACTCTAAAAATTATGGTGAAGACCTTTGCCGTTCCTTCAACAGTCAATTACCACCACGGCATCCCTTGCTACTGGCGTGTGTGTTATTCAGAAGAATACAAGAATAGGCTTGTCCATGTAGCAAACTGTTCCCAAGTTTTTCCTTGTAACAGCGTCCTTCACACATAGGCTTCTAGGGGATTTTGCCATTTGAAAAGATGTGGCAATAAGTGGGATTTGATGACCCAGATTCTGGATTTGATTCTTCATGAGTTTATTCTGTGATTCTCTCTTTCCCTCGCTTGCTTTCCGGTCAGCAGGATGGGGGTTCTGTTGTGCTTTTCTTCCAGCTGATACTCATTACTGGGACTCATAGAGCAGCACAGGCTTCTCTGCCCCATTTATTATCAGCCACATGAACAGAGGAGTGTCCCAGGGCTGCAGGAAGCCAAGCCCCACAGCACACACACAGCTGTACAAAACTTTCACATTGCTGATGCAAACTGCAGCATTGCACCTCCAGGACTTGGGCAGACCTGCAAAGGAAACCTGCCGCAGAGTTGCTGGGAATTGCTAGAAATGCCACTTTCCTCCTTAAAATATTCCTCGCCTCTGCTGGATTGTGGTCCTTGCATGACCTCTCCACACCGGCAGCACTGGCTGGACTCACACTTAAAACAAACGCCAGGTTCTCCAAGGAGACTAAAATAAAGTGTTGCTAAAAACCCAGTGGAAACACTTACGGTGGGGACTCCCTGGCACAAACAGCGTGTTCAAGCACCGAGCTGAACGTGTGACTGTTGTGCTTGTCAAGGCTTCCTGCTCTGTTTGTTTTTCCTTCTGACTACACTCAATTGCCAAGAAATGAATAAAACAACATGAGCGATAGGGATGGAAGTAGTGGCTTTAATGCTAAAAGAAAGGACACCACAGGAAAGCAAGACAGTACTGTCATGACTGAAATACCAAAGCCTTTTACCTGGGACTCTTCCTACATTTGGTGCTCAGCAGCTCACGAAATTACACTGTAAAATTTTTTTCAGTCTCTTTCAAAAGGTTCTTCCAGTTATTCCACTGTCAAGGGGTAGCATCCTCCTCATAATCATCCACACAATACCATAATCATACCTTGTGCTTTACAAAGGGAAAGCAGAAGAGCAGAAGTCTAGCCCAGCTCAAGGAGGCCCAGCTATTTCTGATACTAAAGAGCTCACACGTCATCAAAAGCTAAATTTAGCTCTTATTTCCTGGCCCGAAGAGCTTGTGGCCTACGAGCCAGCTTCAGCAACACCTTCTTTTACACCTGCTATCGCAAGGAAGAAAAAAAACCCTGAGATTTTGATTGCTGGTCATGGAAAGGACCAGGGATCACATCATATGGCAGGGGAAAGAAAACACGAGCCTTCAGCATGTCTAGAAAACTGACAGCCCACGACCCCCAGAAACCTGTCTATGACTCCCACATGGGACAATGGGAATCCCCAAATGCCAGGCAGTGAAACGCTCAGACAGTTGTGCTTATTCAACAAACACTGAGTGGGAAGAACTCCACACATGAAAATGACTTTTAAATGTGAACCCAGCCCTGATTAAGCTGTCTGCTGCCAGAGAACCAGGTGTTCATCTGAAACCCAGGTAGACACATCGTGTTACCGTGATCCGATTTCCTAAGAGGAGCTGCATCACCTCTGGTGCTGCCTGTCAGATTTCATGTGTTAAAATAGGTTGGGATGGGTCAGTATTGCCATGGGAGGGCTTCAGGATGATGTAAGGAAAGGTAATGGCACTCTTCCCTGTCTGACTCATTACTGTGCACTAATAAGCCAGAAATAGACCCTGGTGACAGCAGACAGAGGGGATGAAAACTCGAATATGGACTGGGGCTCTCCTGTGGCATTTCACACACAATTGTTTAGGTTAGAAAATATCTAAGATCAAATCCAACCCAGCATTGCCAACCTCATCACTAAGCCATGTCCCCAAGTGCCACATCTGCATCTTTTAAACACCTCCAGGGATGGTGACTTAATCACTTCCCTGAGCAGCCTGTGCCCTGAGAACACTTTCAGTGAAGATTTTTTTCCTAATAGCCAATCTAAACCTCTACAGCCTTTCCCTCAGTCACTAAGCAGGTCACCTTGTCACAGGAGGAGGTCAGCTTAGTCAAGCAGGACCAGCCTTTCATAAATCCACACTGCCTTCAGAGAAGCAGAAATTGGAATCTTAAATTTTTCTCAAAAATCAAAAATTGGGAAAGCCTGTGATTCAAAAGTACTAATCTGCTTCATTTTATGTCAAATCATGTCAATAATATCCCATGGTATTAAAGAATTTACCATGCAACATGTGCAAAACCCACATTTTTATATTAACCAGAAATATTAAATAAATTGGGGGGTAGTCAAAACAGTTCATTTAAACATTTTTACATACATATATATATATATACACATACCCATATACATATACACACTTCATTTAAAGGCTTTGGGAAAAAACAAAATTACCGATTTCACCAAAAGTGTACTTTAGAAGAAACAGTACTGGGAACATGTTTTGGACTAGTTTGACTTGTTCCACTATCATACACTTCCTGATACTAGAGCTGGACATTACATCAGAACGTGCTGCTGCTCAGATTAGCAGGACTGAATGATTTCATAAAAACTGGAAGTCACAATTTCCCAGAGATGCACTGAAATCTTTTGGAAATCTGGATATAACTGAACTATGCAAAGGCTACTTTCTCAACTCCTCTGTGAAACTCTTTTGGATACCTTTACTCTTTGTTACATACGCTAGAGAATTTCTGCTGAACTCAACTACTTCATAAATCCAGCTTTTTCAACTTGACTTCTTCAGCAGACTAAACATAACTTTGAGAACTGTTTTGGATTTGTGAATACACATTACAACTGTATAAAGGAAATCCAATTTTATACTGCCTCCAATTTGACCACATCTGGTGAATCAAGATACTACCAAGGACCAAGTCACATTTAAAACAGTTTTTAAAGGTTTTATTTTGAATTATGTTAAAATTCCCATAGTTATAATGTAATCTGATCCACAGTGCTCAGCCAGGCAGCAATAAACAGAAGTCCAGCTCACTCCACTTCTTCATGAGTTCCTATGAAGTTACATAAAGACATCAATCCTTTTGAAGAAAATAGCAAAGTATCCATGCTAAGATGTTGCTTTTTCGCAACTTAATTATTTATGTGTTTGGTTTGTTGGTTTTTCCTTTTTTTTTTTTTTTTTAAAGAGACAAATGTCAGGCTGCTCCAGATTACAGCCTGGCTACCCTATCAATTTCCTTTCCACTCAGCAGGAAGCTGTGGGTTCAAGCTTTATCTCATTTCCCATTAAGCAGACCCAAAAAGGCAGCTGTCATAAACTACAGAATAAAGACTTGGAAACAGAATTTGGAAAGACAGGTGTAACTATTCCAAGTGTTGAAACAGATATAATCATAAATGCTAGCACCACTAGGGAAACTTATGGAAAAAGCAAAAATTATCACAAGAAAATCATCCAACTTGAGAAATTTAGACAAATTTCTGTCTAACTAATTCCATTAATGCATCAGGCAAGGAAGATTTCAACAATAATGAGGGCCCTAATCCAGCTGTTGGGAAATCATGGCTTGTCTTCCTGCCTTCCCCTTACAGTCCTACCTGGATGAAATACATACACACAATAGTTATGGCTGTATAATCAACTGAAAAAGTAAAATCCCAAAGGGTTACATATAAACTATCTTCAAAGCAGGGTTGAGAAACATGAGAGAGAACCATGCAACAGTTAAGTCAAAGCCAATTTGGTATTTTTAAGTTATGACCTTTCAAAGTTCTTTGGGGGCCATGCAGCCGGGGTTTTCAGTTGCTTTTCCTGCTTATTCCAAAGTATTTCCATAGCTCAGTGCTGTGGAGGGCTTTTCTGTCATTAAAACTCGCAATGACCTAAGGGGGTCTATAAAGCCTCACAAGTGGATGAAGAAATCTGGAATAATGTAAACACAGTGTCTTCTGTTTGAAAACAACATTTAGAGAACCAGTATAGATATCCATAAAAATATACTGAAATATTTCAGTGACAATTGAGTATCTCTTAAAAATAGGTATCTGTCAGTTCCAGTGCAAGTTCTGTGTTTCGTACATGAATTAAAGGATGAAATTTTTAACTTTTTGCATGCTGGAATAGGACAACATGTAAAAATACAATTGTTCCAGGCCCTTATCAATGTGCCTTTACACAGAGCATTACTTTGCTGCAAAAAGTCAGCAGGAACATTTAATCACTGTGGCCCAAAATTTCCATTCTGACTGTTAAACAGCACAAAGAGTTTCAGAGCTATCACCCTTAGAAAATTTTCTGGTGCTTAGATAATTTGACAGCACCAAGTTCTCTGCCTGTTCTGAGTCCATCTAATTAAGATTTCATGCACAGGAAACAGAAAGAAGTTGATTCACAGTAAGAGAGGAAGAAAGTTGTACTTCTGTGTTTACTGTACCTGCAGTAGGACAGTACCCCCCGGGATTGTGAGCTGTAAACAGTACTTAGGGGCATTCTCCCAGGAGAGCAGTTGAACATCTTCAATAGCACTGTAGGAAATGGAGTTTTCCATGTACCCAGTTGGCTGCAAGAAAACAAAGGAGAAGGGAAAAAATGTTTACTTAGCTATCAGAAGTTTCATAATTTCAAAGTAAGAACAGCACTATCAGAGTTATTCTTGATACTGAAAATGTATGCAAAATCTAATTGGAAAGCAAAACTCCTATCCAGGTCATTCAACAGAGAGAACCATCCAGGCACCTTCCTCCAACTCCTTCAAGTGTTAAGATCACTCACATAAAAACAAAACCAGACCAAACCAAGGTGCCTGAAACACACAAACGTCAAACTGTCGTGGACCCAAAAATCAATGGAACCTAATTCCAGGTTGAATTGAGCTATGAAGGGGTTTGGCCAAGAACATGCTCTCAATGCACAAAGAACCATCTCAACCAGAAACAGAACAACACTGTTTGTCCTATAGCAAGGTTGCTTTATTCCTCACATCCTTGTTCTTTCCCTCAGCTGCAATTCTGATCAATTACATCGTCAAGATCCAGATGCCTTCATTTGACAGTGGTTCTTGGGGCCCCAGAGATACAGCTCTCAAGTTTCAGACTCAAGCAAAAGCAAAGCAACCAACGTACTCATCTCAGCCTACAGTTAAGCACTGTTTTCCTGCTGAGAGTGCTGATCTCCAGTTTAAAATGAAAGTCACAATTAAAACATAAATAAGTAACTGCATTTTGCAATAAAACGTACAACATAAACTGAGAGTTGCAGGAAAACAAACTTACTCATGCCTTGTTAGTACCCCTGTAATTCTTAGGCATTACAGAAGTACAATTATTTCTGAGATAAGCTGAAATATAAATGTATCTATGCAAGCACACATGAAATTATGTCCTGAACTAAGTAAATACACAGTGCTATAGCTGTGTATCTAGTGAGAATGCGTACATACATTGTACTTTCCGCAAGTAATTTTTAAAGTAACTGAATATTTAACTGAGGTCCTCAAAGACTTCATTTACTTTGCTGTGCTACAGCCTAAGTGAACTGATCAGTATTGCTGTGGCAGAGAAACTATTTTCATACAAAAATAATTAACCCCACCTCATGGATAAACCATGGACTTGACCATGTCTTTCAAGAGAATAGAGCTCATTACATTTATGAATTATTTTCTCACTATTACTGATTTACATATAACTCCCAACTTCTCAAACTTACTCCCACTGTGCCCAATACATAAGTTATTTTTAACTGACAGTCTTGAAATAGCGAAGGCAAGGGAGAAACCACATCTATTTCAGGGTCAAACAGGGCCAACTCCTAAAATCACAACACAGGATTCCTGAGGGCGAGCGTGAAATAAGCAAATTGCATTTGGAACGTCTCTAATTGGTACAACTTCCTTCCATAAGTTAAGTAGGTGGTGCATCTGGAAACCTCGCTTCAGAGTTATACACTTCATACATGTTTCTAAGCCCATGAACGTCATCCTCCAAAAGAGTGGTGACAGCCCTGTCACCCACCTTTGCTGCTACAAGAATTCAGCTGTCTTTTCAGCAAGAAAAACCCAGCGAGCCACGGAACCCAACCTCAATATCTTTTTCCCTAACGGTTCTTGCGGCAGCGCTCATTTTGCACCAGCCCTGGGTGAAAACAATTTTCACTGCCTCTTTAACGAAAACCTTGTTATGCAGGAAGTATGATAAACTTCTGCTTATTCATTTACCCACAATATTGTTCTACACTAGTGACTGGAATCCCAGTGGCCTAATGCTGATACTGTACGTCATGCGTTGCCTACTGGAGAGTAATTATCTCGTTCTCACAGGAAGCCAAAGGCCCAGGATCCTTCGGTAATCAACATTACAACACTCAGGGAAAAATATCAAAACAGCCAACATAAAATCTAGTATGCTCAGGGGGCAAAGTTATCAAAAACATGCTCTGAAAGACTGGAGAAGGGAGAAATCCAGAACCAGTTAATGCAAATATAAAATGAAATGAATCAAAGCAATTTAAATTTCTCTTTTAAGAAGGTGCTGACTGCCCTTAATACCCTCCATTAACTTCAAAGAGGATTTGAGGAATTCTCACAGAATTTGTTCCCAAGAGGAGCTTCTCCTATACCTTAAATCATCCATTTAAACAGCATTAAAGACAACTGATCCAGTTCAACCACAGCTCTGTAGCCATACACAAATGATTTCATCCCAGGCATACACCTCTTCTCACAGGACAGAGTTCTGCAGTTTGCCAAGGATGGGAAGACATGGATGACAAGTTCCAAACCATAAGATGGAACTGCACAGAATGGTCAATCACTCCAAATGAAAACATTATGCCAGTGAGGTACTTTATGCAGCATTCATATGATCCCATGTCCATACTTCCTATCTAGCCACACTACACACACACAGTTTGCTATCTTAGTCAAAAAATTAGTATCCCAAATACACTTCAATCCCTGTAAGCATTATCATATGCATTGTTTCTGCTTTCACTAAAAACACCATGTTCTAAGAAGTGAAATATTTTCAGTTCTGAAAACACCAGTTACAGGCAGTTTCACCTCTGTTTCACAACTGAGAGAGTCTAAAGCGAAGTGATTCATCACTCTACAGAGCTCCTTAAAACTGTGCTGTCCAACATTGAAGACCATGCTCCCACATCAGGGCCGGGCAGAAATGCTCTGAAGAAGCACCAAAACAGAGTCATCGTCAGACCTGTGTCTTCCTGGAGCTCCCAGAGCTGTGGTGCTCCTCACAGAGACCATGGCACTCAGGAGGGGAAGGTCAGCCCCACACAAAGGTGTCCTTTCCCTAATCTCTCCACACACACACATGCGAGGACACAGCCGTGTTCCTCAGCAGTGTTTTCTCAAGACCAAGCACAGTCCAGCCATTTATCAGGAAATGGCCTGAGGTAAAACCACAGCCTGAGTCACTGGTTCCTCTTAAAACACAGGTTATTTTGGCATTCAGGTATGTGAACGTCAATCACAGTGAATCATTGTGCTTGATAAATAAGCAGTGCAAGTGCTGCACGTTCTCATGTTGCAGCTGGTCTTGCTTGCACCCACCCCCCAGGAACTGCATCCTCACTCCCAGCTCTCTCCATGGGAAAGTCAAATTAGAACAACACGCAAGGCCAGAAATGTGGATTCAGAGATTTGAAAATACCTAAAATGAGACAGATCCTCAGTGGGTCACCACGAGACATCTGGCATCAATACTAGTCTTAAGAAGCATTCCCACCTCCATCCACCCACTTTGTCTCTGCCCGTACAAATATTTGTCTGGCTGTGGCATCAGGCAGATCAGGGAACCCATCCAGCTTTTGCCAGATTCTTTTGAGCTCCTTCACCCCCTTTTCTAACATGAAACAGAAAATAGTATGTTAACATAACTTAGGGGCAGCATATCATGAGGAAGGAGGGGCTGAGGACCTGAATACTTCAGTATAATTATTGGTATCAGACAATCTAAAGCCACAGCATCTTGAGCAGCAATACGTCGAGTTCAGTTGAAAATGCCTCTATTTAAGAAAACAGTAACTCTTATTTTTATAGTTGTCATTTTTGAAAGGAGATTTATATTTCCTGGCAAAGTCTGACATCTATGAAATGAAGCAAGATAATGGACTTTTCTCCCTCACTCTACGAAATTAATCCTGACTTAGGAAACTATGGCCAGAGAATCTACATATGTCAGCTTACAGATTTACAGTTTCAGTTTGAACTTCTGGCTGTTTGCTGTTGAACATGTTCTAAAAAACTGTAAGAGATTCAGAAATGAAAATTTATTACAACAAACAAAAACCCCACAAGGAAACATTTTTCTCTTCACATTAGCCTTTAGCCCCCTAAATGGAACATGCAACTTCTCTGCTGGGAAATCAGGTATATTTTCAGTTTCATAAAGATTTATTAATCATACAGTTCTGAAACTTTGCACCAGAATAGGCACACACCAAAACCTAGTACAAATCAAATCTTAGGGGAATCCAGTGGTCCCAAAACTGGAAGAACATGTAGGCTCCTGCAAAAGCCTGGTTTTCTCTTATGTTTCTGGGAAAAGTCGGCAGCAGCAAACTACTCAATAATGCAAAAATCTGCCCACTTGTTTCCATGGGAAATTCTAAAAGGAAAAGAATAAACATGACGTCCATTGTTAATATGAGGCTTGTGTGCACTTACTCATATAATAATGCACTAAATCTTCAGCTGCATATTTTCCAAAGAAAGCATCTAGAAAATATGAATCCTACAAATAGAGATGGTTATTTGCATTAAAACATATTTAGACTGACAACTCCCACCAACACAACAACGAAGAATGATTTTCTCAATTAAATACTCCAGATGGTGGGGGGAAACAGGGCTATTCCAGACCCTCTCTTCCGCTGTCAGGTGCTTGTTTCTCTCTTGGCTGCTCTCAAGAATGAGCCATGTTCCTGCTGCAGCCCAGGATGCTGAACACACTGTATTACATATAAGTTTTCCATACCCAAATAAGATTCAGACCTGCTGAATGAAACGCAAGAAGAGCTGATTGCTCTCAAAACTTTGATGGGGGTGGAGACTAGTCAGTTGATACTGAAGGGTAATGGACTCTGAAACTGCTGAAAACAATGGCTGATTTGAAATAAATCTCTGTTAGAAGACATCCATGGCTCCAGAGAGTGTCCCTGCAATTACAGCTATTTCAGATAAGGGCAATTAACATCTTTGTTCATTAAATACAGAACATATCAGAAGACATATATCAAGTTCAGTCACTAGTAGTACTATGCCACAATATGCAGTACAGTACAATTTGTCTTTTTCTTGACATGGAAGAATTTACTGCCATGCTCACTTGTCATAACGACTAGAGAGAGTAATGTTAATCTCACAGAGATTAACCTGATAACAAAACAGACAAAAAGACTAATAGCAAGGAGATACCCAACTCTGCCCCAAAACTTCACAAAGATATTTCTGAGCTTTCTTGGAACAACATTCTCATCTAATCCATCAGACTTTCCAGACTCCTGGCCTGCCCATCACCACCATTCCCTCCCCAGTTCTTCGGGTGAGTAGGTGGTTTCATGTGTTGGACTCCAGGAAAAGATTTCACCTGTTCTGTGTAGTGAAATGGGTGCTCAATCCAAGGAGTCATGGGTCTCTCCATGATGCAAATCTAAATTATTTCTGCTTGGAGCTGCACTGTTCCTCAGTATCTCCAAGCTGGGTATCAATTATTGGAGTTGGGTTTGAAATTTTTTGGAACATGGAAACAAATTTGGACACAAAACCAAATTTGTGACCCAAATCTTCAGCGAGGTTCCATGTCAGTCAAAGTCTAGGGTGTATTAGTTCAGTAGTGATAGGAAAAAGAGTGAGGGGGTTTTCCAGCACAATTCTCCATGTGTGGTGTATAAACATCTATGTGTGTCTGTGTGTGTATAAATGTGTACACACACACACGTGTCTTTCTTTACAGCTACACAGAGATAAAAGATAGCAGAAATATATCCCACGTTATCTACACAAAAATACAGCAGCAAAAGTCATATGCTCAGTGCAAAGTAGCTCAGGTAAGCACTAGTGACAAGATTTAATTGAGGAAGACCAGATCCTCCACAGAGCTGGTCATCCGAAATACATCAGTGGAACTTCACTGATTTATACCAGCTGGGAATCTTAACTCAGAAATCCAACAGAAGTTCAACCAAATCTAGCTCAGCAGCAAAAATGTGCATAAATCTCTTTCTTTCCTCTAAATATTTAAGTCAACCAAGACTGGAGGCTGTTGCATTAATTAACCTTACAAAACTGATAAAAATATAAGAGCTGCCAGTAAGAAACAGCTTACCCCACACTGTGCAAAAAAAACCTCCTTCCAATCTGCAGTGGGGCTGAAATATCAGTTCTGCGGAGCTTTTGCAAAGGGACAGGCCAAAACTGTCCATCAAAGAGCTGACAAGAAAAAACTGGTCTCAACATTAGGACATATGAGCTTAAAATATGTAAAACCTGTGAGGCAGACACCAGCAGTGGGAAGAACTTCAAATTAATTCAGATCTGAGGCAAGTTAAAAGCACAGAACAGAAGTTCATTATTAAGAAAAAGGGAAAATAAGGTCATATAATGGAATATGCACCACGACAGGAGAGTCAAATAAGCAGGAAAAATGTATTATTTAGCTGAAATTCATATCGATTTTTTTTTTTTTCTTTAAACAAGGACATTATTCTCTTTTACTGTCAAACCCAGGTGAAGGAGCACTTCTGAAGGTTTGCTTATTTGAATTTCTGGGAGTAAAATGAGACACATATCTTGAAGACTTTCCAAAGATGCCCATTATCAAGATGACCCTCTCTAAGCAGCCTGTAAGAAATCAACCCTTTCTCTCTGGCTAGCTTAACATGACAAAGGGAATTCCCCTGAGACTTCCAGTAGCACTGAATGTTAAATTGGTTGCAATGCTGGTGTCCAAAGAGCTCTAAGGTCAAGCCTATCTAAGAAACCTTGTCTCCTGCTTTGAGACCTCTGCTAACAGGGATGAGGACATGCTGCCAGGTGCACCTGCCCCACTGCAGAGCTGGAGGCTGACTGAGCTAGTGGCCAAATCTGCCAGATCATTGCCAAGGGGGAGGAATTGGTCTCAGGCCAGAAATCAGGAGTGGGAAGGGAGGAGCTGTGTTTGACACAGCAAGCCAGACACAGTGAGACTTTCACAGTCACTGGCCTGACTCCCCTGCCAGGTGGAGCATCTCTGCTTGGAGCAGCAACTCTTCTAGCATGCACTGCAGACTCCAAATGCACCTCTCAATGAATGTAAAGATCTCAAAGAGCACAGTAACTATCCCCCACTGTTCAACCAAGAAGAAGAAAATCTCAGTTAAGCTTGTAGCAGCACCACGCTCTTGATCATACCTGAGGGAACATGAGAAGCCTGAAAGATGTGGGAGAAGAACTCAGACTTCCTGACTCCAACCATGTGAATCAGCTTCAAAAACATCCTCCTCCTCCTCCAAAACTGGGTCACCAATTCATAAGAACGACCACTCCTTAGCACAGTTCACATTCTCTGTATTTTTGCATTTATCACTGCAGCCTATTAAACTCTCCTTTGGGAAGAAATACTCCACAACATTAACAAGATGGGTATAGTATTTATCCAGCTTCCTTGAAATTACTTCAGCAAGGAAGGGACACCAGCAGGCAAAATGCAGCAAGTACTCATAGGAGCAGAAATAAGAGAACCAGGGACTTCTTGCAGAAAGACTATACAACATCTACTTCTGTAAAGTAGTTGTTAGAGGAATATTGAAAAATCCTTAACTTTTGCCCAGGATATGACAGACCTACTGAGTGCTAAACAGATCTTAGGTCACTATAGCAACGATGATTTAACAGAAAACAAAACCACATCGTTGTTCAAGGCTGCTCTCTATTATCAGTTCTCTTTCAACGAATCAGCTGTGTCACACTCCATGTAATGCATCAAGTGCTGCTAAATTAGAGAGAGGAGAGAGGATTGAGTGTAAGGATTTCAGACCAAGCAGACACAATGTATGCTAGATTAAAATGCCACCCTTTAATGACTACTTTAACCAGGGGCAGCCCTGAGAGCTGGGGATGAAAAGTCATCGACTGGTTTCAAATACAAAGGTGGCACCTGGATAATCAGTCTGTTGAATAACTGGAAACTGGTGTGCACTGTGAACATGAGACCTCTGTGCAGTTGAATTTTTCAGAACTGGTTTGGGTACTGGCAAAAGCACGTTCCTGCTGCAGACCATCCTTGCACTTGCAGTGGTTTTTACTTCTGGTTTACAGATCCCCAAATGCCTGCTGTTCACTATCTCTGTTAGGTCAACAGAAGGTGAAGAAGGAAACCACATTTGCTATCAGTAGGGTCATATCTGCCATGCAAGGATCTGCTCCTCCCATGGAAAATTTTAAGGTTTTACAAACCAAAAAGGCTGAGCTGTGAGGGAAGCAACACATTCACCTCTATAACCCGTGAATATGAGACAAACCTGAAAGGCCATCCAAGTGTAAATTACATAATTTGTAAGAAGCTGAGCTGTCCAGGATCTCATGTCCCATTAGAAGTACAGAATCTGAATCATGGACTCTGCAATAGTGACAGTTCTCACCACCTCCTCAATGCTCATACCAGCTCATTTCTTACTACAATTTATTTACAAGAATTAAATTGTTGCAAAGCTAAACATAGCATAAACATGAAATAGCATATACATGAAATTCTGCTTTTCATTTCAAGAAGCATTCTCCAACATTACTTATTGTGTCCATGCCTTTTACCTGTAGAGCAGTGAATCCCTCAGTGTAATAGTCAAACAATTCCCATAAACAATTTTTTCCTTTTCTTTTTAATGCACCTTTAACCCTGCAGTTCCCAGGACACCACATCCAATCTCAATCTGATGAGCAAGTACAGAACAGGGAGTGCAGTAACTCAACTGAGCTTCTGAATTTTCAATAAGGAGTGCTCTAATCTCATTGTTTTTGGAGAAAATACAAGCAGGTCTTGAGTTCCCAGGAAAAATATTAACATAGGTCTGTGCTAACGTAGACAAGAAAAAGGATATGCAGCAGAGCCTTCAAAAAAGCTACAGATATCCTGCTAATGACAGTCTCACTAAACTCGCGCTGTTACTAGGAAAAAAACAACAGGCACCTCCTGGGGATGAGTCAGAGCCATTTGGAATCACCTTCTGCTACAGGAGGAGGTGGGAAAACGTGCTTAAAGTGACAGTGCTTTGTCTGACCTCTCTTACCTTCTGCAATAACTTGGACAGGCCTACTGAATTTTACGTGAGATTCACCTCTCATGCTTGCAGCAGTGATTTCCTCCTGATTCTGTGTCTCTAAGCACTACAGAAGGACACAAACGGAAAGTGCCCTTTCCTTCCCTACAGCAGGAACTCTCCTACAGAGGCTGGAACCACCCGGCACCTCCTCCGCTGCCAGTCTCCCTCAGTGTTTAACATCTGACTGGATGTTTGTACTGGGAGGGAGTGCTGCTATTTAAATAGAGCTGACTGAAGTATGTGCAATACCTCCGTGGAAGGGAGATGGTAAGGGAATGGAGAAGGAGAGGGCAATTGCAGTGAAATATCAGAGTAAATATTGGAGAAAAGTGTCAGTTGACTGGGAAATGCATAATGGAGAGGACACAGAACCAGTTAGAACTTAAATTACCTTTTTAAGTTCTCTTACTATGCAAAAGGATACAATGCAGAAGATACTATGCAAAGGAAAGTGACATTTTCCCTTTGGCTTAAGAAAAAAAAAAATTAAATATTTAGCTAAAATCACAAAGGCATTGTGCTCATGGAGAATGAAGTGGTGTGAAACTGACATACCCAACTAGCAAACTTTTTGTTTCAATACAACATTTATTAGTCTAGCAAGTTCCTTTTTTCAAGAAAGGTGTCCTTATCATCATCTCCACAGACACACTTTGAAAAGCAGAACAGAGAACATCCCTACAATTAGGCACTGCGAAACTGGCAAACCCTTTCATCTGGGTGGCTCCCGAAAGGCTGGAGAAGAATTCCAAGGAATTGCAATAGTTCCCCCAGGGATCCCGGTGCACACAGCTCTGAGGAGATGCCTCCCAGAGAAGCCCTGTTTATCAGAAGCTAATGCATCACGCACTGCTCTTCTGTCTCAGTGTGTTTTGGAAAACTAAGCCACCTTAGTCCTCCACCAGCATTTTCTGTTCCAACAGGATGATTCAGCCCTCAACAAGACACACTCACTTGTTTCCTCTGCGTGCTCTGACACAGGGCTCATGCGTGGGCAAAGAAACAGATGTACCTGCCCTCCCTGCACCTGACTGACAGGTGAGCCAGGGGCTCCCACAACACACCACACAATCCAGATGTGTCTGGGCGATGCAATTTTGGAAAAACCCAGTTATTTACATGGCCAGCAGCTAGTGATGCACATCTGAAGATGAAAAGCAATACAAGTGCTTCCTAGGCTGCAGGATTTCTGGATTTCCTCTGCCTACTTGGCCTTTCTTATATTCCCAGATCATAGAGAAGCCACAATGGTACTGGGAAAAATTCTGTAGCACACAATCCATCAACACAGAGATGGCTTATACACTTGAGAGTTACACATTCAGTGAAAAAACGTCTTCCCAAAACAGCATCTTTGCATACTAGAATAGGCTGACTTCCCCCTGCCCCTCTTCCAGTTTTAAATCAAAAGTCTCTTTTAAAATAATTCCAGCCTTTTAGACAAGCTGAACTTTCAGGTTGTGTCAGCACAATGGCTGCAAGTTTCACTCCCACCCTTGGCAATTATGTTTTAGTTTTCAAGCTCAATTACATTGTCAGGTCTGCTTTCCTGTGCACAATTCTGCAGCAACATCCTTGTCTTCTGTCAGGATTATTGTATTAATTTATTTACTGTCTCTGAAGGAAATATCTCATTTGTATAAAACCTTAAATAATGAAAACATAATATTGTAGACTGAGTTTTCCATTCAGGGAGGAAAGTGCAGTTGTTCCGAGCTTTGACCTCAAAGAACAGTTACTACTATTAGCCTAAAAAATTTCCACCAAGAAAATCTGAATGGTCATTAGTGAACTGCTTGCCCAAAGTTAAGCTGGCCACAGATTTTCCAAGAGAAAGCTAACAGAAATCCAATAATATTGCAGTACTTTAGCTTTTAATGTCAAATCTGAATTCAATCCATCACAGACTTACAACCACCAGTGAGTGTTACGATGTGGACTCTAAACACTGACAAAAACATGAGTTGCTTCCTCTCAGTGGCATTTTGGTTTCAGCAGAATACAAAAGCTTCCAAATTAGGTGTATGTTTGAACTCTACACCTGAACACACATCCTGAGCTTTGCCCACTACTGCTTGCATCAGCTTTACTCAAAGCAGGAACGGAAAAAAGGGGTAAGCGTTCTGCCCTCCTCTATGTAATTAAAATCCACAAATGCCACCACGTCACTGCATGACACCACTGCTGCACAGCTCACAATCTCAACAGTGGCCTAGGAATTGCCTTGGCTCCCTCTCACTACAGCACTAATAGAATCTCATGGCACTACTACGTTGAAAAATCTGGTTTACCAGCAAACCAACGTGAGCAGAATTAGTATGAAGGGCTGAGCATCAAGAATAATTGGCATTATTTTCCTGCTTACATCTTTCCAGATACCTTTTATAGACGAATGCTTTATATAGAGATTTGTTTAAGAGACAAAGAAACAGGTCAAATAAATATAAAGCCTCCTAAAATAAGGCTCAGCCTCCATGTTTAACCTCTGAAAAAGGCCCAAGTGCTGGGCCTTGCTGAAGTGCAAGCTTCAACTAGATGTTATCAAGTCATTTTAGGGAAGTGTTATTCATGGAAAGGAAATAAAAAGCTTGCAAAATAAACTAACCTGTCTTTTTTCCTTTATCCTGCTGAGAAAGAGATCTTTTTGCTTTCTGTTTCTGAAAAATATATATGGATCTTTGAATATCAAATCAGATTCTGTTCTTGTTTTCTTGCAACAAATTACCAAGTCTTACTGGAAATGAATAAAACAGAAACCAAAAGCAAATTCAACACTATAAACAGCATAGCAGATGATTTTCAAATACTCCAAAGTTTTCAGGAGTTTGGATCACTAAATCCATCTCAAAAGTTCAGATAACAACTGAGGAAAACACTTCTCTGCTTCAGATTTAAGTTCAGAACCTTAACCTCAAATCTTGTTCTTTGGAAGAAAAAAAAAAAAAAAACAAAACTCAGATCTAAAGTACCGATAAAAAGTTTCGGTTTGACCCACATCCTAACACCTCCGCAGTCTATCCGAATAATTTTCTGCCAGTACCACTCTCGAAGCACAGATCAAAGGCTTTACTGTACATTTGGAGCACCCTGTGATGCAAGGATTAGGCGTGAAGAAGGAGCGTCTTATTTTCAAAGGTGCAACTGCCTGTGAGCATATCCAGTGCATATCAGAGCATTACGAGCTCAGCCACAAACACCAGTGCCAGACAAACCACACCTCTGAAATTCTTGCCTTGTCTCCCATTTTCTTTTTTATCTCATCTAAGCTCACTGTCTCTACACGCCTGCTTACAAGGAAGATATATACCTAGTCATCAGCCCCCCCGTGCTTTTATTTTTATTAATATTTTTGTGAATTTTTTTCCCGTTTCTTTCCAGCATATTTGTTCATTTGGGAGTTTAATGACACAGAGCTGGAAACACAATGTTCCAGCCTTGATGTTGTGACCCCTGCAAGAGGCAGCAATGCAGCAGCAGTGCCTCGGTGGCAGCAGATGCACTGTAGATACCACTGAATTCTAACAGCATTTCTTAAACACAGCCCTCACATCTAATCCTGGCAGTAATCTAGCACTAGATTAAGGATATTATTGTCTCTAGAAATATTACATCTGGCTCTAAATATACAGCTGCAGATGCACACAAGAGTCAACAACATTGCAGAGAGGGAACTGTCTTCAGGATGAATAGAAGTCCTGGTACTTTCAAAAACAAAGGCTTTCATCATGAAATCCAACATCAAATTGGTTATTTCAGTAGCTACACGAGGTTTTACTCATGTGAAGAAAGGGAAACATAACTCTGTCCTTCAGTTACTAAGAGCACCATGGGCAAGTCATTAGGAAAACTGTTGGTGCACTTAATTTAGAAGCCTAGTACTGCAGACACATTTTGAGACTAGCAACCAGTGGCTGCAACAACCTTCATCACAAGAGTAAAGAACTGAGATTCAACCCCTAAACTTGTCATTTATTCCCTCACACATTCATGAACAGAATGAAGAGCTTGTGAGCTGCAAATTACAAGTCAATGCCAAACTTGCTGGATGAGGTTTTGAAGACGTCAGACTAGACAATCACAATGTTTCTTCTCAGGCGTTAAAAACTACGGTCCCTGACTAATGCTGCACCCATTCAGTTTTCCTAGCAGGAAAATATCATCCTAGGACAAAGAAGAATGGCAACTGTATTGTCCTTGCGGAGAATGAAGTAGCACAGGCTTTCAAGACTGTCACGACAAATAAACAGAGCTATTGACAAGGCACGTTATGAGAACTGTCCATCAACTTTACAAAGGCATAAATAGCCATGGCAGACCATTAAAATGTTGGATGAGAAGAGCTGAAGATGACACTTTTGGTGCCAAAAAATGTTTAAGGCATACACACAGACACAAAAATTCATCCATTTTACTAGTTGCTGCAGGATGAAGAGAACCCTTGACTCTGTTGGTGCTCTTAACAGCATTCAAATCTGCTCTCAGCATCTGCAGTTCACAGGTGCTGAAGGTCTAGGGGAAAAAAGAAAACCCACAGTGACCAAAGCTTTATGGAATTTACTTTTCTCCCTAATAATCCACATCACACAATTGGCCTTCACAACATCTAATTAAAATGCCTTCAAAATGACAGTTCTACAGGAATCTTGGATGCAAGTTATCAGACCATTCCCAGAAATTACTCCAGCCCCGTCAGTCACGGATGATCAGCAACTTCTCAAAGTTTGGACTTCTTGAAATCTCAGTCATCTCATGAACCGTTTTAATCAATTAATGGCATTCATTAATATGGACTGACGTTATCTGGAGACAGAAATCAGCAGCTGAACCATCAGCATGGCTTTAAGAAGGCTGAGACTGAACCAGGCTGAGGATGGAGATGATTCAGGTGATTCTCTATGTGACTAATCAAAAGGTGATACATATGTCATGATCTATAACCAAGTCTAATGCTCTCCACAAAGGAAAGCATGAAAGGTGTGAATTCAGACTACAGACAGAATTCAAGAGACTAAAAGATGTCCCTCTAAGTTACGTAAGTACTAAAGTAAATCTAGTACTGCCATATGCAACTGCATTATGGAAAATAAGAAGTACACACTCCTGCATCTTTTCCTTTTTCCTCTGAATGGCTCCAAAACGCTTTAGGGATATAATTTAAAATTTTATAGAATTTTATAAATCTGAGGCTTTGTTTCCCCAGTTCCCATAAGCCACCAAATTAAACCCAGGAAAATCCAGCTCCCAGTGAATCCAACACTAAGACTTAAATCAGGTGTTCTGGTTTTTGTACTGTATTCCAGTCCTGGCATTTCAGCATGACACCAGAGCCAAACCCAGATAGTTCACTGCCCAGAAAACAGACATTCATGTGGCAAAAGCTGCACTTCTTATCTAACTTGCACATCTGGCCAGGCTCATGCATACCGTGCTAACATTCAGTGTTACGAAGGCACAGGTTCCTCTGTACTCACATTTTGATTCTAACAAAAAAAGTTTTAAGAATGCAGGATCTCAAAGTATTGGCATCAAGTGGCTTTTAGCAAAATTTAAAATGGGACTTAAAGAATTGGCAAACAGCAGCAGCAGAGGTCATCTCTCCTAGTGTTAACAGGAGTCCTGCCCTCTTCCCAGAACCCAGATTCACTGGAGTGCCTGAGACAAAACTAACTCCATGCTAAAGTCTGTACTTTACAAACTCTTAGAAATACCCTATGGAAATATTACAGGTTTATCTTAGAAGGTTTTTTGCCAGGGTTTTTTTCTCTTGTTTGCTTTTTAGTATTAATTAGTACTGTATAATGCGCCAGGCACCCAAAGCTAATGGCAATCACAGCTGAGGGGACATGGTCACACTGCTGCTCTCACCAAAGCTCTGCAGTTCTCAGAATATGAAACCTTACTAAGTGAACCTGTTGGTTTTTACAAGTCTCTCCTCTCACTACTGTTTTATCTGAAACAATATTTAGAGATGGGTTTACCACCACCCATCAGAAATGGTAAAAGCCGAGGCTGAAAAAAGCACAACCCCCCCAATCAAATAAAAACACTGCCATGTTGTTCATTTTTTTTCTAGTGAAATCTCTGGCAAACAGAACAGTAAATTTGCAAACCCAGTGAGACTGATCTGAAATTACATCTTCTCAGATGCTGGCAAGAGTTCATCAAAAACATGCAACAACATGTGGCCTACGAGAAGAAGGAAATATAGGACAACTTTCTACAGCCACTGTTCAAATATAAGCCTTAAATTTCTGAATAGGGCAAGCGTACTGAAAAACTGAAAGCACTGATCTGGCATATGTAATGGCAGGTCTTCTGTGCTCTCATTCTACAACGCTGCACTTCATAATTTGTGCATAACTCATATTCACAGAAACCTAACAGCAAAACCACCATATGGTGAGAAGCAGCAGAACTGAAAATTGTTTCTTTCTTGATGTTTTAATCCCCTTCTGTGAAAACAATGTTTTTCTATAATGCTAAAAAACAAATTATGTGTCAGCAGAATCAGGCTACTTTTTTTCAATTACAAGCTAATTATTTGAACACTGAAAACAGAAACCCCTAGTCATCTTTCCTGCTCTACTCAAATTCTTTGTAACTTATTCTCAAAGAGCAAATGAGATTTCTCATTCCAGTTGTATTCCAACATGATCAAGACTTATTCTTTCCAGCTCAGAACCTGTAACACTCTTTCATTTTAGCAACTATTAGATATTAGAGGATGCCAATATGTTATCTGGCAATCAAGAAAGCCTTTGAAGTTTGATGTCTACAGTGTCAAAGGACAAGTAATGACAGAACTTAATTTGTGCAGATGAGCAACTATTTTAAAAAATCAGTATGGAAATTTCAGCAACATCCAGTCAGGATCTGGGCTCTCTGAATGTGTTCTAGCAAATGCTTCTGCTTCTAACCAGAATGCTGTGAGTTAGAGACAGTGACCTTAAATACACACAAGGGGAGTTTAACATCCACTCTCTGCATGCTTAAAAAGAACAAGGAGAGAAACACAGCATTCTTTTCAGATTTTGCTGTGCATTTCTGGACACCCTTTCGGAACACTCGCCTCTCAAGCTTGGGTTTGCTGTGCTTGGCAGTCTCTTTTGTGTCTTTTGCAACACTGCGCACACACAAATTGCCTGTGGTTTCATGCTTTGCTTCCCATTTAAAACTAATACTTAAACAGTAGCTTTGTTTTTGTTAAATAAAAGCTTTTTTTTCTGAATTCTGACATCTATTTCTCCTTTTCAGTCTGAGGGGAAAATTATTTTTTTACAACTGACAAAAATCATTCTTAGGAGTGGTATCTTATCTTTACTCCTTTGATTCACTAACTTTCATTCATGTTCTTCCTCAGCTTTTTGTGCTGTCACAAAAGCAATGACAGCAGGCAGCATAATGTTAATTCTTGGATTCCAAGCTCTGACAACACATATATATATGTTGGAGACTCCAAAATACAAAGAAAAAAGCTCAGATAAGGGACAGGGACACATAACCAAAAAAAGACCATATAACATAACCAAATACATAAGCAAACAGAACCACTTTTTCCCAATTCTTATGTTGAGGGGGATAAAAAAAGAAGTCAGATAATTTCTATATATAGCTGCAATCCACCTGCTCCTGAAGGCAAGATGAGTTTTTGCACTATCCACCAAGTATCAGACAAAGCCTGGACAACAGACAATGCCTATGTGGTAGACACTCTGGGTACAAGAGACCCTCTGTGTCTGGGGTGTTAACAGCAGCTGACTCTGTTCATTCAGCTTTTGACTTTCTTATGTGCCAGGGAATAAGTACCACTGCCCAGAGAGAGCCTCCTGAAGAGGAGAGAGCTGTCACAGCACAGCCTCAGCAACAGTCAGGGACTGCGGCCACCGCTTAGCCCCACAGGCAAGCCCCTCTCTGGGGAGAAATCCCACGGTTTCACACACCCACCGAGCCCTCACATTCCAGCAGTATCAGCTCCTTGGCCAACAGAGCAGCCAAGAGTGGAGGGAGACTTGTATTTACTACTCTGTATCAGCGCTGTGATGCGGGCCTTTCGAGTCGTTTCTCCGCAGTGACGTGCTCTGCCTTCCCATCGAAGATTATGAAACCACTTTTCAACCCCAGAGCTTCCTCCCTCACACGGCCTTCCCGGCCCGGCGAGGGGAAGAGCTGAACCCTGCCTCGAGCACTCCCTAATTGCTTCAGCAGAAGCTGAAAGACGTCAGCAACTGGACTTTCTGCTCCTTATTCCCTGAGAAAGCAGAGAAAAATCTCAGAGAGCAAGCCTCCGACTGCAGGTTTGGTGTTAAAAGCTTGGTGTTTGGCCAGCCGTGCAGGGAAGATAAAGGCTGACCCTGCGTGCTCCAAGCTGTGCTCCCTGACCAGGGCTCAGCAAGGGTGACTCCAGCAAGTGCCCCGGCAGTGAATGCACTGAGAGTGCTACTGTAATCTCACTAACATCTGCAGCTAAACTCATCCCAGGGAGGGAGGCAGAACTTCCCAACAATCGAAACTGAAAAATCAGAACTGTTTTAATTGCACAAGGGAGAGGAGCTCATCAGCTGCTAAGTGGACCAGCATGTTACTGCACTTCTGGCAGCTTTGCTCCAGCTTCCAGCAATCTGTTCTGCTGATTTTAACAGGCTGCTTTGACCTTTAAGGCTCCTGAGGGTTTCTAGGTTTCATACACCTTCCTTTAGGCTGTGCCTTAGGCCTGGTAATGTATCACTGTCTACCTCCAGAATTTCTTGCTTAGCTCATTTTGAATTATCTCAGAATCTACCTTCTGTCTTCAAATAGTTACTTTTATTCTCAGCCAAAGGAAACCAAGTGTGTCAAATACAAAAAAAAAAAAAAAAAAGAATGACCCAAACCCATTTGCTGCCACAGAGAACTAGCTGCTTCACTTCATTTTCTTTAGAGTAGCAAAAAAGGCACAGCCTCAAACTTGAAAAATCTGTCAAACTAAAATCATCTCACACATAAGATTCCTTATCGCAAAGTAGCACGCAACAGCTGAGCTTAGTTTATTTTCTCAAACTGCCTAAATTAACTTGGCAAAAGCAAGGACAGCACCACTCACAACGTTGCATGGTACAAACATACACTATGTGCCTGTTTTACAAAGCAACTTCCACATCCTCGAAGGCAAAACCAACCTTAAGTTTCTCAAATAACACTGTCTACTTACCAGAAAAGAGAACATTTCCTAATAAATCATATAGGCTCCTGGGATGCTATCACAACATAGCCAGGGTAGTAAAGTGCAGATACCAGCACTATCCTGAACACAGGGAAGTCAGCTCATACACACATCCTGCACACCAGTACTACCAGTATTCCTGTAGGCTACTTATGCCAGCAAGCAGTACCCCTTGTTTTGACTAGTCTTAAATGCAAATTATTTGGAACAATGATAATAGTTTATTTAACTCAACAGGAATCAGTCCATAAATTGTTCTGGTGCTGGCTTTTGATGAAGCACAGACAACACCCTGCGACCACAGAAGATGCACATCCCAAGCACCAATATACCAATACTGACTTGGGTGCTTCACGCAGTGAGAACATGAAGGATGTATCACTGTGAATTACATCAAGTGGATAAATCCAGGAGGAATGTGTCCCTTAGGCCAGGGGACAGCATTCACACTTGTGCTCTTGATCTGAAAGCTCTGTTATGAACACAGCACTGGGGCTTTGCAAAGTGACAGCTGGTTATCAATGAACAGAAGGAGAGCAAAGTCATTCAGCCTCAAAATCTCGTTGTCTATCCCACTTAATTTCTTTATTCTAAAATCTTGGAACACAGGAAATAGAAAGCTTTGCTTTCTATTTGCTTCTGTAGGAAAGAGCCTGGTAAAAACCACTGCCTAGCACAACCACGCTCGACAGGGACTGACATGAGCAAAGTCAGAATGAAGGCCAAAGGAAAAATTGGGTCAGGAGTGTTGAAGCACCTCTGACCTCACAGGCTGTCCCCAGTGAGCAAGGGATGGGATGTGTAGTAGTGGGAGTCTGTATTGTTGATACTCCAGCTCTGTAGATAAACAGAAACATCTGATTCTGGAAGCAGATAAGCAAACATCTTTCATCAGGGCTAAAACAGATACATTTCAGAGCAATATGCAACTGCCTCTGATCCCTATCAGAAAGCTACCTTTTGATTTCAATTTCAGAGAAAAGATCAGCTTACACATTGCCAAACAGTAAAAACTACCCTCCACTTAGACAAGCAAAGCCTTGGATAACCATATGTGGGATTATTTACCTACATCACAGATCTGTATGTCAGCAAAACCACTATTTCACCAATCAATTTTGGAAAAAAAGAGGCCAAAAATGAAACGCAACATGACTCTCTGTTTCTCTACTATCCTACTGCCAGCCCTAGAGAAAATGGGAGGTGTCACAGGCATCAAAGGAAATAAAAAACCCAACAGAAAACGCAAACCTAACTTACATTCAACAGCAACCTCCAGAACAAAATTTTAACAAAATCTGAAAGGCTTAGAAGGAAATTACATAAAACATCAATTCAGTTAGGACAAGAAATGCAAGACAAATCTTCTAGAAAAGGATGCAGTTACACAGCATGTAGAGCAAGGGTAGGCAAGTAATCAGTAATAGTGGGCACTTCTACAAAAGGTAACGACTACATAGTCCACAGTGATTCAGAAACTCGTTTCCCCTTGGGGTTCCAGTCACTGTCAGGCTAGATATTTGCTTTGTTTCTCTGTGTCCCAGCTTCCCCATCTCCTAATATGAAGGAATTTTCTTTGCAAGGCACTTGGAGATCCATAGATGAAAGGCACGGTAGCAGAACTAGGTCAGACAATGCTGATGTATACAATTAACTCTGCAATTTACATGGCTGGAAAGTGTAATTAAAACTCTACATCACTTTTCTCAAAGGTTCAAAATAAGACAGGGTGGGTTTGACTTCAGCATGTAAGACATACATTTGCACTTTGGTTTATATAGCTGCATAACAGCTTTCTAAAGTAAATGCTGCATTTTAGAAGAAAGCGGAGGACAAATCCAGGGATTAGCTAGAAGCCACGTCATTTCCTATGACCTATCTATTACTTTACCAAAACCTTTAAAAAAACCCACCACACACACCGACACAAACTTCCTGTACTCTAACCACTGAATGAGCAAGCACAGTTTCACTTCAAGAGATCCTCTGAGTAGCTGTACTATTGCACAAGCCACTGCACACAACACCCAAAACCTAAATCCCAAGCTGCCGGGTTGTTCCAGTGCTACCTTGCTGTAAATCTAAAAATGTGGTTGCACGTACCAGTTAGACTGGGCCAAATGCTTTCTCTTGAAAGATATACACAAACTATTGGCTTTACGGTGGAGTGTAATGCAACATACACATTTCATCCTTTCTCTGCTTATAGAACCAAATCAGGCAGGTTTCCCTGATTTCAATTACTAGTAGACACAGCACAAAAACCACCATCACAGTTGGCAGCGGCTGGAATCTTTTCAAAGAACTGCTGTGGAGAAACCCAGAAATGACTGGCACGGGATCTCTTAGAGGTGGTCTCACCACAAGGGCAGAGCACTGCAAGGAAACCTTTTTTCCAGCCCTCTGCCCTCGCTGCACGCCGATGACCTCACTCGGCAAGGCTGCCTGCGGAGCGCCTTCGCCAGCGGTAATTCCAGCCCAAGGAACATACCAGCCACTCATAACCAAAATTATCAGGCTCCATCTCCAACACAGCAGCCAACACCGCCTTTGAAGTGGAAACTGAAGCCCAGGGCTTTCTGACTGTGTGATGAGGGTGCGGATAAACAGAGGCAGCCTTGGTTTCCTGGAAGAGGGGACAGGAATGAGGGAAGCAATGCGTGGCTGGGGCGGTCTGATGTTTGATTCAGCTCAGCTCAGGTCTCTCCTTCTTGCATACCTTTGCACACAGGGAGCTGGTGTGTTTACTCAGGGCTCTGGTTGCTTGCTGGAGGTATGACGGGGACTGGCAGCTCCCGTTCAGGAAGTGGCCAAGAAATGTGGCCACTCACAGAGGCCAGCGTTCCTTCACCCACGCTTCTGTAGAAGAGACGGTCACCCCATCTGTTCCTCTTCCCCCAGCTCTCCAGATTCCAGAAGAACAGGACACAACAAATGGAGCAGAAACTGATGTTACTATCTTTCTTTTTGTAAAGCTGGTTGTAGTACTTGAAGCATAGTACAAACTGTGTTTCTAGACAACAACTTAAAACACAAAGAAGGTAAGTAAATCTCAGTGAATCCTCCCAGAAGTTATTAATTCCAGTAGGTTGAATTTACTGCGTGGAATACACACACCAAACTGTGAAGCAACATCCAGTCAGAGCTCTTTTATCATGTCTGTTACACAGACAAAACCATAGGTAAGGGACATTTTACAGACTAGTGATGTGATGAAAATGTAGGAAAAGGACACAGGTAATTGCATCATGTTTCTTTCTACCCAAAGGGTTAATGCTAGTCTGGATGATCTCCAACTGCATCAAGATGATATACTCAAAATGAACAGGCAATGTAAAAGTCTCTGCTGGAGCCCTCAATGTTAAGGGTTTTTTTTTCTCCTCTGTCTCAAATATGTCAGCTGTTACTGGAATTTATTGGTTAAATGGCAGCAGAGACCATTCAAGTAAGAAGATGCAACATAACCACAAGGGAATTTTTTTTATGATTTGCAACGAGGTGCAAATCCTGCCAACCACTTTAAACAATCAAATCAAACCTAATTTCCCTTCCCTGGAAGGAAAAAGAGTATATAAATCTAGAAGAAACTGAAAAGGCCTGTTTTGCTTCTGATCCACATAAACGATCCTGGTAGCAACTCTAATGCATTACAGTATCATCGTTACTCTTTTTTGAGGAAAGCTAAGCATGAAACAAATCATCTCTTCTTACAGAGCAAATCATTAAGAAGGTTAAAAAAATGGCTTGCCCACAGGTCCCCCAAGATGCTCAAAGAGCTCTTCCCAAAATGTTTTGTCCCCAAGAGCCCAGATGTCCAGTGCCACTTGGGACACAATAGGATACAATGGCCTTTGCAGAAGACTCAGGTGCTGCATCTGTCAGCCTGTGTATGCCCTAGATATCTTTAAGTTTATAAATGGTCCCTCACTCTTACCTATAAGTAACTGAATCACATCCTTTGTAACGACTGTTCCACAAAAAGTTCTGCAACTGAGTAAGATGGCACTCCACTCTTTTTCACTCCCTATTTCAAGACCATTAAACTCTAGAGAAATTAAACTAAAATGAAAGTGACAGAAAATGTTTTCCCCAAAGGGCTGGTACTGGGGAAATGAAAAACAACCTGTTTGAGAAGCAGTCATATACACCAGCTGCACAAGCCACCACTGAAATTCTCCTTTTGTGTCTGGCATCTGTCAGAGAACAAAATGGGGAAAATGAAAAAGTTGGGTCTTTAAAGAACAGAGCACTCTCCCAAGACTGTTTATGGCCTGCCTCTTGTTAAAATGTTTATTTGAATTTATATATTTAGATGGGTTTTAAATGCAAAGGCTCCCTTCCTCATGCCAATCTTTCATAGAGAGACCGCTGGTCACATCTGCTAGTATTTATATGAGAAAGAACAACAAAAAATTTGCAGCTCTTGCAAACAAGGGTAACCCACACATTATCATGTGTGTGACTGTGGTGCACTTCCACATTCCTTGTGGAGGAGATGAAAGGGCACCAGGCTGCCGACAGCACCACGCAAGACCAGCTACTCTGAGGAGCTCCAACATCAAGAAGTCTCTGCTGTCCCAGCAGCTTCCCTGAGTGCTGGAGCCTGCGGTGCAGCCCACTGTGGCTTGGTCCCAGGAGGCAATAAAGGTGGTAGTCTGCTTCACACACAGCCAAACCAGGGCTCTCTCTTAATGTCTCCCTCTTGACTCAGGGCAGGGCAAGGCGAGGGATACACTGATCTGCTGCCATTTACGCCAGCAACTGGCTGATCTGGACAGCAGCACAGCATCAGGAGGGTATCAGGGAAGGCTGCAGGAATCCTGTGGTCATACCCCGATTAATAACTAAAGAAAGCTACCTGATGTCATGAACATTGATTTTGATTCAAGGAAAAGGATATACCAGTAAAAGGCTTCTTGCATTCATGCAAATCCTCACAGCAGAGCCTACACCCAGGACTCCTGTCTCTGCCAGAGCTTTAACACCGTACCAAAAAGGCAAGTCTGGAAAGCAAAACTACAAAACTGGAAAGCACCAGCATGTGAGCCGACAGCCACAGTGAGGAACCAGCTGACCATCCCCACACACATCTGAATTAGCAGGTTTAGTGGTGAGCACAACAAAGATGGGCACTTCCCTACTGTCCAATTCTGATCTACAAATATCAGTCGCTGATAAGGTTATCCTGAAGAAATCTTTTTATCTGAGAAAGGAGAAAAAAAATCAGAGGGCAGACACATTTTCTCCTCCAGCTGAGCCAGAAAGAAAAAGGTGAGCCCATATGCAGAACTGAAAAGCAGAACTCCTGCACCAAGGCTGGTTGCTGAGGAACGCTGGAATCACTCATAAAGTGGCTGTTCCAACAAAGGGGCTCCAAAGTGTGGTCAATGTATATTTACACAGTTGCTTTATCTGCTGTAGCTAACACAGCGTGTTTGCTTCTGTTTGTAAAAGTACGAAGTACCTGCAGAGAGGAGCACCAGAGCAAAGATAAATAAATAAATAGAAACCTAAAGAGAAGACTCACTGAGAAGGAGTCTTCTCCACTTCACCTATGAAAACAGGCACTGCAGTGTGCATGAAACAGAGATGGGCAGGTGAGCCAGCAAATCCCACTGATTCCCTAAGAAATGACCAATTATCCCAGCAAAGATTCAGGCCTGAGACATGGCTGATACACTTTTACACCTAGCTCTACATTTTTGGCATGCTTGTGTTAGGAATCGTTGCTGTCTCAAGAGGTCAGCGCCAAGATGAGAGAAATGATCTGAAGGTTAGCACTGCCGGTGAGCAAACAAAGGCAGAGAGACCCAGACCAGGAGGCAGAGACACATCTCAGGGTTCCCACTCGTGCACAGCTGCTGCCTCTAACAAAAATCGATTGCTGCTGTGATTGGAAACAGCCACGTGCCTGGTCTGAGGGCCAGGCAGTAAATGCACAGCATGGGTGTTGCTTCCTGCCCATCTTGTGGTAAAAGTTGTTGATTGGAGATTATTTGTGGTGTTGTCCTTGCTGTCAGCCTCTAGCAAAATGTTTACTAACTTTTCTGTGCAAAAGATAAACAAGTTCAAATTCTATGTGTCAAAAATCCCAGTAGGAACTGCAAGGCATTGACAAAGAACAATCAAGTGAGCAACGAGTGTGACAGATGAGACTTTTCAGGATGTCAGATTTCTAAGGTGTGCAATTAACCAAAACCTTATCACAAGTCCTAAATTAACTCTGGCCAGAAAAGCTACCTTCAGCCTATAAAAGAAGAAAAGGAGGTTAAAAGGGAAGTAGAGAAGAATAAAGAAGCTATCTCATGGTAACAGCAAGTTAAATTGAGTACCTCGTTCATTCTGTCTTGTAAAATAAAGACTAAGGAGTCAAAAAGAAAGCGAGAGACTCATTTGTACTTAACGAATAGAGCCATGTTCTACTCTGATCTATAAAATACTTGAGATATGACCATGTTTCTTGCAGTCAGACATTTTTGGGGTTTCCCACCACTTCTTGGTGACTAGACATTCATGCTCATTTCAGCCAACTGGACCCAGCCATCTAGGATACAGACTCCTGAAATCCCCGCCACAGTGGCTCCTCTGAAAGCAACTCTTAACCCAGTCATCCAACACTAGAGTCACCCAACCAGCCCGTCGCTTTCAGTGCTTATCTTCTAGAGTATCAATTTCCCCTCAATTAAACCAGGCTATTAAAACTTAACTGTAAAGGGAGCTATTCATTAAAGTTTTGTCACATCCTTGGATGAAAATGCCCAAAAACAGATGTGAAGAGTTACAAGATTTGCGTTCACAACCAAACCAAAAATGAACATAAACAATTATGGTACATTTGCACACAGCATGGGAGATCCTCCCTCCTCCCATCTCCCTTCATGCTCCAGTGCTCTCTTTTCAGAGGATGGCAGCTGTTAGAAAAACAATGAAGGAATAGAGCATACAAGAATATTTACACCAAGAACATAAGATTAGACCTCAGCAAGCAATTTTCTCTTCTATTTACCCAGGCCAAGTACTCATGCATATATTTACTCACATATATATATATATATATATGCACAAATATACGCACACAAAGGATTCTGTAAGAAGAGAGGATCTTCTTCACGATTTGCATCTTTGCAATCATAAAAGCACAGATTTCTCTTAGTCAAATATTGTCAGAAATTACTAGATGTTCAAGTTCCTCACCAAACAGTAAAATGACTATAGCCTCCACCCAACTCCTGTACTAGTAAAGCACATCATATTAAAGGCCACACACCCCAGGTGTGTGGGAAACAGTGGCTAATTCTTCCCAAATTTATTTCTACTGTACTTCATCCAGAGTCAATGTTCAGAACTGGATAAGAGTTAGTGGAAATGGTATAAATATGGACATTCTCTTGAATCAGAAGCATACAAAGTAAAATTTACAAAATCATCACTGGAGAGTTATGTGAAAATAAACTATTAAATAAATCTAATTTTGTAATGACCTGTCATGACACTTTGTTGTACTTCAAAGGACTCAATTCAGTATGCTCCCAACTATCATGAAGTATTTTTTTCTCCCACAGCAAATGTACCTTACCGTTGCATTTGCTGGAAAACATGCCTACTTCTAGAACACTAAAACTTTCTTTTAATGAGCAACAAAAGTTACGATCCCCAAATCTCCTGATAAACTTGAGCAAATTACATCTTTGGTAACTGTAGAGAACACCATGCATTTCTGTTCACGCCCTTCAGTCTTCCCTACTCCTTGCTTGGTGCTTTGCAGATTATTCCCATCAGCATTTGCTGGAATCAAACATAATCCACACATCAAAACAGAACTACCAGTAACTTGTTTATGTGCCATCTTCGTGCCAATCCAAGAACCTTCCCTAGACACAGGCACACAGTGCAATGGCCAAATTCATCTCCATCTGCCCTGAACTGGTGAATGGTGTGTGACATGGAGCGAGCAGAGCAGGAGGAGGGGACTGGATGAAGTGCTTTGAATGTAGCAAACTGAGGAGCTGAACAGCCCCAGTACAGGAGTTTGCTGGAGATCTATTACGCAGGTTGTGACCTTCATCAGCCAGGACTTTTATCAAAAACCATTTTATGAGAATGTCAGAATGCCACACCACATTGCAGCATTCACATCAAGCCCGTTCTCTTTACTGCTCTCACTCTCTCAAAAACTGAAACTTCAGCCAGTGCTGAAAAGACTGTGAATACATCTATAGTCCAGCACACATTGGAATACAGAGAATGAATTTTTTGCTCATATTTCTAGGGAAAGGTTCCCAGAAGACAGAATCATAGAACCATTTAGGCTGGAAAAGATCTCCAAGATCACTGAGTAACCCATTAACCCAGCACTGCCAATGCCACCACTAAGCCATGTCCTCAAGTGCCACATCTACACATCTTTTAAACCCCTTCAGGAAAAATGGCTCCACCACTTCCCTGGGCAGTCTGTTCCAGTGCTTGGCAACTCTTCCAGTCAAAAAGATCTTTCCTAATTCCCAATCCAAACCTCCCTTGGCGCAATTTGAGGCCATTTCCTCCTGTCCTATCACTTCTTAACTTGAAGGTTGACCACCACCAGGTCCAGCTTACTGAGGGTGTACTTGATTTCCTCATCCAGATGATGGATAAAAATATTAAAGACACCTGGCCCCAATACTGAGCCCTGGAGAACACCACTGGTGAGTGGCCCCAGCTGGATTTCATTCATTCACCTGCTGTCCTGCACGTGCTGTGTGACAGCGCTCAGGATGGGCTGCTCCATGAGCTTCCCCCGCACCGAGGTCAGGCTGACAGGCCTGTGGCTCCCTTAATCCTCTCTCTGGCCATTCTTGTAGATGGGTGGAATATGATGCATATCAGTCATACACACTCCTGTGTCAGAAAAGCCCCAAAGGTCTGTTTGTGTACCTAGATCAGGTCAAAGACACAGTAAAGCACTTGCTGCCCAAGCACATTTCACTGGTGTACTTAGGCCATGGGTGGCCCTTCAGAAGCCGATTTGTCTATCTGCAGTAATTAAAAACTCTTCTGTGCTCCTTTGGTTTTCCACTCATCAGAGAGCCCTACCCAGCGAGGCAGCAGTTCCTGGCAGCCAGTGCTGGCACTGAAAGCAAATAATACAGATGCCAATTTCTCAGCTCAGTGAAAGACAGTGAGAGAGCCAGATAAATTGAGCTGTCTTTCTCTGGATGTTCCCCTGCAAGGTCTCTGACCACCACAGGTCTGCTGCCACCAAGCACACTATTTCACCTCAGCAGGGCACTTAAAAAAATAAATAAAAGCACCTCTCTGTGGAATAAACTTTTTAATATTGCCTCATTGCAGACACTCAACCACAGAGAGATCCACCACACATTCCCTTTCCACATGACTGCCGCTATTTATACTGGCTGATGAAGAATATTTGGGGCCTAAACTCTGTAAATATCTGCGGAACAGCCATTTGGGGAAAGGCAACAACAAAAAAAAATCTCCCTTCTCAACATGCTTTTACTGACCAGTAATTTACCTATTAATTAATGATAAAAACCCTTGTGTGGTACATGGCACCAGGCTTGGAAAGGCAATGCAACATCCACGATAGCAAGTCACTGAACTCAAATATGGTATTATTTGTGTCAGATATGCACATTAGTGAAACTTTGCTGATCTCCATGTAGGTACTCTCACTGGAGTGTGCAACAATTAGCTTCCAATGAATAGTGGGAAGCAACTCCTCTGGATGGAGTTAGCTCTGTAACAGTTATCACCACTCCAGAAACTGCAAGTACATTTCCCTTTTGCAAAGAAGTAGAGCTGGTTAGCAGTGTCTGGCAATAACCTTGTTAAGAAAAATTCAGATTTAAAAACCAAAGTTTTAGCTTTTTATCTAAAAGGCTAACACAATGTGCCAGGTGGTTCTGGGCATTGTGGAGGGTATTTTACAGTGAGTCTACAACTGTCACTATATGACTTGTAGCTACGGAGACTGCCAGAATTGACTTTTCTCCTCTTCAGCCCAGAGAAAAATCCTTAGCCTGACATGAGCTCAGGGAGATGTTCCCTGGGATACAAGGTCATGGACCCACCTTTACATTTTACTTTCATAACTCAAGGCTTGACAGAACAGCAACCCTGAAAGCAGATCTGACATCAACAAGTTAATCTTCTCTAATTGCAGTGTTGCCTTCAAAATGTAATATATTACCTGATGAAGGGGAAAAAAAAAAAAAAAAAACCAAAAAAACAAACCTTCTCACACGCACACAGATTGCACCACACCTTTCCCAGCAGCTGGGAGGAGACATGCATTTTAATGTACCTGGCGTTTCAGCATGCAACTGAAGAGTCCTGTCTTTCTGGAGCAGACTGGTAGGTGGTTTGGCAGTTCCACATCTTTCATTGCTATTTGAGTACCAATGGAGAAGTGACAGAGCAAGGAGCAGAAACCCCCTGTTTCAGTTTCCAGTCATTCTTGGTTAAACTTTTTTCCTTTTTTTTTTTTTTTTTTAAGGGGAGAATTAAAGCAAAGCTTTAGAACTAAAAATTCCCAATAATAAACTGTAGTTATCAAAGAACTCTAGTTAATCTGTAATCTTTACAGGAACAGCATGGCAAGAACATGCACCTATAATGAAGTTCATACAGCTGAATTTGTCCGAATGCAGCCAGAACTGGATGAACATGAGGTAACCAAAGCACCCATGCCTGCCAAAAAGCTTAGCACTGAGATTCACTGGGATATCAAATCAAGTTTATTTTTAAAGAGAATTTGGTGCTTGGAAAATGAATGTGGTAAGGTCCCTTTCTATAGCTTATGTGAGCCAGCGCAACATAAAATAAAACTCTGGCTGAGAAGCCAACCTTGAAGTTCTTTATTTAACCTACAGTCAGTGAAAATGGACTGCTTCTCTTGGGCAGAGCTGTGATCTAATCCAGTTCTGCTTTACCACTGCCCCCTCAGCTGGGCTACTTCAACCATTTGCAGGCCTGGAAGGTAAAGGGGATCAGAGAACTGATCCAGGCCAAAAATAATCCCCCCTCCTTTTTTCCAGCACTGATGAATTTCTTGACCTCTCTCACCAGGCTGCCTGTAAACAGCTGGACCACCCAAGTGAAGGATGGTGTGGGGGCGAGAATGACAGGACAGGAGGTCTGAGGAGCTCCAGCCAGCTCTTACACAGAGACAACTGACAGGCTTTGCAAGTGCAGCAATGGCCTTTTCCACCAGCTCAGAAGTACCCTGAAACACACATCTTCTTTCCTAAAACTTGATTCAGCACTGGCAGTGTCCTCCTTTGCACAGCTGTGAAGAGCTTTGCTTAGGTACACAATGAAAAGCAAGCTAAAGCTGAAACCAGAGTACAGAATCATAGAATCATTTAGGTTGGAAAAGATCTCTAAAATCACAGAGTCCAACTATAAACCTCCATACAAAATGTGGAAAAGCAGTTGTTTTCCTCTATGGTCAGGCCTGTCTGGGAAAGAATTTCAAGCAGCAATGACCAGTTTCAGTGTTTTGTCCTTTCCAAACCCAACAACAGCTGAGAACACAGGACCTGGGCTACTCAAAAGTGATAAAAGATGAGTAAACTCTATTGAAGTACTGTTGAGTCACTCAACACAGTTCAAACCTGGAGCAGTGTGGATGTAAGAGCCTGCTTAAAACTGCTGTTGGAGTGGCTTATTGCAAAAACTAAAAAATTCAGAGGAATCTAAGCCCACACCTGCCCACTTTTTAGAGACAGCAGTGCTCTGGCTCCCACCAGTCAGGTACCTGTGTACAAAGCAGACACATTATCTGGTATTTCATAAAGGCCATTTAGACACTGTTTCAAGTGTAGCCAAGGGAGCTGCTCTCCTCCTGCTGCCGATGCTTATCTCTGTCCAAACCAAAAACACAGTGTTAAATTTAACTGTTGTTCAAAAGCACATTTTAGCATCCAAACAGGAAACAAATAGTTTTGAAACACTTATCTTAGTCTCTTTTAACAGAGAGCAGTTCTCAGTCCCTAATAACACAAGTAACATTTCCATAAGCTGCTCAGTGTTCCCACAGGCACACATACATGCTGCTCTGTTCACAACCACCCAGCCAAATTTAAAGAGTGCAAAAGCAAAGCACATCCAGCAATTGTTTCCATTCAAAAAGCCTTTTGTGATCCAAACTTGGGGCTGGTGCATATGAAGGAGATGAGGTTTCCAAAAAAAGATGTCAAAATAGAGGCCAAATTTGAGAAACATCGAGCATTCTGTAGTGTTCATCAGCATCTCCCAAGGGCTTCACTCTACCAAAAAACTGGGTATTTGTGGGAGAATAACTTCAGCTTTTGGCCAAGAAGATCACCAGCTTTAGCACACTAGGACCACAAGCGAGGACATTTTATCAGTTGTTCTGTATTAGCACATTTAGTTTCAAAAGTCTCTGCACTTGTGTGTTTGTATAAAGTCTTTGCATTATTTAATAGAGAACCCTGAATGCACACACACAACTGCTGCCTGCCGACCTACAATGAACTTGTAGACATGTTGATTTTATCTATTTAACGGATTAGGTTTGCACTGACAGATGGACAATGCTACTGTTAGATTAATTAAAAATTAATACCATTAATGTTAGATGAGCATGAAACAAATTACCTTTGAGGTAAGATACTTCTAAAATAGGGGGAAAAGGAAAGCAGTTAATGAAGTTTGAAGAGAATACCTCCTTGTACCGTTAAATATATTTACCTGCAATTTTTCCTTTTTCTTCTGTTTTTCCTCAGGCAATACTCTTATTAGCCCAGACTCTTGTATTATCTATTTTATTTGTGTTAACTAACTGCTGGTGTACTTACTCAAATTTATAGAACATAATGGCAAGCCAAATAATTTCAAACGTCCCTTTCATGGAATCTAATGTACTGGTCAAGATGTAAAGAACTATTAAAAATCCATCAAATCACTCCATTTTCTACCATTGAGTTTTTGTTAGCAAAAAGTTAAGTGAGTATTTCCTTCAGTTTCTGCTAACTGGCATTCTTACGAAGCCCATAGATCAGTTCTCATTCTCATTCTCCTTACATTTCTGAGGCAGAAGATTTAGGCTTTTGGGTAACATACAGCTGGTAAATTTTTCTGACATCACTACCCACACAATTTTGTGAGGGCGCCCATTGAACCATTGTTTGCAAGCAAGTCTTCAAAATTACTAACCAGGGTAAAAACTCTGCAGTGCCAAGAAGTCAAGCTGAGCTACTCATTTCTTAGTATCCACAATTCAATTAGCTGCAAATACCACAGCAAGCACAAACCAGAGTTTCAATTTCTGCTGGCACATAACTCTATAAACTCAGTTCAGTGAACAGATTTAAAACAAGTAACCTCTCCACAGCATAAATCAGATACTGATTCTTAGAAATATCTTCCCAATAGAAAGATAAACAGGATGAAGGAGAGATTTGGAGTATTTTTAAGATCTGTTATTTTAAATCTGAACTGTAAGATCAATTGCTACTGCAATTATCAGTTTCAAATTTTTATAACCAACAATAAAAGACTAAATATGTGGTAACAGAAGAAAATTCTGTCTCCACAATGCCCAAATATCAGAAAACTGATAGCCACTGCAAGCCTACAATGTAAGGAAACTAAAGAATAAAACATTCCAGTGGTCATGCTGGAAATCAACCCAAAGCAATGAGGACTTGAGTTATAAAAAAAGGATGTGCTTGACTTCAGCAGCAGCACTTACAGGCATAAACCTCAGCCATATATATAAAGGGCTGTCAGAGGGCACACATTTGCACACATTTTACTGTTTATGATGATCAAGATAAACTGGCAATGGATGCAGAGTTCTGTGTATTTTAACCCCAGCTGTAAAATTAGCTCAAATATAGTGTTTTGAGTTCAGGATGGTAAAAGACCTTGCAGGCCACAAGCTGAAGGGTAGGTTACTGGAAGGCAGAGAACAAGCAGAATATGGGCAACTGCATGGAATGCAGCAGTTTTGATATCCTCATAAAATTTTATGTGTCAGGATGTTCAGTGAAATTTAAAGGAACTTTTGCAATCAATTTCAGTGGCAAGCACAAGTGACAGGCTGCCACAGTTTGGCATCACCCAAACATCAAGAATACAACCAGTTTTTTATAGGTCTGTGTATAATTCCAGTATTTTGTGTTTCTGATCAAAATGGCTCAATTTCAGCACATTACTCAGCACAGCATTAAATTAAATACATTTAAAACTAGTGACAGGTTTTTTAAACTGCCTTTTCAGGTAACTATTTTGCCCAATGGTTGTACAAACTCATATTTCTTCTCTGATGACAAAGAAGTGGGAGGATAGGCAAGAGCTCTCAACCCTGTTTCTGGAGTATTTCTCCTCCTAACTATTGCTTTTCTTTCACTTTCCCTGGCTTGCACTGCTACATCCCCACCTTTGAGACAGAGTCCCAGAGCACGAGCAGCTCCTGGTCCAAATGTTCACCCACGCAGACCAAAGCAGGATCTTGGTACCCTCTCCATGGAATAAGCTCTGCTGGTAACACTGGACATGGAGGGCATCTAAAACACTTGTCACACGTGTCACATAGGTACATCCTCTGGTCTCCTCAGCTGCTGAACTACTTATTAACTTTGCTGCGTTCAACCTGTGCCACACTTTGACAAAGTAAGAGAGAAGCTGTTAAACAATCACTTTTGCCAGGAAAGAGCTGCCTGGCATCCCTGTGGAACACAGATTAACAAAGCCTGTTTGCACCCTGGTTGTCACAACAGAATTTAGACTGGTGACTTGTTTCAAAGGTGAACTTTGAAACAAGTTGAGCAGGTGAAAGGCATCACGATGAGGTCACCACACTACTTCACCACAGGTCAGCCCCTGCCTACAGAAAATCCAGCTGATGTCTTCGGTCCCATCTGGACGCAGTCTTGCATCCCAGAAGTGATATCTGAACCTCCATTACCAGTTTGTTCTTTGGCCTCTGATCTAAGTCCTTCAAGAATATTGATAACTGCTGTGGAACCATGGTCATCTGATATTCTGTTTGAATTTTTAGATGGCACAAATACTTGGGGACACATTCACAAAGGGACAGAGGTGATACAACTCTGCAGTATTTAACTTCCAGGCACATAGCTCCCCATAAAATACACCCAGCACCAGGCCAGGACTTTGTACCTGGTCACAGCACAGTCACCTCTCACCAAAAGGCGCTTGTGAGAAGAGGCATTTCCAGAGAGAACCTCCTGCATCAGATGCAACCTGAGCTACACAGACGTGAGAACACACTGGGGTTTTTTTTCCTGTGAAATCAGTTAATTCACTTCTTTAACATCTTCCAGGTAGTTACAGGAGAGGCTAAAAATAAGAAAAAGAAAAAAAATTCTGAAAGAAGTACAAAAATAAACCCCAACTTTACAGACAGGCAGTATCAATGCCAGCAGAGATCAATACTCCCACAAAATAGTGTTGTGCTATGCCTAGAAAGCAGAGGGAGCAGGAAGGGATATCTAACACAAAACCACCCAAGTCTCTTCAAGAATAGCTGTGAGAGCAGCAACGATGACTATACCATACGTACAAGTAATTACTGTCAGGACTCCATCTGGATCAAAAGTTTGGCCACTGTTTTACTAGCAGAAGAATCTCCAAGTTAAAACTGAATTTTGAGTTATGAGCCAGTACCTCCCTGTAATTCTCTTTTCTCCTTCCTGTACAACCACAGCACTTAACCAAGGATTTTTTGTTTGTTTGTTTCTTGTTCTTATCCTGCAGGAGAATTTTGATTCAACCAAGAAATTTAACTCAGAGGCACAAGTAATATTATTTTCACCACAAACCATCCCACTTTTCATTTTTAAACTATTCTGTGGCAACCTTTTAGTGTTCCAAATAAATATAAATAAAGTAAGATAAAAAGGAAAGCAAACAAACACACAATGTAGGTTTCCCTCATCCAGACAGGGATGAAAAGAACAGGAGCAAGCCCTGCACAGCTATAAAGCCAAGTTTTTAAAGTTTAAACAGGGAGCTTCTGGTCCAGGCTTTGCTCTGTCCCATTTCCTACCTTTTATAAAGTTCTTAACAGTGTACAAATGAGATCATACAGGAGGAACTAATTAACTGTACTTTCTCACTGCTGCTTACCTTGCAATAACTTAGCTATGGAGAAATGTCCTCAGGCACAGACTCGACACCCAGCCTCCCTCAGTCGACAAGAATACCCTGACCAAACGAAATACTTTTTTTAGATGACATTTTTCCCTCTGGTAGAGGGGATATAAGCAACTCCTACTGGTGAGCTCAAACGTCCAGCACTGCCCATCAGTGCACCTCTAGCAAAGCATCTCAGAACAGGCAAACACTGTCATTTCCCCTGTAATAATTTTCCAGCCTCCAGCAAGTCATGGCTCCTCTGGGGAGAAAGAAATACCACATAGGTTAGTTCCACTACAAAATCCCATAAACTACATTCGAATAAAAATAAAATTCAAAAAAAAGAAGCAGGCAATAAAAAACAAGGCCCAAAAAGTAAGCTTACAGCTTTGAAGAGACTTTTATCACACTCCAGTTGTAAGATCCTTATTCCTCCTGCTCTAAAATGATTTTCAAGGCCAGAACTACAGGAAACCTGTCCAGGCACAACCTGGAAACTGTGTAACATAGATTCAAAGAACAGGCTACAGCTATTGAAGGAGTTTAGACAGCTCCTGGAAAAGAACCATTTTGCTTTTATATTTCCACTCCCAGCATAGAGCTTGGTGTTTGATGTGGCAGATTTCAAATGAATATGTCAATATTGACCAGGAGAAGCTGGATTTAATACAAGGCATTATTAATTGCTGGGTTGTTTCTTTTTTTTAATTAGCTTTTCCTCCTCGAAGTTACAGACGATTGCATTGTTACATTTTAGGTAAGGTCTCTTTTTGGACACAGGGACAAGCCAAGTTCTTTGGAGTAAAAATAAGTAATGCTACAGTTCCACCTGTAAAGACTTTTCCTTATCATATTTGTGAGCTCAAACTGTAATTCAGGTTTCATTTTCACCCTGTAACACCAGTAACTCATCAACCACTTCCTGCTGAACCAGCCTCTGCTCCGCCACTTCCCTCACATGGCTCCTGATGTCTCACAGCACAGTCACTCCTCACTCCATCCCAGTTCTACGACATGAGTGTGCTCATTTAAGTGACTGTTGCACTGAAGACAAGCCCAGTTGGATGACTGGATGATTAATACTTCCATAAACTATTGTGCAAAGAGTTAAAGATTAATACTGTTTTACAGGAGATGAAATAAAGGTGGAAAGAGAAAATAAATACCATTCTGACAACTACGCATGGGGTCAGCCGCAAATCAGAAATTCCTGGCCTATCACTCAGCTGCACACAGTTATTACCATAAGACATGCAAACATGACTTACGTCCTCAGAGATCAACTGCAAGGGACCAAAAGTAAACACCCACTCAAAGGTTTCATGATCAAGAAGAATTAATAACTGATTAACCTAATACTGATTAATTAGAAAGGTGAACAGAGTCACTGCCTATTTCTGAGGAACCATGACTAATTCTTCTTACGTCTTGAAGACTTGATATTTCCTTGTGCATCTCAACAACTCCTTCTTCACCCCTCTGGCATTGTTTTTTATTGAAATCATACCCTACTTCTGGTTCATCTAAAATTAAATCAAACAGGAAATAATGAACATGTGTGTCTGAAACAGACCCTTCAGTGCCTGAGGAGCACCAGCTGGAGTTAAAAACAATCACCAAGGTTGGAGCTTTTTGGGACACAATTCCACCCTGCATGAGCAAAAGGCTAATTTAAGAGGAAACCACACTGTTCAGTGAGTGTCTGACCCAAGAAGAAGTCGGGATTTGGGTGACAGAGAATCAAATCTAAGACAGTACGTAGGGGTGGGGGCCCAGGCAATGTTGCTCATTTGTTTTTCAACCTCCTGCCAAGTTTCCTTGCAGATCAATAGCAATGAATCATATTCTGAGAGATCAGGTAAAACCTGGTCAGTAATCAGTATAATACAGGAATACAGTATGACTGAAAACAATTGAGAAGGTTCGTATTCAGTTCTCATACACAAAAAACTCCCCTACTGTGTCTTCATTTCACAGGTTGCTTTACTAATTATAACTGCATCGTACAGAGATGCCAAGTTAGTGTGGCTTTTCCAGTAAAATAGGAATAATCTGGACTATCTTCTATTCTGATCAGACAGCTACCCAAGAAGTTGAAACGCGGTTATTTATGTAGCACAAACAACCTTATCCAAGGACACATATTCTTCTAGAAGGAAACAAGCAATGTCAAAACACAAGTGGAAAAAATGCAATGTCAGCATCATGTTGTTTCCTGACCTGTTCTATATTAGGTAATGCGATATTTTCATCTGGGATACACCTAAATTGTGTAATTACCACAACACCTCACCTAAATATGGGAAGACGCCCACCCAAGGTCTATTGCTGTTCCAAGATGAAGGGAAAAAACGTGCAGCATATTCTTCCACCAGCACTACCATCTTTGACAGTTTTCTCAGATCTTACCATAAATACAACACCTGAAATAAAGCATGTGCATTCAGACTAGACATGGAAGCGAGTGTGAGCAGCTGAAGAAAAGCTGGGCTCAATGGTGCCAAAATGTGCAGTGAGAAGAAGCAGCAGGATTAAAATAATAGTAAAATACTACGAGGCCATTGTATCAGACTGATCCATTACAAGGGATTAAGGAAGAAACCTCACTGCAACCCTTGGCCTGAACTGACCACTGTATCACTTTTCCCACTGCCTGCAAAAACCTTCCAGAGGGTCCCTTGGTGCTCTGCACCTGCAGTCAGCAGCCCAGGACTGGGACACTGTGGTACAGGGAATACAAACAGAAACTGCAGAAAAATTCTCATTTACTGTACTGCACTGAAGAAAAGTGACCCTATCTCAGGAGTGTATGAAAATCTCCAAGGCTCCAGGGACAACTAAATTAGTTATTTCTAGCATGCAGGTCTGCCTCACTTAAATCTACTGTTGCACGAGTTGGACAACAAAAGCACCACTGTGCTGCCAAACCTGAACACCACACATTAGAGAAAGCCAAAGTTTTAGCAAAATAATTTTGTGGGAGGCTGAGGGATTATGAAACCACTCCAGTTTTGAGATCTTCCCAACAGTCCAAAAAAAACACGTAATCAATGTTAGATTTTTCAATTGTCTGTAAAATAGATTGCTCAATGTACAGAACATACAAAAATGGATTATTTATGGAGACTATGTATGTAAACAAAAACATGTGTTGCCTATAAACAAACAAGAGCAGCTAAAAAGAGGGTTTTATTTTTAAAAAGTCCTGTCTCCCTGTCATTTTGACTTGTGCTCCAAAAATCCCATTTGCATGGCTTCCATGGTAACTCTGCAGTTCTGCTCTGCTCATTTTTACAAAGAATGATCCAAAAGCCACAAAAAGAGCATCCACTCAAGGCTTATGCTAAGGCCAGTCTCAAAAACCAAGAAGGAAAAGAAAGGAAAAAAAAAGAGCAAAAGAAAACCAGCTAAGTCCAGGATCGGACAACTTTATGTTGTTCAGCATCACCAGTGAAAACTCTAAGAACAAAAAAGCTTTTAGAGTTATCTTAACAGAACAACAAACAAGCTTTTAGAGTTAATAATCCCTTCTCACGGTCAATACACACAAACAGAGCCTCCTGCTAAGGTCCTGGTCATCTGTCACACATCTGAGAACACCAGCAGCAGGAGATTCACATCACACAAGAGGCAGGACCGTATCCTTCTGCTGTTCACATTCAAATCCTACTTAAATGCAGGCTGTAAACTGGCAGATAAAACCCTGGGGGTTTGGAACAGGCTTTCAAAGATTGGTAGTGGCTGGGAGAACTCTATGGGAGATGCCTCATTTACAGCACACAGGAAGGTGAAAAGGTCTTTGGCCACAGGTAAACTACAAGGAAAGTGTAACTTCTGCTGCCTTTTATGTCTCCCCATTTAAACTACATAATTGTTTTAAACAGCCTCTCAGTTGCATGTTGGGTTCAAACTTTGGTCACTATGCTCAGATAGTAAATCAAATTCCTCAACCATGTTATTCTTAGCATGTGTTTTCGCATAATTATTTCTTTGGTAAAGACAACACTACCACAGAGAGCCCTTCTGGCCTTAACACAAACACCACTTGCCTCTTTTTTCCAAAGAGGTGGTTCCTCTTTGAGAGTTTTCAATGCAGGATCACCTCAAATCAGAAGAAAAGCTTTAAAAGCAAGGACACTGGTATGTACTGATGGCACCTCGTGTTTAATGGTCCTGTGTTATGGGAGCAGCATTAATTCACTTCACTAAATCAATTCCCAGCATTTTGACAAAGTTTAGGGTAGAACCATATTTATAATTCTTCTGTAAGAAAAACATAGCCAAGACTCCCAGGACACTGCTCCAAAACATACCATGTAATAATTTATGCTCTCCCAACAGCCAGCCTTCAAATGTTTGCTTATGAGAAATTCTATAGGATGTTTCAGATATTATTAATTTGAACTTACAAAAACAGCAGTCAAAGAGGAGCTCAACCAGAAGCTATGGGGAGAAACACCTGCCAAAGGACTGTCATCATCTCACAGTGCCCCATCAACATTTCTCAGATCTGCCCAGGATAAAATTCATCAGACAAGTTATAGGCCTGATGAGGAAGAAATCTTAATTTTTAAGCTAACTTTACACACATTCTAGGCAATTTCCTTGCATTTCTTCACAGCATCCACTAGAAAGGCATTGGAGGTAGTAAATCTTGAGTTTCATAGGCCTTCCTTTGTTGTCTTTTTAATATCTCCATTTGTTTAAAAAAACCCCAAAAAACAAAACAAAACCCCACAAGTAGAAGAGTTACTATCAGAGAAGATAAAGAAAAGTGATTAACCACTCAAAAAACATTGTCCTGGTTGAGAAACATGCTTGAGGCAAAATAAGCAGATTTTCAAAGGCTAGTTGGGTAATGTGTGGAAGTTTCCAGAGCCTGAACCAAGAGGGCTGGAATGTTATTGAAAAGTTTGATTTCTAGGGTGGCAATGCTAGAGAACACTGGGCAGTGCAGAAAAGGGACCAATTCTGCTGCAGGGTTCTGAACTGATGGTTAGCACAGCTACTGCTGAACGTAAAACGAAGCCACATGAGCAGGACCTGCAGATCTGAACCACGGCCAGAAAGGGGAGAAAGGAGGGGG
>VZRF01012741.1:2417583-2447615 GCA_013396875.1 Vireo altiloquus | reverse complement strand
AGAGATGAGTGGTGGGGGGGGGGGAAGCAGCAGGGATCACATTTCAGCCCTTAAGCATCTCATCTCTTTGACCCTCTGCGTCTGATTCCAAGCTCAAATACAGTTCTGACGTCCAAGGTGTCACCCTATCTCCAATTAATCAAAGGAGAGTTCTGTTTAAGTAGCCCCTTCTCAGGAATCCCATGGCCTGGTTTGGAATTTGATCTCTGTCATAGCTGTCAACAGATCCACTTCTTGCTTCTCCCTTGCTTTTGTTTTTATCTAAGGCAGCTCAGGAAGCCTGAAAGGAAACATGCACGGACTGAGCAAGGGGATACTGGGGCTTTTCAGTAGGAATGAAGCATCACTTTTCCTACAGTGAGTAGGGACTGGCTCAGCAGTGCTAAGGGTATGTTAAATGCTCTGAAGTTACCACTTAAGATCATGCAATTGTTCTTAAAAATTGAGGGAACGTGAAGCTTAATTAAACCTGACAGTCAAATAGCTACCAGGATCTGTTTCATGAAGCCTAATGTTTTCTGATTTGGGATTTTTTTAATTGTTTACCAATCCATCAACAAACCTTCCCGCAGTGCCCCCATGAGCGTAAAGAATCTGATCTTTAAACAAACTGCCTGGAGAGACCAGTTTGATAAGCAGTGAAGAAACAATTATGCCATTCAGAAATCAATTTATTCTCAGGCAGAAATGTATTGCAGCAATTATCTTAAATATGGGGTGAAGTCCATGCAAAATCACTGAGCCAGACTTCAGCGTAACCATTTTTCAGTGAAGTATGAGAGAGTTGACAGTATTATCATCTCTGCATAAGAGATTAAGAGTGAGACTGACATATCTTTTTCACTGACTTTTGATCAAAACATGTCTAACTGTGTAGAGGGAGGCCTCTGCTCCCTGATAGCTACAGCTTGGAAAAAAACATCTTTAGGAAATCAATGCCCAGCCTTTTCAACACACACCTAACCTTTGTCCTGTCATTCACTGCCTCGCATCTTAGATAAACACTATTTCTTTCCTCACAGGATACACCCATCACAGGCAAACTGCTAAAACAAAATCTTCACAGCCTGAAGTTATGAGGATTGTTTGAATTTTTTTTTCTGCACCAGAAAAGCAGGAACTCCCCCAGTTTTTCCCAAATAATCTTCCACCCAAAAATATCTCAGGGTAATTCTAAATATATACACTGTGCAAAGCACCAGAGCGCTTTGTGGTCTAATCCTGCAAAATGCCAAGGGCTTCCCGTAAGGGCTGAGTACCCTCAACTCCTACCCATTCACAAGGGAATATGAGAAGCATACATTTTGCAATTTAAACTGAGAACTGAGGGTTTGAAATTCACCCTACAGTAAATAAAATTATTTTGCAGAAGATCTGCAGGTTGATCATGTCCTTAATCCAAATATGCAGCTGCACAAGTCAAGCAGATGTACAAGAGCAATGGGACTGGGTGGCAATTTTGGGGGGATATAACCCTGTTGTTTATAGCACAGAGTAACAGGCTTAAAACAAACAATGAAATCCTCAGGTTCTCAGTCCTTGACAACGTGAGAGAAACCCAGCCTTAGCTGGGTAAATGTTCAGCTCAGTACCTCCCCATTTCATGTTTCTAGTTATTTTTATTTGCCTCTTGAGTCAGAATCCTCACAACAGGACAAAGTAAGATAGAAAAAGGATAAAGGAGAAGGCAGCACCGATCCTAGAAATAATGTCTTCAGGCTTGGTTATGGTCAACTACTGAAATTAATGAGCTAAGAGTCACCCCTCTGTCCCAAGCTCATCTTAGTCCCAGTGTCAATCTGGAAAGCAGCCCTCCTAATTAAAGGCCTGAGCAACATCAGAACTCCAGTTGAGACAAAAAGCAAAACACAATAGAGCTGCCTACTGCAGTTCATTCTAGCTAGGACTAAGTAGAAGGAATGGTTGATGGGGGTTTTTTCTTCCTTTTTTTTTTTTTTTGTTTTTTGTTTTTAAATCAGTGAAAAAAGAGACTGCTGTGAATAAGATTACTGATAATCTTTCCGTTTGAATCTACTTCCTGAATCTTTTAACTAATAAACCTTTCACCTTGCACATCTCTCACAACAGTTCACAAATTTTTAAGCCAAGACCCACAGAATGAGAAATATATGAAAGGACTAAACCCACTTCCGCTCTCTGACATCTGTCACTTGCAAGCACATGCTTATCCTAACATACATTCAGCTGGCAACTAGTGTCCTTTTCTTAGCTGTCCACAGAGGAGAACATAATCCTACACTTCTGCACAGATTTTAACTATACCAGAGTATTTCTTAACTATATTAGAATATTTCAGTTCCCTCTCCTAGTGCTTTTTGTTTGCTATATTTTCACTCCCCTATTTCATTTCCCCTACGGAAACACTTTCTGTTTTATAAAAGAAACAAAGGAAAGGATTGACAGAAGAATTTCTGACCAGTTCATACCTGAAAAAAACCTTCATAGCTTTTCCAGCTTCACTTTGCTCTACTATTTATTTTTGGTGATGGTTTTGCTTTTGTTTTTCTGTTATTTGATCACTATTTATTAGGTGACAAAGCATGGAGAAATTGCCTTCATTTTACAGATATCCAAGACATTAAAAAAGCTATTTTATGTTAATTTAATAGCCAAGAACTCTTTGGATCTTGTGGATGCTCCCCCACCCATTATTTTCCTTCACCTTGCAGAATGTTAATGCACACGTAGTCTCACTCATCTCAAGGAGGCACAATGCATATTGCACAGGGAGGACAGGAAGCCAGAAAAACCCCAACTTCTTCTACAGTATTTGTCATGGTGAAACTGTGAGGCCAAGGACAGCTGCCTGAATGTATCCAGAAAGCAGCCCCTCTCTGCTCCTGATCTCTCAAAGGATATCTGCTACAGCAGCAACAACCCACTGGGAAACAGAGAGTTAACTGTTTGTTAAAACAAGGCATTCCCCTCCACAAAGCTGATTCATGTGCTGAAAACCCAAAGCCAAGACACTGAGACTGGGAAGCAGAATTACAGAACGTGCGTCAATGATTCCGGGTTCCCCTTTTCTCTTGTTGCTGAACTGCTGTAGCTTGCACATTCTCAGGACACAAACTTGAGTAACTTCAAGAAAGCCATTCTCTAAATCCACTGAGCTGAAGAACTGCCATAATTTTTGGTGGAATTTCCCTAATCAGTTAGTTCAGTGAAAAGAAAAAAAGGCTACTGTGGCCAGTGAGGAACAAGACACTCTGCAGCATTTTAATAAGTTAAGCCATTATAACTTGCTCAGCAGAAACGTCAAGAGGTTTTGTTTGCTTAAAAGGAAACAGTTAAAGTAGCTGTTAGAGTATTTGCAGTGACTCTTTCCCCAGACTCAGAGCTATTAATGACTGTAATTCTGACTGGAGTGCGATTTAGCAATAGTCACGTTGACCCCGTGCAGCGTATCATGGGACCATGCAGCTCCAACACACTCAGCAAATATTAACCTGGTTATTCCCGAGGACACGGAATTTTTATTTCTGTTTTTCAGGTGAGGAAACCAAGACTGAAAGAACATCAAAAGACAGAAAGAGAGAACTAGCTCTGGGAAAGAGCAGCACTCTCACTGGTGAAGCATCTGTTCAGTAATAGAAATGTCATATTTTTGATTGCAGGACAGCAATTTGCTTAAATCAGTCGTGGTATTTCAGTGGGACTCTCATTGTGCACGGCTTGTGCAAACCAATACTAAAGGTCAGTGTACTTAACAGCTACATAAAGTTAACATTGTTTATTGAATGCTACTGGCCTAATGCAGTAAAAGACCCACACAAATAAAGACACAAGGATTTGCTCAGGATGACCACAAGTACAGCAAAAGCCTGTTTAGGGTCAAAGAGAATGAATGCCCTCAATTCTTTAAATAATACAGTGCCACTGAATGTCTGCAATTCTGGTCAGAGCCAGTTCCCCATGTGCAGTAAAACTTCTCGTGAGGAAAAAATGCCTTCGTTTTCAGAAAGTTCCAGTCCCAGTGTTTTTACTCCTCTGCTGCTGTTTGTAAAAACCCAGAGCAACAGAACAAAAATCTGGCTCAGTGGAATGGAGAAAACATCACGCCTGACATCACATTCATCCCGTGAGTTAAAGGAACTTCTCCAACCAGAATTACTCCCTTTGTTTTCATTCTTTGTGGAGGTCCCTCCTTACTAGGTAATTTCAGGTAAATCTGCTTTCTTAGCCTCCCTCTGTCACTGGGAAGGTGCACTATAAATTTCCACACAGCTGTTACTAGGAGGTTTCCAGTTTATTCCCCTGCAGAAATGGAGACCTACCAGTACAAGTGTTTAAGAAACTGCCAACAACAATGCTAATGGAATGGAAGAGACACTTGTCTGGTACCATATGGAAATTAGTAACAACATATTCGTTAGAGGAGCTGAAAACCTGCTTTCTAAAATTCTCTAACCTTCAAAGATAGAGAGACTAAGAACAAACAGCAACAAAAAAGTAGTAAAATGCAGGATCTGACAAGTGGGGTGTTTCAGCAGCATGGGAGATAGAGATACTGACTGATGCTGACCTATTTTCCTGGCCTTTATTATCCATTCATACATGTGACTGGGGAAACGGATTAATAACGACACGTAAGACACAGAGGATCAGAAAACATCTTCACTTGTGACTAAGAAATATCCTTTTATTAGAAATTTCTTGGTGAATGAAACTGAAAAAAGGCTAAATGAGGCACTACAGCTGAACATTAAACCTTATTTTCCAGTAGCACATAGTTAAATGCTTTATTCCATGTTTGTACAAGGATCTGAAGATATAAACCTGTCACCAAGTATTAGAAACATTATTTCTCAAAAAATCTTAATGATGTAGGGGGTGTCCAATTTCTTGAGCACTTCCAGGAGGGAATATGCCTTTAAGAACAGCTCATCAGTTACTTTTTTCTCAAATCTTTGTATGACTTAAACAAAATTTGACTTGAAAAACCTTAAATCACTGAAAGTGTCTGTAACAACAACTGGTATTTTAAGAGAAGGTTGTATCAGGATTAGAAATGTCTGTATTCAAAACAATCTTTTTTTTTTTTCCAGTATTCATTCAGTTCCTTTGTTTAACTTGAACTTCTGAAGTTCTTCCTCTGACACATACTTTGGATTTGGTTTTGGATAACAGCACATGGCTCCACTTCCCCACCAAAGATACACAGATAATACTGACCAATTAAAAAGGATATCATGAGAAACCACGTCACGATTTATCAGATTCAGTGGGATAACAGTCCACAACAGGTAACTTCAGAAGTTGCAGAGCTGCACCAGTCAGTCCTAATGAGTGCTAGTAAACGCCCCTTTGTATGACCCCATACCAATAAATAATTTGCCATTTGACATGTAATATATACAAAAGTTCTAAAATACTTTAGAAATATTCTTCCTTGTAAATTACACTTCCCAGCAGAAAAACAAAGCACTCTCCAATAATAACAACTGTTAGAAATCATGCTCCTCCAGTGTATACATTACTTACACACAAAGTACAAGTCTTCTTCAGAACTAAAGTCTTAAGATTTAATCCAAAGGCCACTGTAGCCAATCTAAACATCCCCACTTTAATTAGGCTTTGCATCCAGCTCCTACACTGCAGTTGTGCATGGCTGGAGCTCAGGACCAACTCATAAGGATCCTGTAAGCATTTACCATCACAAACAGCTCTGTCATGATGAAATGAGTGTTTGCCAAATCACTTCCTAGTGCACATCTACCTGCCCCGACTGCTTTTTGGCTCCCGCCCTGCCCATTGCAGAGCACTCTATTCCCAGCAGGATTTCAGGGTATGCGGTATTTTGCAGTATCAAGATCTACAAGTCCTGGCTTCCCCAGGCTCTAAAATTCATTTTTAATGTGCTTGACACCTACAGTTTCATTTCCACTTGGGACCGCCAGAAAGCAAAGTCTGAAACGAGCAACATCCCTAGCAAGCTGATTTTCTAAACACATACCCCAAATAAAAACAAACAAAATGCAAACATTAAAATTCTAATAAACTAATAAAACTGTTTTCTCATAATCTTAGCAGCCTTTTGTCTGCAGAACAAATTAATCGCCTTAATATTTTCAGTTTACATTTTTATAATTCAAAACATGTTGCTTTTGTTTGGCAAGCTTTACACATCCAATTCAGTAAGCCATCAGTAATATCCAGGCTGAGGCTTCCTAGCGGGTGGCTGTTCTTACTTGCATTACTTAAATTCCCTCCCATTGACCTGGACATCACACGAAATGATACTAAAGCAATTTTACAAATGTAAAATTGTAAGGAGAACCATCCAAAATTCATGGGGTTCTTTTTGTATCTACTCCAAGACATTCAAATGGTTCTAGCAGAGTTTTTTAAACACCCAAGCAAATATTCTGCAGGCAAACTGGCCGTATTAAATACGGCTAAAATAGACTAATTTGAGAAAACTGCTGCTAGCACATAGTGGAGGCTTTCTGTTTGCACATTAGCAGTCACTGCTAAAGTCTCAATGGAGCAAATTAGATTAACATGTATTAGTTTGACAGGTTAGAACAAACATCTACAGTTTCTCAAAAAACAAATGAGACCAAAAAAAAAAAATTCACTTCTAGTTTCTCTTTTGCACTCAAAACCTAAAGCAGAGTTCCTGCTATGCTGCCAGTGACCCCCAGCCCGTGGCAGTGGCTCTGCAGGCAGGGGAGGCTAACAGGGTATCAGTGTCACAGTTTACTATCACCGAGATGACTACATGTGTAAGAAGCACATTCTTCCCATCACTGCACTTACCCCATAAGGAAACCAGAAAGGGCACCAGGCCAAAGTCTGGTAGTTAAGCAGACACACTATCAGGTTTCCCACATTCAAAAAATCTCGCTGCCAGGCAAGCATGAAAACTGCTTCCTCCAGGCTGGGTGGCAGACAGAAAATTAAGCGAAACCTAGGCAAGACCAATACTCTGCTGATCTGCACAGGGCTTTTAAGATTTTTATCTAGTGAAGTCCAGCTCTCAAAATACAGGAGTTTCCTCTTATCACCCAACAGCTCTTTCATTTTCAGCTTCAGTTCTTTTATCATAGTTCCCTGACAGAGCTTTATCTCAAATCATCCCTTTGTGAAAGCCATAAGATCTCCTGAGCAGTTTATATCTATCTGCAAACACATGTACGAAGGTTGTGCCCACTGCAGCCTTTCTCCCAGCATCTTGGCTAAACTGTTTCCAGTGACAAGCTCTGAGTAGCACTGATAGAAAGAAAACCTCCCACAGCCTAACACATCCCTCCTGCTCTGGCAAATTCACTCCCAGTTCCTCCAGGGCAGAGAACAACTGATATGACAAAGAAGGGAACCTAGTTTACTATATTCAGGTGATTTCTGATGTGGAGCATATGGTGAAGATCTCAATGTTTAAAGGTGAGGGTGTTACAACAATTTAACAACAGAAAAAGACCAGACTGAGTCAGAAATTGGTTTCCTGATCCCATACTAGCAAGCTCAGCAGGTCAGCCCTGATAGAAAGGCCACTCTACAAAACAACCAGGTCCAGCCCACGTACAGGGAGCCAACAGAGCTGGAAGACTTTGCCACGGAGTTCAGACAAGGTCCACACTTGGGGGAAATGTCCCTTCCCCAGTGCACAAGCAAGGGAAGCTTAGGGTGACTGCTCAGTCCTGGCCTGATGTTCCATACAGAGAGCACAACAGTCTTGAACATCCACAAGGGGAACACCAAACATGGCATCTCACACAGCATCAGTCATCTGTATACCAAAGCTCTGTTAAGCAATGGAATAACTACAAGACAAGGGCTGAAATCTTTATTTAATGGCATTTCTCTGCAAAAGAACTCATTTACTTGATGTCCCTGGTATCCACTGCTGCATAACAACTTGGTAATCGCATGTCCCACTGCTACCATAGTACATGAATGTGCTGGTAAACAACTAGCTCAAGTGATAGAATTCACTATGAAAATTGAAATTATTTTTATGCATGTGGCTGTTTTGGCTACTTCTGAAAGGTAAATTTTGTGCTTTCTGGCCCAAAGGCAGGATCCATCAGTTACCCATTTCATGTTTGTATAGAATCCAGACAGAAAGACACACACTGGCTCTAAGACCAGAGGGAAACAAAACTGATTAATGAAACTAAAGTAATCCTACCAGCCTTGATAACAGGCAATATGCTACTACTACACTACTCCCTAGTTTAAAAAGGAGCTTTCTTTTACTCTGTAGGAAAGTATTCCCTGGGTGGCCAAATATGTATATACAATTGCAGTGGGGAACCCAAAAACCTGAACTGAGGCCAACACAGAGCCCGCTGGAAACTCTCATTCCCCTCTGTAAGACAGTACGCTCTGAAAAGTCTCCAGACTCCTGCATCCTACCTGCTTTGCCCACTGTCTGTACCAAGGATCATCAGCTACATCAGACCACATGCATTTTGAGAACCCAGTGCAAAGCCTGATAAGCCAAAGGAAAGCTTCATATCAATTTCAGTGGAAGCTGGGTCTAAAGAAGAGTTGGACAACAAATACAGTTTAATTACACTTATCTGAACTTGGCCAGTCAGAAAAAATTACCACCAGCAGGCCTCAAACTCACTGATACTCTGCAAAGAATTTGTCACATACTGTTGAGTCTCCTTTGGTCCAGCAAATAAACTGTTGTTAAAAATAACACCAACTTGACTACAGTATTTTCCCTACATAAGCTGTTGTGCTGTCACCAGAATGTTCGATGACAATAGGTGGCCCATTCAGCCACAGTCTGTTTGCATGAAAGGCCAGCTTCAATAAAAAGGAGAGCTTCAATAAGGGAAGATAGAAGACAGTCCTTTATCCCAAAACTTAGTCCTGATGCTGTTTTGGGGGCTACCAGCTTTGTCCTATCAATAATTTCTCTGAGACATTTAGGCAGAAATATTTGCCAAAGAGCACCATGGAATATTTCCTTTGGTTGCTATCTAATTGTTGACACAATATATGCCTCCAAATAAATCCTGCTCTGGTGTGGTCCTGACCCAACAAAAGGAATCCCAGTGAAGAATCACAGCGCTGGAGAACATCACTGGTGTTTTAACAGGCACCAGGTCCCAAGGAAAGCAGTTGCTTCGGCTGCACAGATGTCACACAAGCCTCTGTTTAAATACTGCAAAGTGGTAATCTCCTGCTTTTGCTACTTTGAAACTGAGGAGGCAAAGGAAAATATTTGAATGTGCAGTCCTGAGGTCAGAGCTGAAGTTTGATTTGGGTTGGTTTGGATTAAGGAGAAACGTCCAAGAACAACTCACTGATTTACTTTATTTCAGGACTTGGCACACAGCTTGGACCAAGTTCAAAATCCAATGACACTGTGCCAGAAAATGCTACGGAAAGAGCAGAGATAGGAGACATCTGGACTGTGTTAGAAACTTAGAGCCATAAAGTCCTTTAAAAATATTCGCTGCTCATGTTGGGACTTCTCTTGTTTTTGTTTCAAACAATCCAAATGTTAAAACTGTGTTTCAAATTAAAAGTGAAAAAAAAAAAACCTGAACACCAACAAAAAACCAAAGCCTCCCCTCCCCCAAGAATAGCAACCTAAGCCAATCACAAAAGTAAAAACAAGATTATTTTAATGACCTCAGAAGAAAAATGAATGCTCCTACAGTGAAAGCAGTCATTCCCAATAGCAGTGCATCAATGCTCCTACAGTGAAAGTGATAATTTTCAATATTATTGCATCACTGCAAACTTCTCACGCAAGTAGGACAGCAAATGTGCCCTACAAAAACACAGCCTCTCTGATCATTTAACATTTCTGATTTGACACTGTTTTAGCCTACCCAAGGCACACTGAAAACAGTGGCATTACCCAAAAATCTTCTTGTGGTCTGGGATCTAGGATGTAACTGGAAAAAATATTTTTAAACGGTCATTTAATTGTTTCCATCTTAATTCCACGCATTTGGCAGTAGTCATGCTGATCACTTCATAGTTCCTTAAATGCAGTGTAATCAGTTGTGCACTCCCTTTCCAGAAAGGCCCTTACAAAAATGAATGGAAGGAGATCCATTTGGGAAAATAAACAGTTACTGTCAATGTTTGGAAGTCGGAGAAACATAGGACAAATTATTCACAGAGCTCTATCAGAAAACCATGTAGTTTTATAAAAGAATTTGTCTCAAAAATTCCAATTGATACTGCCTAATTGATTAGCCCCTGAAATAAGTGTTCTCTGAATGGGGAGCAGGCAGGGCTCCCCAGCCCTTTGCCTGGTGGGCTGAGCCAGTGGCAGAGCTGGAGGAGCACCCCAGCCCCCAGCCCTGCTGAGCTGACCATCCCTGTGGGGAAGGACACTGCAGCCCTGGCATTTTGCCTGCCTCAGGTAAATCAACCATTTTGCTTTTATTCATCACTTTCCTCACCTGCAGCTTTCCCAAGTGGAGCAGCCTGACAGCAGACACCAGGGAAGTGCTGGAGTCCACAGCACACAACATGCACAAGACTGCACCTCCACTAACTGCAGAGTCCCTCCTTTCCCTCTTCCCTCTCAGAGGATGACTTGACAGACCAAGGCATTTAACAGTGCTGAGACCTTTTAAGATTGCACAAAACATGGGTCAGGCTAGCAGAGAAGGAATTTCTCTGCACAGAAACTGCATTTCCCAAAGCTTGCAGCACGTGAAGAATCCATTTTAGCTTAAAAAAAAATTTTCCTTAAAAGGCAAGGTAATTCTAGCCTAACCTGTCTTCCAATACAAGTTCAAGCAGGATAGTTAAGAGCAAATAACAAGCAAAACCAGAGTACCGAGAGAAGAGTATGCACAGCTGAATTCAAGAGTATGACCAAAGCTGAGGCTCAAATATACTCAAGCGTGTTTGAGTGGCAAGTCCTTAAAGTATTCTCCAATAGCAAAAACTTCTGGTAAGGGTGGATTTAATCTAAAAACATTCTGCCTTCTACTCATCAGGAATACACTTTAAGAAAAAAAAAAGCCAGCACTTCGTTTATTCCATACTCTTGATTATTTATACCAATTAACAGGACATAGAATCCCATTCTTCCAAGTACATGCCTTGGCACAGCAAGGACTATTCTGCATTCAGCAACATGCATCATTTCCGGCAGCCCAGCTCCTGGAATAGAAAACCAAGGGATGCAAGACAGGCAGATAAACAAATCATTCAGATACCTGAAAACCCTGGAGATACTGTAGCTATTGTCATTTTACACCTAAGCTCCTCTGAGGCATTCTGACAGTGCCAAATGTAGATGAAAGTAAAGAATTAATGGGCTTCTTGGAAGCAAAAAGAATTCACAGAATTGTGCTCATAAGCAAAGCAAACAATCCAGAGACTAAATCCTGCAAAGGACATTTTTGCCCACACTGAACACTGCCCCATTCAACACAGCACACTCTGTTGACTGCACTACATTTGCTCAGTGCTCCATGACACCTCACTGAAGATTATTCGTTGTGTCATCTGCAAATTCTTTGGGTATTTCATGGGTCTGATGCTGCTTTTACCATTTGTAGTCATTTGCACCAACTTCTAAACTTCTACCAAACCTGTACCACAGCATTTCACGTGAAGTGCAGGAGACAAAATTGTCAGCCCTCATTCAAAGCATTTTGTTTCAAAAGACAAAGAGTAACAGGGGTACAGAAATGACATAAAAAGTACCTGCTACAGACTGTAGTTTAGAGTAACATCTGCTACCAGCTAAACTCAGTTGTGATGGTCATGCAAAGACATCAAGGCACGAAAGTCCTCTCAACCCAATGGAGTTGGGCCACATACAAAATCATCTTTCCCCAACATCCAGCAACAAACCAACCCTCTTTACTGCAGATAACATTCCTTTCCTACTTCCCCATAATAACTCATAAAGCCAAATCAAGGAGGACAGATGCAGGCCTGAGCTATAAAAATCCAGATTTCATTTCCTATCACTCCCCTCCCCCAGGAGCTCAGGGGTGTTTAGATTCTGGGCTGTGGTTTAAGTCCATCTGTGTTCTTCAAGTATAAACATCTTCATTGAAACCAGACTCATCCTGCACAGCCATTCATTTAGTGAGCTCATCTATGAGAGACACAGGCTGGCACATTTCTATGACAACCAAAAAAAAAAAAAGAAAACCAGCTTGGCACAAATTAAACAGCTTTTAAAATCCTTTTGTTCCTGAGGCTGCTTTTTTTTTTCCTTTAGCATCTATAGTTGTCTCGGATATACTGCCCAGAACATGAACTCTCCTTAAACTGGCCCTCTTTCCATAGGGAAACAGAAGTGTTTTGTAAGATTTCCATGTGAGGAGGAATGCTCAACAATACAAGAATAAAAAGCAAAGGAAGTTCTATCTCCTATCAGTTCTCAACTGAACTAGAACACATATGCATGCTAAAGACAGTTCAAGAAAGGACCTAAAAGCCTGAAAAAGTGTTTCCCCCCAAAAAATCATCTCTTTAATAATGAGTCCAAGTAGCTTGTTTTGTTTAAATACCTTGTTGTGGGTTAACTCTTGATAAGAATAATTAGAAGTACCATCTTCTCTCCAAGAAGAACAAGCTTCATCATTAGAAACAGGCTCTTTTCCCTTGCTGGATCTCAATACAGCTTTTTGCTTTTACACTAAGCCATCCTAGACATAGGCTTCAGCTCAAGGAACTGATACACTTTCTCAAAGCACTTGAAGCATTTAGAAGTCCACACACTAAACCAATTCAGTGTCAGAAAAATAAAGCAGCACTTTCTCTGACATACATTGCCAGTCAATGCAGAATTCATATTGTCCATATGGCTGTTATTCCATCCCTCAAATCACTTGCTGGCAGTTTACACAATTCATTAATTATAAGCAGTTAGGATTGTTTTTACTAGTATGGCACAGATGCCAAATCACTCTTAGTGATTCCCAACAAGAGAGAAAGACGCTATGAGTATCCATGTGAGGAGGAATGCTCAGAATGGGAGTCAATCAATGGAATGGATCTACACATGCCAAGCCACAAATATAATGCCAAAAAAAATTTTTTTTTCCTCTTATTCTCTCCACCTTAATTTTCTGAGATTTATTCTTAAGCTGGACTTTGCTGAGGTAGGCACTGTCGTGGCTTCCACTAAGACTCCATGCGTTCACAATACCTTGAGCCACGTGATCACAGAAATAATTAAATCACAGGAATAAAGAGACTGGTTTGGGGTTTTTTTGGTTTTTTTTGTCACAGAAACCTCGAGTGAAACTTTGTCTGCTATGGTCAATCCTTTCTCCTGGCATCATTAAAGGTTTCCCAGTCACAGATAGACTGCACTCATCAACTCAATGATTTTCATCTCTACAGTGTTTTGACTTGATCTTTTACTCACAAGTCATCTTGTTTAATTTGCTTCAGACATTTTTCCACACACGATTCAGAGTAGTGATACACTGCCAGGCAAAGTACTGAAATGTTCCCCAAGGCATAGATGAAGGAAAACTCAGTTATTAGTGGATATAAAAGGTACTTCTTATTTCTGAACCAGCCTGCTGCAGATGAAGAGCACAGCTACTGCGCTATGGCTGTTCATAGTAGGTGTGAGCTTGAGTCATGCAGCTGAAACCACTGTGACCTCCTGGTGGAATTTGATGCTAGAAAGTCAGAAAGAGTCCAAGTTCAGCCCTAAGGTCTCACTGATACTACCAAAACTCTAGATAGTAGTAGCACATAAAGCCACAGGAAGGGGTATTTCCTTTCACTGGCCAGCTCTGCTTGGCCAAGATCAAATCAAAAGATATAAGACACAACCTCTACACTCAATAATTCAATCAAGATGCAAGACTCTTGATTTTGACTTATCCTTTTTTTTTTTTTTAAGTAGCTATGTAAGTGTTAAACTGTATTTTTCCGTGCAATGTTTGACATGCCAAAAGACTAATAAAAACTCAGTCTGAGGCATTGCCTAAGAGGTCAGGTGATAAACTATGGCAAATGCCACAGGACCCAGTCTGAACTAGCTCTCACCTAAGCCTGCAATGGGCAGAACAGTCAGAAAAATGGGCACTTGGGGAAAACCAGAATCAGGGTGCCTCTGATTCTGAAAACCATGATATTACATGCAGCAAGACTGATTTCCATACATGTAGCACATTTTCTTCTCCAGTTTAAATCTGCAAATGGTGGGCTGCACTGTTTTTGTTCTGCTGCCTACACATGGCATCAGATCTACCCACTAGGAACACATTACTGCCTGCAGGAGACAAGCACCCATCCATTCCAGAACAGGCCACACAGTACTGTTCTATTTCCAGGTCTTTGCAGAGGTATCCTATGCCACATCCTCTCTCTGGAATATAAAGATATGCTTCTACTCCTGTGGCCAATGCAGGGGTTGCAGATGGTGATCGGTTACAAACAGGAACCACCCATCCTTCTGCTGCACTGTACTGAAGAACCCAGCAGCAAACAGTTCCCTCCTCATCGTCACTGCTCACTTCTGGGCACTCAGAAATGTACATCTTTATACAGCTGGCTCTGTCCCCACCGCTGATAAATAATAGGGCAACTGAAAATTCAAGCTACATGGCAACAGGTTTAATACAGGGCAAATATGATGGACAACACACACAACCTCTTTTTACAGAGGTCAAGATTTACTTGCAACCAGAGAGATCTTGTTTTTTCCTACACAGAAGAGACTTTCAGTTCCCTGATGAGGAAATGAAGTGATGTGACATTAAGCAGCTCATGAATCTCTTCAATTAATGCATTCTGCACAACAGAGACTTCCAGGGAATCATCTGCAACCACAGCAGTGCCTCATTCCCATCATCGTCCCTGAGAATGAGTCACTTCAATTCCCATATTTTTGCTGCAGGCAGAGAGCTCAGGACTATTCCCTGCCTTCGTCAGGCAAATGGCTGGGATCAACCACTGAAACTACTTGAACAGAACTTTAATTAAGGTTACCTTATTCTCTGCAACTATGGGAGTATATTTACCATCAGCTCCCCACTCTTCATGATTAGGGCTTATGCTACAGGAGGTAACATTTCCATCCCACCACCCTCAGGGAGCAACTGAAATATGTGCCAACCAACCATGAAGAGGATGGTAAAGAGGAAAAACAGAGTTCTGAGACAGGTGGAATGCCTTACCTCTCTCCATGATACCATGGGTCAGGAAGGTCAGCTTCACCTGCAACAGGGCTCTCCCAAGCCACCAGTCTTTATTGCAATACCATGCGAATTTAAAAGAGATTTTATCAATATTAAACTGGCTTGGAGAATATAGGGACACGACTGTGGCTGGTTTTACACATTTAGGAATACTGCATTTTTAATTAAAAATAAAAAATCCCCAGAAGAGACACAAAATGTGTGTTACAAGTGTTTTCAAAATCGAGAAAGCCTTTGCTGAATGCAGCCAGTAGCCTGTGTTTCATGTGATTTGCAAACTAGAAACACTGGAATTTTAGGCCAGGATGGTGTCACTGACTAATGGGGGTTCTTCCTTCCCTCTGGAGTGTAGGTTTATAGAAGAGTAAGATCATGTTCTCCAGGCAAGTTTATATGAAATGATTTATCTCTAGCCAGCTGCAGTCAGACATCTGCTTGTTTTTACTTCACTACAGAGAGACTCACACCCCCCTTTATCTCCAAAGGCAGCCAAGATTATATCCAATCGTAAAGAGAAACCTCCAGCAATTATCAAAACTAAAGCTTAAGAAGTCAAGTAAATTATACAGAGGCCACAGATGCACCTAAGCCCCACCTAAGGCTGACGAAGTCGTATTTAATGAACAGTCTATTGATTTTAAGGCAGAGACATCGCCTCTGTATCCCGTGGTTTACACATAGATCTGCACAAATACATGAAGGTTTTTCTTTGTTTTGAGAATCCCTCACACATTCCACATGGGATCACACAGACAGTCCTCATGTGGTCAAATAAAGTTTGTGAACCCATGCCTTTATAGCTTTTCCATATTAATCTGCACTCTGGGCATATATCCAATTAAAGCCTCATGTATAGATCACTAGGTTACTAACTGGCTTGCATACTGGGGGGAAGGGAAATAATAAGCTCATGACTGCACAATTTAACACTGCCTCTGCTTTCACTTTTACATGCAGCAGTCTTTTTTAATCTAGTCTTACCATAAATAAAGAGTAATGACGCTTGCTGAAGAGCAGCTCAGGTCCCTGCATGCTGGAACACACAGTAGCTGCTGCAGAATGCATTTACATAAAGCCTAGCTCCAGTGCAAAGCAGACAAGGTCTTTTCACAAACATGCTACAAAAACAGGAAGCAAAGGAGGAAACTTCACAGTGTTTGGAAACACCACAGCATTGTTTGTACACGTTTTTCTCACAATTCCAAAATAAAAAAATGGGTAACATGAAATCTGAGCACAGTAAGAGCCTTAGATCAGACACAAAGGTCTCAAGACAGCAGTACTCAGAAGACCTCCAGGTACAGACTGTACAGGCAAGAAGATGCCCAGGGTAAGTTTGTTCTCATGTTTCTGCTAAGAAAATCTGACAAGTAGAGACACAACCTCCCAAACCCTTGACGTTAAACCTAGATAACGTTACACAGCACATCTTTATCTCAATTAAAGCGGGTATGATAAATGAAGAGGCATTACGAAACACATAACCCACCAAACGTAAACATTCCCTTCATTTTTTAACTGTGTTCAGAAGGGAAGGTACAATGGCATAGGCTTCACACACTGTGGGCTGTCACCAGCCCATGAGAAGAAGCTGTACTGTGGACAACATCCCTTTGAGATGAGCCAAAATGTTCCAGTCACAAGCACTCTCCAGCCACCGACTCAGAGACTTCCCTTTTCAGCTGGAGCACACAGATCCATCCGACCTCTAGCCTGAAGCTGCTTTAATTTTTTCCTCTTATCACCTCCTTTCTTTCCCTTCCTCCTTCAAGCCCACTCAGGCTATGCTGTAGTATCATGAACACGCAATACACAGATAATACAGATGGTGCTGCCTCAATCCCTACTCAGCCCAGGTTTAAAACTGACCAACCCACACTCCAATCCACAGGCACAGAGCAACAGAGGACCTGCTCCTGTATTTGGATAAGCACCACCAAGGGCTCAGTACTTTCCCATGTTGTCTATTTGCACGAGGGAGCAGCCTGATACATGGTCAATTCCCACAGCAGATTATTTGATTTTGCCAAATTTAAAGTACATTAGTCAACCCCAGTCACCAGGGACATTTGAAATAACTCACAATAAATCAGGAGATTCATTTCAAGGGAGGCAGTGACACAGCACCAAAAGAAGCATACACTAGTGTTAGGAAAGAAGCCACTAGAAATATTTCTCAGTGTCAACAAATTTTCCCCTACAAACACCACAGCAAGAAGATATTGCAGTCTTCAGGGCAAATGCTGGGCTGCAAAGACAAAGTGGTAACCTGGAAGGGGTATGTCAATATTTAATACCAAAGTGCATGTCCGGTCCTGCACATTTCATTTAATTTCAAGCTTTTCCAGCTTTATTTCCTGTTTCATTCACAGCAATCGCAAAAGATTAATTATCCAACCTTAGGAAATGTGTTTTCAGTCAGACAAGACATGTTGACCATGTTACTTTCATCTTCAATAACTAAGTTCTGTGCCAGCACAAGTTTTATGCTTGCTTCAATGTCCACATTACTTGATTGCAAAGTAGATGGGATTGTGAGTGCCAAGACTCCACTCAAACCATTTGCTCCTCTGTTCCATGGCTCTGGATGTCAGGCTACTTTTTAGCTAAAAATTAACAATCTATCCTCAAAAGTCACCATAACAGCTTTGACCAAAAAAAAAAAAAAAAAAAGGAAAGAAAAAACCTGGAGGATCTGAAAGAACCATAAAGAGTTGGAAGAAAAACTAAAGTAATGACTAATAATTTGCACTTGCATAATATCTTTCATCAGCGCCCTTCACTTCCATATAGGGGTTGCATTTCATAACAAACATGATTGGGAATACTACTTCAAGCCCTTATTACACAGCTGGTGTGGCCATTCCTTTAGTAACGAATATCTGAAGAATTACCAGTGTTCCTGCAATGAAAGAGTAAGCTGAAGTTCCTTTTCCAATTCAATAATTTAACTACTATAACCTATTTACTAAAGGCAGAAGTTTACAGCAATTGCATAGATTTTGTCCTGCTTTAAACAATGACTGAACGACATCTGTAACATGACGTTGTTCTCTCTTCCTCCAGACACCCAAATAAATCCCTCTGTTCTACATTCCTGTGGATAAGGAACACAACTGCTTAACTGAACATCATTAATCTTCCACAAGGAATCAACAGGTACTCAAACCATGGGCATTTCACTGCTGAGCAGTAAGACAAGAAAGAACACAGATGGATCTCATTCAACACAGTGCATTGAAGGAGATGGAAATCTCTGCTTCGAAAGTAAATGCTGTTCAAGAATCACTGGGCCTTTCACAGTTTCATTCCCCTCCTCCCACCTTCTTTTCTCAGAGCCAGGATCCTGAGCAAACTGTTCAGATGACAGAGCACCAGTGCAATCGTCAGAGAGTCGTGGAGCCAGAGCATTCAAGGCAGGCACACACTCCCAACTCTCTGTCACTGACACCCAGTGCCCTGCCTGGTGTCAACAGCCAAGGCAAAGAAACCTCTCCTTGTGCAACTACCCCTTCAAGCTGCCAGCAACAACGCCACACTCACATCCCCAGCTACAATAACTGCATAGCCACCAGAAAAAAAAAAATCTGCAGAAATGCATTATCTTATACCAATGGCTCACAGATCCTCTATTTAAGAGTCCACATAAAGTTCTACTTTTAGTTTCCTACCTTCTTGTAACTTACAGTGTACCAGAGAGAAACACGGTGTTTTAAGATGCCTCTGCAATCACATTCTTCTCAAGGGATTCCTAAATTTATGAGCTCAACGTCAAGAAGTTTGTATAGTAAATCCCAGGTTTGAGAAGGGAGAGAGAACTGCCAATCTTTTTACAAAAAAGAATTGCAATACCCTGCTTCTTAAACAATTTTGCAAGCTCATTCTCATCCTGAAAATTTCAGTGCAGTCAAGGTTTCCCTGACTTGCTCTTTATTTCTGAATTCAATCTTAACAGGCTCTGAAGCAAGAGCAAAGTGGTAGGTTGTCAGAAGTGACTATTAGGAGAATACACAAAGCACACATGCTGCAGAAAGCAAGAGACTTGAACTGATTGGCACCTGGTTCCCTGGCAGATATTTTCTTTGCAGGAAGATTGAAGGGTAGTAAGAAGAGCACAACACTCTGGGGCACGTTCTGCTGTCAGTCACTCTCCCACGCTTCCACTGATTTTTAATGACATTTACAACCATTAAGAAAATGAATAGCCATCAAAATCAGGAGGGAAGATGCAGCCTAGCAGACAAAGCAAAGGAAAATCATTTGTGCTCCAGCTCCCACCAATGATTTCTCAGGAGCATTAGCACAAGGCACAGCTGATCCTTGGTGTCCAATGTTAGGCCCTCCAGAGTGAACAAGAGATGGACACACCAACTAAGAAGGAACTGCAAACTAAGCATGAACCAACAGTGGCAAACATGTCTGATCTACATTTATTTGACTCTTTGTTCTCCCCACATACAAAAACCCTGACCATAAAGCACTTGGAGATGGCTGAAGTACAGTGAAGTTGAAACCAAGGATTACTAGAATGAAGATACTATACTGTATTTTTTTTCCTGGCTATTTTAAAGGCCAAGAATAATCCTTCTTCTTTTTTGTTCACAGGTCAAACAGACATTCATATTTATGGAAAAAACCCACACACCCTTAGTATTTTGATTAAAAAGTTGGAATCCACTTGTCAAGTTTCAAAAATCTTTTTTTTTAAAAGCAGTCTCTGCTCTACTATTAATAATGCCCATCCCTGGAAATGGATAACAAAGTCAGTCAGTTTTATTCTAGACAGCAAAACCAGCCTGCTCACAATACACACTAATTTTATTACAGTAGCAAACAAGAAACTCTTGCAGTACAACAGAATCCAGCAGGAACCAGCCATGGTAAGAGACACCTGCCAATCCCAAAAGTCTATATTCATAAAGCCAAAACAGACAAAGACTGGGAAGAAAAAAAATAGCAATATCACAGTTTCACAATTGAGAAATACTTGCTCAGTATTGTTTGAAATGTACTGCGGGGAACATACCATGGGGGATCTTTAGGAGATTTAGGGGAAAAAAAAAAAAGTGTTCTTTTAAAAATTATCCAAACTGTCTACCTGCAAATGCAATTACCTAATGTTGCTCAGTTAATGTTAATTGTCCGTACATAAATAAAAAATGGGGCCACTTTTTTGTTTACAAAATTCTTGCCTTACCTTTGGGTTTACATCATCAGAAATCTCATCCTTAAAATATGCATGGACATTCATACACTTCAAAATATGTACAACTTATTTCTAAGAAAAACAATTCTATTTCTGATTCTCATCTGCTAACAGTTTCTCCTTAAACCTAAGAAAAACATTATGCAAAATATAAATGTAAAAGAATTGTATTTGGGAATACAGTTATCTATTCTCAGCAAAACCCTCTGATTTAGCTTAATCTCAGCTTTCTTCAGGCAACACTTACTGTACCACATGTGGCATCTTTGAAAACAAAATCCTACAAAACCTAAATCCATTTCTGTGTGCTTAAAAGGTTTGAGTTTCAATTTTTTCAAAAGAGGAAAATATTTCATTTTATTTAGCCTTTCTTTAGGCACTAGAAATACAAGAAGGAAAAGTTCTTTAGTGACAGTGCCAAGCATTCAACATTCCCATTCTTACTATCAAGAAATTAGTGATCTGGAGTTTAGGAACCACTGGATATCCATTTTTTAGTCATCTCTTTTGAACTCCTGATAATTATTCTTTTAATCAATGAAAGCAATTATTCCTTTTAAATTTTTCGTGCAATGAGAAAAGCACACAATCCCTCAGTCACAAGAACTTTAGGGAAGCTGCAGCGTACTTTGAAAAGTGCAAGAGCTCTTACACCTGAAACAAGTGGATATTCTGAGCAAGCAAAGGAGAAAGGTGCTCCAAAGGCCCAGAACAGCCTTACTCCATTTTAAACCTCTCACTTTGCCACAGCCTCAAAGTGAAAATGGCCAAGGAAAGGTGCAAATGTCAAGCATTAGAACAGCAGAAGCAGCAGCAGCAGCATCTTCCTACACCTTCAAGGAATTGGGAGCAGCTGCCCCTGAAGAGGATCCACCCTCCTGCAAACTTCAGCCTGGAAGCATACCACATACACCACAGCAGCATTTCAGCAAATTTCGAGACCAAATGGGGGAAAAGAGAGCTACTTACAGCAAGCAGCATTTTTTCTTAATAAAACTCTATTGTCTGAGGAAGGGAGACAGGACAGAGCTGGCATGTGTCCCACCAAGCAGCAGAGAGGGCTGGCAGGACCTTTCTGAGGATTCTGAATGAGGTTTTCCCCACAGATGAACGTCACAAACTCACTTTCCAGCAGGACAGTGTTGTCTAAATGTTGGCATAAAATGGGTGAAAGAGCTTCTACACCAGTTCTGTCTAACAGGGAATTTGCCAGCAACCCTCTCTCACTCATGGAAGAGCCACTCCAGCCACTGCAGGTCACTCGGCACCTCGAGATCTGCCAAGCAGAAGGAGAAAGAGGGGCTAGACCTGCTCAAGGCTTAGAGTAGAGTCAGCCATGTGCCCCAGCCAGCAGCCAAGTGTGAGCTGCACGGTGATCCCTCGCTGAACCTTCCTGGCTTTCTGAACAGCACATCCTGCCGTTCACATTACAGGCAATGAATGGTAATCCCTCTCCTCAAATTACCCTCCTGATTTCAACAGAGCAAGACCAAGAATGTACGTGACTGAGTGTACTTCCAGTTCAGATTTAAGTAATTGCAACTTGACGAGTTTCTTGAGCTCACTTAGTAATGGCACACATCTCACAGAAACGCTCAAATCCAGAAAAAACGTAACGCCTTTTAGTTAAGTTTCGCAACAAGGGAAAAATACTTAAAATTATTTAAAAGCTTACTAAAAACTCAGATTAAAGTAGAAGAAAATAGCCTTCCCCATACACTCATGCCCTGGATACCACAGTCTTTGGTCCAGCAGGTTACCTGTCTGTATTTCCCACTTTACTAGCCCTGTCCCATCAGTCATGGGGCAGCCCAAGGGGCAAAGTCAACAAATCACTTTAAGTACTGGAAACACCAGTACTGGTAACAACAAACGTCCACAAATCCTGGAACAAGAGTCCCCTCTTCCAAAACCTACAGAGTACTGTTAAATTCTCCTAATTTTTAAGCCTATGAAGCAAAGGCCTTTTAATTTAGCATCTGGTTCTGACTTCTTCATGTTTTCCTCCACAACCACAAAAGCTAAAACTTCACTCACCACTGACGTGATCAGTTATAATGTATGTTTTTCAATTGTCTTTTCCCTTTCCTGGTGTTGTCCCTGCATTCTTAAATATTGTGCAAAACAGGAAAATTTTACGCAATGATTTAATAATACATTTTTTTTTGGCACCAATTCTAGCCTACCATGTTTCCCGCTCTCCTCTTCCTCAACAGTCTGGCAGACTATACACTGAAACGTATCAGCTCCCTGATCCAGGTAAAAGGCAGACAACAAATCTGTAAAAGGTTCAAACAGAGAGAGTGTTCCCCAGCCAGCTCACAGAGATTTTTCTCAACCTGACCCTGCAAACTGTTACGCGCTTACAAAAGATGGATTGACAGGGTATGGCACAGATGCAGAAATGAATGACACAGGCCAGGGCTGACTCAGCCAGCACTGCTGCCAATGACACTGCATCGGCAGACGGTGCAAAAAAAAGTTATTTTATTGAGTGCACATACATGCACAAGCTCTCCAAATGGGTTATACATGCTGAAGTATCAATCATCTTCAAACACGCGGCTCCTTGTGTGTCTTGGGGTGATTTTATTACAATATTGTACTCCCCTATCGTCTGCTCATCACCCAGAAATGGGTCCCACAGCTTTAAGCTGGGTCCCAGGGAAGAGTGGTGAGGGAGCCAGGAAAATTCCTCAGCGTGGTTTGTGTTCAAGGACTCACACACACTCCCCCGTACTGCTCGCCTCTGCTTGCAGCAGGAGAGAGTGGATTCCTGCTTCTAGCCAGCTTGTGAGCTGAGGCAAAGAGTTTTCCCAGAACCGTATACCGAAATCCTCTGGAATTTCTTTTTCTTCTTCTTCTGGAACTGACCAGCAAGGAGGCTGCAGGGACGCTGCATCCCGGCCTCGGACCTCAGGAGGGGCCGAGCCAGCTACAGAGGAATCTCTGAATCCACCACCTTTCTCCACATTGAGGTTTATTATCTAATATTACTCATTTTTTCTGTGCCCTGCCAGCGCTCTGCTTGTTAAATAAATAGGTTTTTTCACTTTCATCCAAGAAATTTGTGTCGGTGAAACCTTTCTTCTGGGGAGGAGACGTTCCTTCCAGAGCGCTTCCCCCTAAATTTGTCTCAAAGTGAGACATTGTGGAATTAAGCCCTATGTTATCTATGAACACATAGAACAAAACTGATGCAACTAGCCCTACTCAAAACACCAATAAACAAGCCACAATCTACCCATGCTACCCACAATCTAATTACTTCTAAAGACTCCAAAAGGCTTGAACTATTTGAGGTAGGTCTCTTCTGTCATAAATCTTATATGAGGAGAGGAGTAAAACCCTATCTGGTCAGCCATGCTCATTAACATAGAAGGAAATTGTATCGTATCAAACTCATCTGTTACCGAGGAACTTCAAAAGTACCAACAAGTTACACACAATAAATTGAACCGTTTCCAAAAAATCACTCTTTTCTATGTACTAAAACTAACATCTTTTTCCTGCAAAAAGGTCCCTCAGTGCAAATAGTTGTGTGAATCATTTTGGTGGGACCAAGGCTTCATCCTCTTTTCTCCCACAGCTGCTAACAAAGCAAACCTAACCTTGTACCCTGGAACATCATTGCAGATGGCACTCTCAGCGTAGCCTCTCACCTCTGAAAAACCAAACATTCTTGTTGAGTTTCACAGAATCATAAAATGGTTTGGATTGGAAGGGACCTTTAAGGAACAACTTGTTCCATGGCCTGCCATGGCCAGGGACATTTTCCACTATCCCAGGTTGCTCCAAGCCCCATCCAACCCGGCCTTGGACACTTCCAGGGATTGGGCAGCCACAGCTTCTCTGGGTAGCACATCCTTTCCTAGAAGGACTACACCCTACCTTGGATGATCTATGAGACTTTTCCCATCACCATTATATTCACAGTTATAATGTTCCACTACAAAAAAAAAAAAAAAGTTATCTCAGAGCTCCACAAAGGCCCAGCCCTGTGACAGATGCCGAGCTCTTCCAGGCCCTGCTCTGTTGCAGGATCAAGTCCCACTGAGGACCAGAGGCAATTTATGGTCTCTCCCATGGGGACCATTACCACCACGTAGTGACTAGCACCACATCTTTACTCCCCAGCCAAAACGAAAAATGAGGCACAAGTATTTCTGAGTATCCTTTTTATTTATGTTCCTGAACATGTAAGATTTACTGGCTGGGTGTTAACACTAATAGCCTTGAGAGCTCTCACTCTGTCAATGAATATACCTTCTGTTTTCATATTTTATATAAGCTCTGTGACATATAAACACATACCTTAACACTACTGACTAATAAATATGCTTTTTAACCACTGCAGGAACTATATATGCAAAGGTATGTTTGATAGGCATTAAACAACTTTACAGAAATATTGTTTTAGGTTTTCTTATGTTGAACTACTAACTAATAAAGCAATAAAATAAGTTTGTCAAAGCAGAGCAATATTCCATTAAATCACCAGGTCTTCAAAAAAATTTGGGGGTTCTTAATGCAGGTGCATGTCTGCCTTCACTTGTGAAAGAGAATCTCAATTTCAATACACTCAAAACCTATAGGTACCACTTCTTATCAAATGAAAGCAATCATCTGCAACAGTAAACCATGACAAATATTAAACATAAATAGTAATTTATCATTCCATTATTATAACAAATCAAAAATATATCTTATATTGCTTTGTTATGTATGTGTTCATACTTATTTATACATGTAATGATGGCAGGCACACCAATCTAGTTTTAAGTCATATTCGTAGAATCTCATCAACAGTGCAGGACTTAAGAGAGCACCTAGTTTACTACATAGACTGTTTAATATTATTATTATTATAAATTTATTTTCATTCTAGTTNNNTATTCATTCTAGTTGCGATCTGGATAATGCTACAATATTCCTTTTTCAGGAAAGCTTTAAAAAATTATTTTTGTAAGATGTTTTGAAACTTTTGAACTCTGCATAATACTTCCCACTTGCACTAATTGTTTTTAAAGGGAAATTTAATTTTTAAAAGTGTGTTTTTCTAACTAATGGGAATCTGTGCTAAAGTAAACAATGAGTCCAGCTTGATAGGAATTTTTGCTCTATCTTTACCAAAATAAGGAAGGAAATACATGTAATAGCATGCTGAAATGCATGCAGTAGCAGAATTGTTGAATTTTAAAAAACAATTAGAAGACAATTTTCTACTCCACTTCTCCTGTTTGAAACAGATCATCCTGCCCTGCCTCATTTAATATTAATTGGGTATGTTCTTGTCTTGAGAAGAAAACACAAATGCAGTTCCCTAATCCACTTACATTCTTGTTTCAAATGCATTTACGATTAGCCAGCCTGTCAATAAACTATTGTCCTCACACATCATGTCTGTACAGAAGAATGTTTAAAATAAACTCAAGCCTTTTCAGGATTGTCACCAGCTTTGAACGAAACATTTACATTACATTCAACCCACCTGCCAAGGCAAAACCGAGAAACGTGAAATGGGCACGAAAAGCCAAAGTTTCCACCTCCTTGAGGGATATTAATGAGTAACTTCATGGTTTCAATAAAGTCTTATCTTCCCAGAAGGGAATTACAGAGGCCATCCCTAGCCAGAGAAAATGAATCACTTATTTATTCTTTCCTTGTCTGCTGCACATACATATGTATCACAAGTCTTCCCTGCAACCCAGGACTTTCAAACTCATTGTCCTCAACATCTACTCCCCACTGGTGCAAGAGAAAGAATGAAGGAGAAAAGCAGGGCAGAGACATGAAAGGGACAATGCAGAAGGATATTAAAAACACAGAACAGTCATGACACCTATGTTTAAACCACTGAAAACCAAATTTTAACATTTCTCTTGAAGACAGGGTTACTCCTCACCCTGCCTCGCCCCATCCAAAAAACACTACATAAGAAATATTAAATTGGACTTCATTTCTGTGTTTGTTTTTACTATCACTGCCCCTCAAGCTGTGCAAGGACAGATCTCACTGGTGAAAAAAAATTAGTAAGGGTGCTACATTTGAGTTTGGCAGGTGTTTATAAAATAAACATTACTCCTCCCATGGGGGAGAAAGTCAAATTCATCCCCAGGCAAGCTGCTGTCTGACAAACAAAGTTTCTAAGTGTCAAAATTTCCTACTGGGACTTTAGCATTTACAGTAACAAAACAAAACAGAAAAAAAGCTACAGATCTGTATTCACTTTCTCCAAAAAACCCTTAACCAGAATGAAACCCTGGACATGACGTGAGTGAAACTGTAATGGTGACACTGTGCTGTATTTAAGCAATTCTTTGAGAAATAAGAACATGAAGCAAACAATGGAAACAAAACATAAATCAGATGAAGTCCCAACACCTACAGTTACAGGGCTGTCCACAAATTAATACCTTTTCACGTTTGTTATCTGAGTGCATATACCAATTCAGAATGCACTTATTATTATAATTTGATTAACATGGACTTATTTGAATTGAAACAGTCACTTGTCAGCATTTCAGAAAATGCACTTAATAGGGAAAGTGCTAAATTTTGCTAAAATAAGATGGCCTAACAGTTGCTCCATTGCATTCTTGCATAGCACTTCTGCTACCAAAAACTATCTTGTCAGCACAAAAATTGTAGCTGTCCAAATAAACAACAAAATTAATTATGTCTCCAAAAAAATGTAGGTAGGGTCTCGTTATTCAGACTTATATACATGGGCACATACCATGTCTATTCATGGAATAAACTACAGATGAATAATCCATACACAAATTAATGTTAACTTCTATATTGCAGCCCAAGGACTCACAAGTAAGGGCTTGTGGGGAGAAGAATTTAATTCAAATATATGTCTCAAGTGACAATAAAAAGGATATAAAGTGCTTAGAATCAACAAATAACTTATCCACTGTACTCAGGGACATAATTTGCCAGATCTGGATTTAGCTGTCATTACAACTTTTGCTTTCAAAAGCAAAACAAAGTGATGTTATTTTCCTGTTTAATTTTATTCATGTTATATAGAATGCAGTAAAACTCGTCATGCCAGAGGATTTGCAAAGGGATGATGTGAAGATTAATTACTGGCTGCTCATAAAGCATCCTGCCTGTGGAAAGCCCCATGTGTAAAAATGACCTTGTTATCAAAGCTGTTGAGTGTTCCCAACGCTCACTTTCGATGGACAGAATGGATATTTTTTCTACAGCTCTTGAAAACCAAATTAGTTACATTCAAATATCTACCTCCAGTTTGAGGAGGTTTTGGCATTGTGCCTGTACCCCATTTTTCCAGGGGGTGGGGCCTAAACTACCACGGATTTCGCTAAAATCTCATCTTTCCAGCTTGAAACAAAAAAGACTAAAATGTAGCTATCATAGAACCAGTGCCTGAAAGATTCCTGCTAAACCTACCCACACCGTCAGGCAACAAGTGAATGCAGATCTCATCCTTTTGCCCTAATAACCCCCTGGAAACCAAAGACACTACTTGAAACAATAAAGCACAGATATTTCTGTGAACAAAGGTATTTGTAGGGTGAGTTAGCACTGGGAAAAAATAAGGCACAAGACCAAGCATGAAGAGCACTGCTCAACAAAATGGAGCCTGCAAAGCTACGCACAAAGCTTTAGTGTATCTTCTTGCTATTTATATACATAAAATAATTAGGAATGAGAACACCTCAACATTAATTAAAGCATAATCCCATCGGACTTCAGAAATCTTTTCAGAGATGGTTTCTCTGGTGACAGCTTTGCCAGTGAGCAGAGTTTGACGGGTCCTGTACAAATACAACTTCATGCCTGGTATCGCCACATTGCAGAGAACAACATCTGAAGTGTGATCATGCCTCTCTCTACCAGTATCCTCCTCCTCGGCTTAGAAATAATCAGCTATGGATACTGCCAGGAAAATGCCTCATCTCCGCTAATATTCAACTCCCCCTCTACAATGGTGGTATCTTAACAAAATGAAGAACTGCAAAAACTCCTCGTGTTCCTGCTTTTCAGGGGTTTTCTCCAGCAGTGCTCAACCAAATCTTCCTTCTCCTTTTAGACAGTAGTTCTATCAAAGAAAGAAAATATTCCCTTGGAAACATCCTCGAGAGCCCAGTGGAAATGGCAAAGCAGAGATGTCATTGTGGCACAAAAAAGAGCTCTGTGAGAACAGGCAGCTGGCCTACCTGAAGGTTAAAGTCGCTCCCCCTGAAAACCTGCTCTGAATACTTCAGAGCAGAACATGATGTAGGAGAGACATTTACACACTCTATGTCTGTGTACCGAAGTGTGAAAAAATTCAACCTCCGAGCACAGCACAGGCTGGATGAAATCCATTGAAATACACCATTAACAGAAATCTACACAAAAGCCAATCCACTCTCTCGTATCAGTGTCCTATAGGAAGGCCAGGATGAAGCCATTGAGAAAAATGAGACATTTACATATAAATCAAAAAAAGACAGGATCCAAGTATCGACTGATTAAAGATCAGTGTAAAATATGTTTTGTTAATCACTTATTAGATAAAATCTGTCTGTAATCACTCTATGTACTCCACAAATATTCAAATAATATTAGCCATGCAATTTTAAGTTGGATATGAAAATCTAAATCATATTTTTCAAGACTGTATTGGTCTATTGTACATCTTCTGTAACGCTGATATAACCACCTCGCATTTTTCTCTTGCATCATTTTCCAGCAGGAAGAAAACCCTGAAGGAATCTCCATATTTTCCAATCACATTGCCTGTATCTGGGCAGGTTATGTGATCGCCAAACCAGAGCCCCCAGAGCAGGCCTGAACCACAGCGAAGTCGGCGCACAACCCGAGCCTTCGCTCTCGAATTAAAAGCATCCTCCACCTCCCTAACCTCCAACTTGGCCAAGGTGCCAGCAGGTATCTGCCGACTTTGGTTTCGGATAGAAAGGGCTCAGAGTAGTAATTCTGTGTCGAGGTCATGGTGAGAAGGAAGGAATTTTTTTTTAAAAAGGGAAAAAAAAAAACCAACAACAATAATAGCAACAATAATACTAGCCTTGCTCGGAAAATAAGAAAAAACAACAACGAAACTGCAAAAATAAACATCCATAGGATTACAAACAAGAGGAAAAAAAAATCCTTTCAGGATTTTCGCCGGCATTCCGGGACCCAGTCGAGCCGATTCCCCCCCCTCGCCCTGCGGCGGCCCCGGGGGTCCCCGGCAGCTCGGGCCGCTCGGGGACAGGAGGGCGCGGGCATCCCCCGGCCCCGCGCACCGCAGATCCCCGCGGCCGCTCCGTGTCCGCCCCCGCGCCGGGGCCGCTGCACCCGGGCGGGCTCTTACCGTGGCCGAAGCGACGCTGTTGTCCGCCAGGGTCAAGTGGTGCGGCTCCCACCGCCGCAGGAACTTGGAGGTGAGGATCTTGCTGAGAAACGTCCGAGGGTGCCGGATGACACACACCTGGATGTCCCCCTCCTGCAGCAGCTTGTACCTCATGCCGTTGCAGTGGAGCAGGGCTCTCCGGCACGGCGCGGCACCCATTTTATTCCCCTCGGGAGCGGACATCTCGCCCAGCAGCGGCTTGCTCTCCTCGGGCTGCCTGCGGTCGCTGCCCCCGCCGGAGCCGCCGGTGCGATCCATGGCAGCCCCGCGGGCCGGGTCGGGGGGGGCGCTCGGCCGCCCGCGGGGGCCGGGCTCT
>VZRF01012741.1:2387972-2417526 GCA_013396875.1 Vireo altiloquus | reverse complement strand
AAAAAAAAAATCCAACCCCACGGGGAAAAAAAAAAAAAAATTGCACGTTGGAGAAAAAAGAAAAAAAAAATAAACAACAACAAAACCTGTCGGGGAAGATGGGGGTAGGGGCTGAGCCGCACCGAGGGGACAAGGGGGAAAGGGAAGCGATAAAATCCTTATTCAAACTTCCCAATCCGCCCCCGGCGGGTCACNATGTGGGTGCGGGTGCGCGCCCGTGGGTGCGGGTGCGGGCGCGAGCGTGTGTGTATGTATGTGCCTGCCGCTGTGTGTGCGTGTCTGTGTGTGCGGGTCCCCACGCGCGCCGCCGCCGCCGCGGCAGGAGGAGGAGGCGGCGAGAGCAGCGGGCGCTGCCGACACAGCCCCTCTGCCGGAGCGGCTCCGCGCGCCGCGATTGGCCCCGCCGCCGTCACGTGCCGCCCTGCCTGACGTCAATGGCCGCGGAGCCGCTCCGGGCAGCGGCGGCCGCGGGAGGTGCGCGGGAAGCGCCGCGCCCCTCGCAGAATCCCGGGATCGTTTCGGGCTGGAAAAGACCTCTGAGATCATCGGGTCCAGCCTGTGACTGAACACCACCTCGTCAAGCGGACCGCGGCACCGAGTGCCATGTCCTGGCTTTTCCTTAAACACCTCCAGGGACGGCGATTCCAGCTCCTCCCTGGGCAGCCCGTTCCGATGTCTAATCGCCCTTTTTGAGAAGAAATCCCTCCTAACGTCCAACCTACACCTCCCCCCTAGCGCGGCTCATCGAGGCATGAGGCTGGGCAGGGTTGGAGGTGTGCGGGCACCGCCAGGCCCCGCCGCCGTGAGGGGAACCCCCGGGTGGAACCTGAGGGAAGGGGGAGACTCTGCAGTCAGTGTCCCTCTCTTGCAGCCCTTGCGCTGGCAGGAGCCCGGGCAGGAGGCAGGGCTGTGACCACCTCTCTGTGTAAGCGACAAATCATCGCAGGTTGAGTTTTGAGCATCCTCACTCCAGCGTTAAGCTCTTGTACAACCACTGCAGAGGATGGCCAAGGAAACCCGTGCCAGGCTGCTAGCACTTCAGCAATGATATTCCCTTTCCTCTGGCTTTATGGGGAAACTGGGAACGGCTGCGCTCCCCAATGCGCCAGCCCTTGGAAGTCCAGGAAGAGCAGCACCTTCTCATACCGTCCTGAGCGGGGGCTGGAGTGTCCTCCAATCATCCGTGAAGCAGCACGATCGTTTATCAAAAAGAAAGAAAGAAAGCAATGAAAAAAACACCTCCCTTCTAAGCCCTCTAGACCGCTTAACAGCTGAGGGATGCTGTGTGCAATATGGATGCCGTGCCCATTGATACTCGCTTTTTCCTCAGTGGTAGAACTCAGATCTTGTTTCCAATTTCCTCATTTGCACAACCAGGTTAGGACCAATTAAAAATACATTTTATCTGATACATGCACATGCCATTGAACTGTGGGACCCCTCACAATGAATATTACCAAGGTCCAGAATTTAGAAGGAATTTACAGGGCAGTTTCAGTTTGTGCTTGCAACATATTCAGAGAAAGTAGAAACCTTTATACTTGAAATACTTAAAAGTTTACCCCAGCTCTGATTGAGGGAGGTTGGGAGAGGGTCTGCTCTGTGATGAGCTGATTATTCCAGAGTGTGTGCTCTGACTGGGTTTCTGGTGGCATCTCCCCATGCAATAGTTCTCGGATAGGTCACCATACCAAGAGAGGTGTCAGCAGTTGCAGGCAGCGTCACCAGTCCGCCCCAGAGAAAGCTCTTTCATCTGATCTATTCGCATCACGAGTCACACACAGATTATCTGCTGGAGAGGCAAGCTGCTGCTGGAAGGGCTTGGGAGCCTTTGCCATAAAACCTTTTGTAGTGGCTGCTGTCAAAGACAATACATGATCAGCTGGACCACAATTACAGCGAGCATGTCCATCACGTGTGTTGTTACAGAGCTGTTGTGTTGAAATAGGCTTGCATTGGACAGGAGAATTGCTGTCTAAACACTTTAAGAAAGGAAGGTTTTTTAACCTATCAATTACTAGCAAATTTGAGGGACAGTTTTGTTGCATGTCAGCATCAAAATTATTTCTAAAAAGCAAGGAAATATCCAGAGTACTCCCAAGTACCCAGTTGATAAAATGATGCATAATTATGCAACTTGCCAAAGGTTAGAAGAAAGCCACTCATTTAATGACATGAATAATACAACCAACAGGAAGACAAAAATATCTTTTATAGAGGTTCAAATTGTCAGTATCTCATAGTCCTCGTAATCATTTACCTCCTGAACTTAAAGTGACTGGTCATTGTGCAGTAAACATTACAAGTGGTTCCCATAGAGTTTTGTACACCATATACTGCAAGAGGTGAGTGACTCAGGCATTTACCCTGAAATAAACCCAGATCTACACATACCTATAAATATGCGTGGAACTGCAATAAAAATAATCATAAAAAATACTTGCAAACCAAAGTAGAAAAGGACAGCTTTGTTTTGATGCAAGTTTTTGCTGCAGGAACTGTCTGTTTCCAGGAGTTCATAGGGTGCCTGGTACAAGGGAGACCTGTTCTTGTTTGACCCGAGGCACTGTTCTGGTACAAACGATAATCATGTCGATAGTAGGATTTTTCGCATACACTCACCTGCACCAGCACTTCACTCAGAAATACAACCACTGGGACTATTCCAGTGCAAACCTGTGCAAATAAACCACCTGCTCAAACTGCTGCTTTAAATCTACTACAGTTGTCCTCTCTGAGAGTTGCTCGACAACGGGAGGATGTTATATAACAGCCTGGTGTCCTTAAGTGAATTTCCTGGCAAATTAGAGCAGATGTTTTCCACTTGTGTTCCATGGAAGGCAGCAAAAAATCAAGGCTGGTCTATAGCAGTCTACCCATGAGTTACCTGTAAGGACTCAAGCCTGGAAATCCACCATTCCAAAGTGTTGAAATCCACTGAGACACTGCAAAAGCTACTCCTAGCAACTACCTGTCAAGGACAGAGGTCCAACTCCTCCGACGTGCTGTGCATTTGCAGCTCCCCCTGAATCCTCACTCTCAGGCTGCAGGTGTTCTTCTCTCTGAAGTAAACTCAGCACAGCACGATAAGATCAAGGTATGAAATCTCACATTGCCTGCCAGAACGGGGCAACCCAAAACCCTGTCTAGACAAGTGAAATTGGAACAGGCTGCTGGCTGCCCAGCTCGCCGAAACACACATTAGCCATCTAACCCTCAGTAAATAGCCGGTATGTGACCCAGGGCTGAACACATTAAAATTAACACCCTTCCTCATATCTCCTATCAATTATAGCAAACAGAAGTTGGATCAGCTGCAGTCCTGGCTTTTTTTGCTCTTCCAGACTTCCTCTTCTGGCTCCATGCAGCACAACAGACATCTCAGGTATACATGCTTGGCAGTGTTTCAAGGTGGTGTTTGGGGAATTGCTGCATGTTTTCTTTTTTCCCCCCAAATGAACAAATCCAACCAGAAACTTATTGTGAATATGAGACAATAATTCATTTAAGTAATAAACACTGAGCAAATAATTCATAATAAAAAGCACGTCAGAGAAAATGTACCTCTAGCTACTCACAAGGTGCTTCTGGGCATGATAGCAGTTTTGAATAATTCAAGAATTTATGAGGTTTTCCATGAAATACTTCATTTCTGTGCTACAAAAGAAACACAATCTCTGGAAATGGAAATTGAATGGTTTATTTATTATTGGTGATACTACTACCAAGTAGAAGCTCCTTTAAGTCAGGCCCTCTAGGTACAGGTCAAATTTGAAGAAGGAAGGAGATGGAGAGAGATTTGTTCTACTGTGCAGAAATATCACTGCAATTGGACCGAAACAAGAGTAGCGCTTGCAAGAGAGACAACATGAGCATTCTTGCTGTGAGCAGAGGTAAAGATGTCTTCTCCAGAAGAGAGGACATTGGCAGAAGGGCAATTCAGACCCACCTGCCAGTTCTGTACCCTTCTCCTGGACTCTGCCCTTTCCTTTGCACTTCTTTGTATCTTGCCCTCTTTTATTATTCACTGCCATTTCATAATAGGCTTTGTAAACAGAAGCATCGCTTCCTGAAAGAGTCTGTAGCCTGGAAACCTGGGATATACCCACCATGGATACACCCACTGTAGGTAAACCTACCAGTTTAAAGGAGATAAGACTTCTGGGTCAGCAACAGATTTTTTTTTTCCCCTTTTCCAAAACCAATTCAGTTGTGACATATATTATTCAGAATATTCATCTGCTCAGTTGAGTGTCAGTGAAACCAGGAAAGCTCATGAACACAATCATTTGCAAATACCTGGGATTCCAGTCTTAAGACAAAACTGCCACTTTTTACACATTTCCAGCATTTGGTCTCTTGTAGATCTACTCTCAGTTCCATCAGGTGTTCTGCAGAGGTCATTTCTGGATGCGAAAACAGAAGCACTCTCCTGACATACCTTCTTAAGCTCAGTAACACCCACCTACAGCCATGTCTTAAATGAAATATGATACTCTGAAGGAGAAGAAAGCACCAATTTGTGTTGAGTGCTCAGTGCCACTAGCACAGGTTTCATAGTGGTGAGGGGCTTGGAACATCCATGAGAAAACACTTGAGATGCCAAAACCTATGCAGGAAAAAACTATTGACTAAAGTCACCTTGTCTGAGTGTAAATCCATGCAGTGGATGACAACCTGACAAGCTGTGAGGGAACTAACAGAGCAGCTGTGGCAAGGGCCAGAATTAAATGCCTCAACAGGAGATGTCCTGACCACTGTCCCCACAGGGGCTTTGCAGGATTTGTAGTATGCTTTAAAAGAGAAAACAAGAAAAAGGAATAATAATCACTTACTACACTATTAATTACTCCTGGTTCATTTTACAGTGTTACGACATTAACACATGACTTGACAAACTCTTTCCCCAGTCAATCAAAGAGGGAAGAAAAGATAAATCTCCTTTTACTGTCTCTCACTCAAATTTTATGTCAGAGGCTCTAAGGGCTTACCACAATCATGCTTTCTGTTACCAAAAATACCCAAAATCTTTTCTCTTCTCTGCTTAACACATCCCTGGTTGCTGTCTCTTCAGAGATGTGAGATACAGTTTTTCCAAGCAGAGCAGCAAGGACCAGGAATTCCCAAATTGTATTCAATATCCGTTTAGACTCTTACACAGCAGCTGTTCCTCTCATGTTTGAATCCTTGATGCATATTAGAGATAATGGAGCTTTCTTCCCTTATTCACAGAGGTGCTGCCTGGATTATGGAATTCATTAGTCAATGCTTGCAAATTGCCACTGTTGACTCAGAGCAAATTCCTGCTATCAGACTCACTAGTCAGCTCATTTTCATAACAATGCTGCATTGTTAAAAAATACTTTTAAACCACTCTTTGGTGAAACTGGGGACTACAACATATTCAAGCGAACACCTAAAACATCAAAGAGATGCTGTATCAGTAATGCTAAAAGTCCTGCATTTGAAGTGTGTTTAAATTAATCAGCGTGAGGGTGATGGTGTTAAGAGGATTCAGTAAGTCATAAAACTTTGGGCAACTGAATTGCTTCCCAAAAAGGGTGCCACACTTTTAAACCTAAATAGATGAAGATTAAAGAAACCCACCCTGTAAGAAATAGCTGTCCCTGAGGAAAGGAAGGACTTGATTAGGGCACCATTGATCACAGGCGCATAAAATAAAGATTGGATTTGCAAGGAGCTCTTTCTTTTCCCCAAATTTCTCATTACCCCCTCCTGAGACTAACAGTGAATCTGAAAGACACCTCACAGAGGAGTAGTAAGTGGGAAATCAGACTCTGCTGAGAACTTGCAATTCTCTGACATCCCTGATATTCAGATTTCTACTCTTCTCCAAATTACTCAGTCACTGGGTTCTTGCTTCCCCAGCCGATGCACATTACAGCACAGGGCTGACTGCGAGCTGTGCAGACCCTGGGGACAAACATATCTTTGATTCTGCTCTGACATAATGCACACTCTTGAGTGCATGATGCAGAAATACTTTTTTTTCTGCCTGTCATCATCAGATGCTCTGATGTAGGGGGATGTAGGATGAAGCTGGTGGTGCCAATTGCTAGAAGGAGCCTGCCATCTGCTGATCTGAGCAGCACTCCAGTCTGACTTTTCCCAGATCTGATTTAGTAGGATGAAACACTATACAAAGTAGGTTAAATGTATCTGAAATGAAGCAGTATTAACAGAGCTTCAGTGGTGAAGAGGTTTATTGAAGTGGAAAGAGGAAGTCCCACCTCTTACAATATCAGGTCTAAATCTGCATTGGACAAATAGAAATAAAGAGGCAACTAAAATAAATGAATTCGTCAGTAGGAAAGATATAAGCAGAAGACACAGAGATGAAAGAGCCTGAAATTTCTTTTTTTGCTTTGCTGCTCCCAACCAGATAGTGCAGCTAAGGTATTCCTCACCTTCACTCTTCCAACTTACAGCAGTCCTAAATGTCTTCTCTATGGTGTTCTTCCAGGGCCACCCACATGTCCAGACACAGAAAAACCTTGGAAAAAAGTGAGCTCCCATCAGACAGCCATCTCCATTTACTTTCATTCTTATTGTCATCAGGATGTATGTAAAAAATATCATTTGGCAAGACACAGTGAAAAGTCACCAGTTCCATTACACAGTTTGCATTATTGTTCCCACCTCTAGCTGATATTTCCTATTTCATCAATAGATTACATCCTACCAGTCACTCCAAGCTGCTAGTGCTCATCAGTTTGAAATTATCTATTTAGCTCTTGACACATAACATCACTGTAACACAACCAAGCATAAAAAGTCAAAGGGAAATGTGGGGTATGATGCAGAGCTCTGAGCTTGTCACAATAAGCTGAAGTTTCCCCAAAACAGAGGAAGAACAGCTAAGAAAGAAAAAAGTAGTCCCCAGATTAGGGAAGTGTATCTTCTCTCACTGAACCAACACATGGGGGAAGTGAAATTAGAAGTGGATTAAATGCTGAAAGTCTTGGATTATTTTTTTAAAAGACCAAGAGGAGGAAAAAAAAAACAGAGTAGGTTAAAAGCATCAAGTATTAGCAGGATTAGTATCACAGGTTCTCTGGTGAAGAGGTGTCATAGAAAGAGAAGATAAAACATCTTAAATTACTGTTTTTATTATGAAATTCCTGTGCTACAATTGCTTCAAAACAATGTTACACAAAGGGCAGCTGAAACTCTCCCACTTGTCCAGAGTCCTTTCCTTACCTTAATATGAGCTGGGCTATAAAGGAAAGTATAAACTCCCATCTGATGATAATGCACATCATCCAGTGCTGGAGGCTTTGTTGTGCTAAGAACACTGTAAGTACATCTAACACAGACCCTGCCCTAAGAAGTCTAAGCAAACAAATACAAAGCACAGAGAGGTGCATTCATTTAATGTGTTATCTTTCATGGTTATAGATTCACAGATCCAGCTGAAGGAACACTTTGGTAATTACATACCTTGTCATTTTTACCTGCCCATCAGCAGAGCATAGATTATTTCTTGAAAGTGTAACATCCTTGAAGGCCTTACAATCCAAAAGGCAACAGAAAATAGAGAAACAGCAGTCATTTGCTTAGGACAGTCCCCAGGTGAAATGCAACAGAGCAAGAAGATGACAAATCCAGAGAATTCTCTGAAAAGAACAGATGGTCAGCAATGGACAGACTGTACCATATACCTAGAAGAAATGCATCACACATCATAACCAATAAAAATCCCAAACAAAACAAACACACAAAAATTCCTCCATACCAAACAACAACAAAAATCATGGCTGTAACTTTGGTAGTGGTTAAGGCTGCAGCTGACCATCAAAATCAGAGTTTCTGAGCTACTACAACATTGCAAAATGGAGGTGTTTTCCATGATATATAAATTTCTTCCAGTATATAAGGCTACTTTTTCAGAACATGAAAAAGATAAGCTGAAAAGAGTACATTTGGATTAAGCTCTTCACTAATGCTGTAGAAAGCTTTAAGATAAAAATGCAGAAGACACTGCAGGAAAACAGCAGCTATCCAGCACCAGTTCTGGAGCCTCTAGTAAGACCTTGAGAGCATTAGGGATGGTTCAGCTGTTGCTGCAAAACATCTTGTGGATTGGTTAACTCCACCAGCAAATTGCACCAGGGCAGATATCAATTTCCATCTGTTTACCACAGCCACACAGGTGATGGGAGCAAAGGGAGTGGATGCAACGTGGGTAGCGTGGAGCAGGGCTGGGTTATCATTATCAACAGCAGGAGAATAAAGGCATTCTGTGTGTTCCAGACCTTGTTTGTGAGTGCAGGCAGCCAGGGTTTGGCCTCTTGTTTGTCCCGCAGTCAAGAGCAAAGATCATTACAGTCCTAAAAGCTATCTGAATTTGAACAGTGAAACAAGAACTGAAGAAAATGTTGGGTGAAATTAGCAGGACTGGGGCAGTGGGTAGGAAGGTGTAAGCAGGGATGATGGGGCCAAGTTATCATGTTTAGAGGCCTCATAGTATGTAACTTATTCCTCACTATAACCATATTACAGGCGAGTCCCATGATTCAAGGTCATCTAAGAAAATTACAGTTACCTTATCAGTAGTTTTTAATGACAAATCCTGCATGTGGGCCTGAAAAGAGAGACATTTGGCCACTTAATTCATGCAGTTGTTTCAGTTGACTTACATCTATGGCTAAAATGCCTCCTTAATTGGGTGTGGGAGCTAATGCTCCATACTCTGAGGATGATGGGCATTCAAGGAAAAGTGTATTTAATAGATTAAGAGCTGTGTAGCTGGCTTCTGGGAATTTCCTGTGACTGTACACGGGGAATTCAGTATGCTCTCATGTCTTTGAACAGGAGAAAAGGAAGACAGGGCTGTCCAGAGCAGTCAAAAGTGGGAGTTTAGGGATGCAAATTCCAGGAACCATTCCTTGCCTGGGAACAGGGGATGATTTTGGGAAGGACTGCTGTGCTGCTTTCACACTGATTTTTGATTATGAATGTGTATGGGTTTGCACTTGCTATGCAGCAGTAGTTGACCTTTCCTAGGACAAGCCAATTTGTCTGCAAGAGTGAATAAAGAGATATTATCACCTTTAATATCTGCTGCTGCTGCTGCTGCCACTGCTTTTCCAAAATACTCTCCTGTGGGCATTAAAGTGATGTTTTCATTTATCCACCAATAAAAACGCAGCCCTAACCCATCTGCCTGTCCCTGTGTGTATATATCTGGGTAATTTAATAAATGCTTCTGGGTGTTGATTTACGTCATTGTATCTGTATATAAGCTTGCCTCTGTGAGCATGCTGCTGGTTGTCTCTGAGCATTCATTGTCTGCCTTGTGTGTGTATGTCTGTGTGTCTGAATGTGGTTTTGTTTAAAATTTTTCCCTAGAAAAAACAAGATGTTTCATGAGGTTGTTCGTTAAAACCAAGGGAAGGAAGGAGGAGACAGTAAGGGATAATTTAGAAAGAAAAAGGGGTAGATTTGGCTAAGTTAATCATCTGCCTCAGTCTTCTCCAGAGGAGATGGGGGAGTTCATTCCAGACATTAAAATGTCTCAGGGGAGGATCGTATAGATCATGCTGGAAGAGAAATGGAAAGAGTAAATTATCCAAAGGCTCAGAAAGTAACAGAGCCAGATGTCATCTGATCCCAAAGCAAGGATAAAAACAGGGAGAGAGAACCTTCACAAGATGTGCCCAGGATTCCCTGAGAAACTGTGGGTAGAGATAAGGAAAATGATTTCTAACTGCTAGCAGTGCGTTAGATTTCTAGGACAGCAGATTAATTTGGAACCCATGCTCTGGTTCCTGCTGTAATTCCGGCTCACAGGGAAAGGTATTACTTTGAGTCAGAACGCAGAACAAAGGAACATTAAAATGGAAGTAAATGCAATGTTTCCCAACATGCCAGCATCCTCTGAAAAATAAATCTGAATAATTGCCCAGGAACACTTTCATAACACAATTCTCCTCAAACCAACAGCAGAAGGGGTCGGATGGATTTTCCAGCTCTGGTGCCCAGATCACTTTGCACACACAGCTTGTTTTCCTGCACTTAATCATGGGCCTGACTCACCACCCCTTCTCTGCACTATTCACTATTCTCCCAGTTCAGCTGCAGAGTAAACAACTGAACCAGCAGCACCTCACCAGAGGAAACACAGGGAAGCAGCAGTGGCCCTGTCCACACTCTGTGACATCCTCTGTTTCAAACAAGAGGAAGGTAATTCCTGTTTTGGAAGCCATTACACATCCTAAGACCACAGAACCATCATGGTATAGCAGAACCAGAAGTTTTCAGAGTTGGTAGCCAGCCAGGTATTCCAAGGACAGCAATGTGCCATACCAGCTCGTAGTGGCCCTTGTCAGGCAGACACTGTGAGCACAACAGTGTTTGTACATGCAAGTGCTGGGTTTGTTACCTACGTCCTCCATGACATTTTGGCTGCAATCCAGTACAGTTCCCATGGAATACCTGGGACGTTTTCTGTATATCCTTTGTTTGCAGAGGGACTCCCACGCAGCACAACTCTTCCCTGTAGCGCTGTTAAACACAAGTAACATCAGCTCTGATTGCTGCATACATTTCCTAGAAGAGGTAAAATGACTGAGGAAATTAGAACTTGTATTCCCACATATAATCCTTCAAATGAAAACTACCTAATGGAACTATTTTCTGCAACAAAATAATATCATTTTTCTTACAGAGAAAAGCATGACTCAGATCTTGAGACACTTGGACACTTACAAACTAGCTTCCCTATAGGAATTCCTACTAAATTCATAAGCCTTTGATGATCTTGTTCACACTTGTTCTCTTCAGGAAGTTTTCCCCATATTTCCAGACATCTTTCCCCTAACTACCATCCTCCCTAAAGTCATTTCTTTCCACAGCACACTACAGCAGCCCCTACATCTTTCCCCAGCCCCCTACATTTTTCTCCATCCTGTCTGGGGTGCAGGTGGTGACCCTTCTGCAGGGGCCAGCAGAGCCCCCAGCCCAGCCCATCCAACCCACGCGGCCATTCCGGCCCTTTGCTCCGTGCCTTACGAGGGGATGTGTCAGCCAGGGCTATTGTTTGGAACAGGAAGCAAGTTTGGCTGCCTCTGTAATTTAGATTGTAGGCAATAAGCAGGGGTGTGGTGTGCAAAGCAAACAAGGCAGGATCAACAGCTCTTTTCACTTCTGGACGAGGAATTGGTCCGGTGGTGGCCCACAGGATCCTATCCCGTATTGGCTACGGCTTCTCCTCGTGACCACAGCCAGGAGTGAAAAACCAGAGTGTCCTCCAGGCTTTCAACTGGAGAGTGAAGATAAAAGTCCAGGCCCCATGTTCTGACAGAACTTTATGAGCTAAACATCTTGAAATGAGATTATGAGAGAAAATTAAGAACAGTCTTCTCCTTTCAATAGGTCTTTAAAAACAATAACCAGGCTTTACTGTAAATTCATTTATTTTCCCTCAGTGTGCCAATTCCCAAGCTGATATCTCCTCTGTGTACCAGGAATATATATAGATCTAAATGTGGCAAGAAGACAGAAAGATTTTATTTATTTTGCGTAAGGACAGCAATGTGGGGAGTTCTTTTTTCCAGGAAAAACTCACATCAGAGAGTGAGTTACACATCTTGTTAAAGAAATACTATGAGGTAAATAAAATCCAAATTATATTTAGCTCATAGGAGGTGACAAATACTAGTCAGGTTGACTATTGCCTTGCTGGAAGTCAGTCAAAAACCACTGTCAAATAAAGCATGAAAATAGAGAAAATAGAAGTGTCTGTATTCTTGCATTTGCTAAAGTGAGCAACTTTCTGCTGTTTATTGCCAGCATTTTTTTAAAACTAGTTGTGAATACAAGAAAAGGTACTTAAAGTCAAATCCTGGCCTGCATTCTGCTGAAATCACCTAAACTGCCTGGTTTGGATCTCCAGAACAGTCTGAAAACCCCTCACTCTGTGCTTAGGATCACCAGTGGCAAACACAAAACCTGTGTCCTTTGTCACCGCCGCTGTGGCACCACCAGCGTCCTTCTGTGCCTTACCAGGGACAAGTGTCCACGTCACTCCCCACTGCAGCAGCTACGGATAGGGCAGGCTGCATGAAACAGGGGCAAACAGAGGAAATTTGGGGGTTTCCTTGGAAAAACCCAAGGCTGTGACAAAGCAGGCCTAGGCGTCAGTGTGGCAGCGTGCATTAGCTCAGAGTAAACTCAGAGCAAGCAAGAGGCATTCAGATCCCTGCATCCAGACATTCATTTAATCCATAAGACTTCTCATGCAGGGCTCAGCTTTGTGGGGATGCCCTAGATCCATCCAGTGATCAAACATGCTCTAATTTGCTCCCAAGGCAGAAGTGCCTCCTCTCACTGAGCACTCCTTACCCTCTCACAGCTCCCTTCTGGGTCAGCCCTCCCCACAGGCGAGTGGGTGCAGGAGGATCATCATTTTTTCCTGGCACAGCAGCTAATCCACCCAGCCTGACTGCAGAGAGATAGCTGGCTGTTTGGGAAGCAGTACCATGTGGGGGAAGGTTTTTTAACCTATTCTTGCCTTGTTCTGTGTGAGGAAGCCACAAACTCTCTCTCGTAGAGGCAGCTGATAAGAGTTGCCACCTTTGTTCAGTGTAAGAGCAGAAAGGACACCTAACCAGAGCAACTGGAATGTAACTTCAGGAGTTAATAAAATTTTTAAGCAGTCATTTATGTGCATTCATTCTATCAAATGAATGTATAATTACCAAAAGACTCCCCCACCTTTTCTTGGTTGTTGGGGTTATTAAGTGAAAGCAAAGGCTTAAGCTGCTTGCCTGAGATAAAAGGGCCTGCAGAAAGCTGCCTGCATGTCCTTAGACCTTGCTATGTTAACAGTCACTGTCTGCAGTCAGAGTTCCTTCCTTGAGCACTGTGAAGCCTTGAGGGGACACCGCCTTTGCCTAGAGATAGATTTTGGGTGAGATTTTGGAAGAAAGGTTTGCATACAAGTAGCAGTCTGATCACCACTGGAATGCTGGTTTCCTGCCAGACACACACAGAGGTTTTGTGACCCCATGTTCTTTTACAAAAGACAAGTGACCTGCAAAACCCCAGCGTTCCATATCTCAAAGTGGTGAGGCAATACAACGTACATAACAATAATGACTCACTGGGAAACAGAAGGATCAAACTCCAGGGATCTCCTCCTCAGCACAGACCTGCAAATACACTGGAATAATTTGCATTCCACAGCTTGCCTTGCAGAATCCACAGATAAAAATCAGGCTTGGCATGGCTAGGATATCTGAGCAATATTTAGCAGCAGAACAATGAGCCAGCTGGGAAAGCATGTACTTATCCAAATTCAAGTGGGCAAGTAATTTTGGGCAATGTGGTTACTTAGGGATTGCCTGCACAGGGAAGTTGGGACGAAGCAAACTAAGGTTTGAATGCACAGCATGTAAACCCATTCCAGAAAACAGTGGTGTAAACAGCCCAGTTGTTCTCAGGGTAGTGCATGAGAAATGCCTGTGATTTTTTTGGTGGTACCAGAGCAGAGGTCCCCAAATACCTGGGGAGCTGACACAGCTGCTTCTTTCTTCTGCCTGTGGCCTGACACCCTGGCTTTGAGCAGTGACTGGAGAGTTGCCTGTTCCCTCACTTCTTGCAGAAGTTACTGCCTCTGTAACAGGAACCAGAAAAGCCAACCCCCCTCAGCTCTTCAATCCTTCCAGCCTCTCTTTGCTGGCATAATTATATGCAGTGATGTGAAAGCTACACCAAAGTTGAGGTGAAAAAGCAAGACAAAAGTAGCCTGCACAAATCTCTCAGTGTAAGTATGGAGATTCAGGTCCTATTATTTAGGGCTCAGGTTATAAATCACAACCAACCACTCTTCATTCCCAAAAGTCATAGGTCTGGGTGACACCTCAGTCTCCTCCAGCACGGCAACATCCAGCGGTGATCTCGGGGGAAGCAAAGACAGAGGCAGTCCCAGGGGTGGTTCCTGATGGTTTGTAGGTACAACTCCCTTCTAAGTGGAAGGAAAAAAAATGAAAGAAAGGAAGAAAAGACTTGAATAGTGTCTAGGAGGAGCCGCAGAAGGGGAGCAGACCCCACCAGATGTACGCAGATCTAAAAGCCCTGATCAGACTTCCCTGACCCATCAGACACATGACCTGACTTGCTAATACTGAAAGAGCATCAGAGGAAGTGGGATTTGGCACCGTGTGGGAGCAGTGGGGAGCAGGATGTGCTCGGTCCATAGTACATGACCAAGGCCATGTGTGTTTTCAACACCTTGGCACCCCTGGGAAGCTGTAGCCCCAGCTGTGTTAGCTCTGGGTGCAGGCTGGGCTTGGCCAGCACCACCTGCCAGCACCAAAGGCAAGGAGCATGTGGGATTCTCCTGCCCTGCCCATCCAGGCAGCTCACCATCCCATTTTGGGAGCAGGGCCATTTCTGCCTGCAACAGCAGCCACGTAAGAAGTTCTTCCCACTGAGTGACTACCGTGGATTTGTTTCCCTGTGGGTGCAGGCAGCTCCTTCTTGGACAGAATCACGATGATGCTGATATGGCAGAACTCCACTGCCACATGGGAGGGCTGGATGCTGCAGCAGGAGGACTTTGAGAGTGTAAGCTGGAACTCAGGAAGTTTCATGAGTCACCTTTGTTCCTAAATCCCCTGCACCCTGGGGATGCTCCAGGTTGGGGGCATGCCTTGGGGACCTCTGCTAGGACACTGGGCACTGGTGAGCCCCAGGACATCCATGAACAAAATGGCATTCAGGCATGATCTATCTCGTGGTTATCACTCATGGTGAGAGTAAGTTTACAGACAATTTGTGTAAAACTTAGAGTGGGAGCCTCAGAGAAGGTTATGGTGCCACTTGTCACCAAGCAGCCTCACGAAGGCAAAATGAAATGTGTGAAAGGGAAGGAACTCAGCATTCCTCTTGCTAGCAGAAGCTCAGGGGCATTCACAGGAGGTTTATTTCCCTGGAGAATAGAGTTTCTGCTGAGCAGGAGAGGATTAAGATGACCGGAAAAGCAAAGAGAGTGAGCAGGGAGGCCTAAAGGTGCTGGAGCAGTTTCATTTTCTTCATCCTTCCTCTTTCCAGCAGCACTGCTGTGCACTGAGGCATTAAAGGTGAGATGTTTTTGCATCATACTGGGCCCTGTGGCAAAGGCGATACTTGTCTGCCCCTGCAGCTCGGGAGAATTTCAGAGCAGGAGTGGTGCAAAAAATTACACTTATCTCACAGTCAGCTGACAGCAGAAGCTCTAAGCAAAGCCCTTCCAATCATGATGGTATCAGCCACCTCCTTGAGCAGCCTTTTCTCCCTCCCCCATGTCTACACACCATGGAGATGGCTCTGCTCTCCAGATAACCTCTGGAGCTACTTGCAGAAACTTCAACAGTCTCTGTTCAGGAGGGGTGAGAGCCTCTCAGTCATCAAGGGTCAGCACTGAGGGCCAGTCCATTCTGTGCTCCCCTGACAGGAGCAGCTCCTCCAAGGTATGACCTGACTTTGAAGCCAAGAGTTCAGAGGATCATCCTGAACAACTTTCTGGCATATTCAAAGATCTTCCTCTCTCTCACCCACCAGTCACACAGATGTGCAAAGGGCAAGGACCAGAACTGAGGCCACCAGGGATCAATTCTCCATCCTCTTGCTGGACCATTTGTCTTCACCTGTGCTGAGTTTCTCACAACAGCTCTCCAGCATTTCCACCTGCAGCTCACCTGCTGACACACAGCAGGTATGTTACCCCAGCTGGCCAAAGCAAGGACAATTAACTGAGGGAAAGGATCCAAATTTTAGATGCATTTCTGATACCAAACAACAATTTTTCAGCATGAAGAAAATTTAAACTACCATAATTTCAAGTTACTAGGAGCCCTTTTTTTAAAAGGAAGAAAGAAATGCTTAATATCTGAGGCCTCCAGTACAAATAGAAACAAACCACGTTTACAAGATTAGGATTTAGTATTTTAAGGTAATATTTGTGAATTTGATAACATTCATGATTTAGTAGGACTGCAGTGCAGAAACACTAAATCTGCTTTGTGCTTTGGACAAATCACTTAATCATTCTGATTCATGGCATCCAGCACTAATGAGAAGAGTCTCTTACACTAAACTTATCACACATGCAAGCTTTGTTTTGCCTGTCAGGACTGTGCCAGGAAAGTGCAAATACCCAAAGATTATAAGCAATGGTAACGGGTGTAGCAATAAGGATGATCTTGATAATTATGTACCTTCAAGAGAGAGGAGGAACTTGTTCTGACTTGCAAATGGAATAAACCTGTCATAGCTCTGATAGGAGTCACCCAGGCTGGCAAGAACTAGAGATTTTTTTTTCAGGTCTCTTTAATAAACTGGTACCGTGGGGGAGTGGTGGAAGATTCTGTGAGAAGCTCTGCTGAGAACACACTCCCTTGGTCCTCTGAATTTTCAGATTTCCCAATCTGTTCTGCTTTCAACCACACGCCATTCTAGGTCCAAGCAACACTTCCCTGTCTAGCAGCCTGCTATATTCACAGGTGCCTCACAATGTCAGAGCAAAGACTTTGCAAATAAAAGCCTAAGGAGAGCTCTAAATATTTGTTAGATTGTGACCTCACTTTGAGATCTTTATGCTGCTCATAAACCAGGCTCAGGCCCAAGAGCGAACAGAGTGTTGATTCAGCCCATGAAATTTTGTGGAATATTCCTTCCTTCCCAACTTCTCTGAAACCAACAAAGGGATAGAGATGTCTGTGATGGCTGTTTTCTCCAGTAAATGACATCATTCTAGTGTTCTACAACTCAGTAAGTGCCTATTCCCAATGGTTAAATGCAGTCATAAAGAAATAGAGGACATCTCTCCATTTCACCACAAATTCAAAGTACATCCAGAGAACTGAATGTACCAGGGAAATCCTGTAGGAAGATGTTCTCTCACCACACTACCAATGAAGCTGAAAAAGTGGAAACAGGGAAGACTTCTCATTCAAATGCACTTCTACAGTTATGAAAAAATTTGGAATAATGTTATACCTTCCTTTTCAAACTCAAGGATAAGGTAGACAACAGCTATGCTACCCCTAAGTTATTCCCAGCATCTATTTAGGCAAGAAAAAGTTAATCTTTAGGACTTTTGTAACAATGTGTTTGTACAAAAAAAAGCAAATCCAAGGAGCATCTGTCATCTCAGAGCAGGGTCCGAGGGTGTTGCCATTTCAATTACATCAGCTCCAAGGAACAGGCTGGATTAAGGAAAAAAAAAAAAGGATCCCAGAAAGATGGAGCAGTTGATAGCAGGTAATTTGTTAGATTTTGGGTTATGCCAACCACCAGACTAACATCTCAAGGATATAAAATACCATTCAGCATGAAAGAAAAAATTGGGAAAAGATGTAAACATTGAATTGTGGAGCACTTGGTCCTGATGCTGCTGCTACATCTCCAAATGGAGACAAATGGGACATGCCTGTGTTTAAAGCCACTTCTCCAACACAGGAGAATGCTACAATGGCATCATGTTACAGCTGTACCAAGGAGTGAGTCCAGCACTCCTCTCTGAGCAGGGACTGTTTAACCTTCCCCACTGCCTCACACCTGAAGGGTTTGTCTCCGAATGTTCCTCCTCAGCCCTTTCCTCTCTCATTTCCTAATATGGGGTTACACAACCATTCAGCTGCAAACCAGTTTCGTTTCCATTTTAGCTTTCACAACCTTGTCTTTAAACGAGTACAAGGTAGTGAGGGGGTTTCTTTGTTACCTTTCATTGAAATATTTATACTAAGATGGAAAATTCCAGGGAGCAGTTAAAAACAAGAAGGTCAGATTACTATACATCAAAGGGAAGCAGCATTTGCTAACTCTTTTGTTTTACATGTATGTGATTCACAAATTGCTTCATGAAAATGGAAAAGTGATTGAGGAATCGCTCAGGTCCTGACAGAAAAAAAAAAAAAAACCAAACAAAACTAATAGCAACAACCTAATTTCCATGAAAATGGGCTGGTCTCCAAAGCATCTGCCAAGACCAGACACTGTGGTACTTGCAGCTTTCCTTTGTTTGCTCTTCAAAGCAGGTAGAGCCAGGATCATTCCCGTGCCTCATGGCAAGCTGTAAGATGTGGTACGTGACTTTCAGATGAGGGAATTTCACGTTTCTCCCTGAATATTTCACACTACAACAGCAAGGAGAAAAGCACAGACGCAGCTGAAATGAGGAGATGAATTGAAAGGCTAAAAATGGATTCTTCAGCATTACTCTGTAGTATGGGGAACTGAGAAGGCAATTAAAACCAACATGAAAGGAGATTTAATTGCAAATCAGCGAAACCTGCTGAAGCACAGATAGCAAGAAGAAAAGAATCACCCGCACCTGAAGCCCAAGCCCTTCGGAGAGGAGAGCATTTGCCCTGAGCTCCACGGGCAGCTGATGGGAAGAGATAGGCCCTGCCCAAGGCTCCGAGGTTGCAGGCCCGGGAGGAGCCGTGACTCGCCCTCACACACAGCCACTGCAAGGGCCGAGATGCGGCACAAACCCACCCAGCCCCCCCATCCCTGCCTGGTCACCGCATCCAGAAGGAAAAACCGAGGCGAAGTGGAAGGAGGCACCGATGGCAGCCCCGGGGCCGTGCTGAGGCGCCGCCCGCGCTGCGAGACTCCGTCAGCACTGCGCGGCTGTTTCTGTGCGTGGGCTTTTAAATCTGAGCTCTAAGGACTCAAACACCTTCCCCGAGCACGGGGAGCCGGGAGAAGGGGAGAGAGGGAGGCCCGGCAGCTGAGGAGGACACAGCGGGAGGACAGGCGGGACTGGTTGGGAGGGGGTGGGCAGCGCAGTGGGAACGGAACGAGGCAGGGTGGGAACACCCTCAGCCTGTCTCTGGTCAGGCAGCTTTTAGCATTTCAAAGCCTTTCTTTCCTTTGTGACTCCAACCGCTGACTAAAACAGGCGAGCAGGTATTTGCAAGATCAGCCAAGCCCCTCCTGCCTTGGTGGCCTGAAAGGCATCGTTGCTGTGTCCTGCAAGCAAATCTCAGTGTCTCCTTCAAAGGCTTTCCTGGTCCCGGGGCAGGATTATGGAAAGGGAGAGCAGCGCCGGCTGTGGAAAATGGAAAATGCCAGGGCCCTGCTGCTGCTGCTGGAAAGGTGAACCCTGGACTCGCTTCGGGAGCCGAGGGCAGGCGTCCCTGGGTGCTGTCCTGGGTGTCAGAGTCCAAACGGGCACAATGACAAAGGGACAGGCGTCCCTGGGTGCTCTCCTGGAGTGGCAGAGTCCAAATGGGCACAATGACAAAGGGACAGGCGTCCCTGGGTGCTCTCCTGGGTGGCAGAGTCCAAACGGGCACAATGACAAAGGGACAGGCGTCCCTGGGTGCTGTCATGGGTGTCAGAGTCCAAACGGGCACAATGACAAAGGGACAGGCGTCCCTGGGTGCTCTCCTGGGTGTCAGAGTCCGAACGGGCACGGTGACAAACAAGGGGACGTGTCCAGCCCCCTTCTGAGCAAAGCACCCCAAGCCAAAAAGCAGCCCGGGATTGCAGGCACCTGATGTGCTGCTTGTTCCAGAGGCACAGGGTGGGGTACAAGGAGGGGAATCTGCTTTCCTCTTCAACACAGAAAACATCAAAGCTGTCCTAAAAAATTAAAAGCTTCTGGACGGGCTCTTGGTGTATTTTAAAAAGCAAAACAGACACGTTTCAAAGCACTCTTTCCAAAGGTCTTTCCTGAACGTACATCACATGCAATGGAAAAACACTGCATGCCTAGCATTTAATATTTTTCACCTGTGACCCAGGATTGATGTCTGTGTAACTCCCTGATTTAATCCAACGACATGTCTCAGCAAGAAAAAAACCCTTTCAGAGGTTGAAAAGGAGCTGGAAAAAAATAAAGTCATGCTCAACACTTCCCCTTCCCTGGAGAGATAGGAGCGCTGCTTGCCCTTTCCTGATGATAAGCATATCCTGGTGGTTAAAAATACATTTTGCTCTTACCGTAAATTCTCCATTAGCCAACTCCTTCAGCCCAGCCCAGAGTGTTGGGGTTCATGATTCCTTAGAGGCCACACATGACAGAGCCTGGCCTGTGCATGCCTAAATGCACTGGGGAAAAATCAAAATTAACAGCTCTGATACTGCTGCCATTGGCTTCACCTGGAACAGAGGAATCTGTGGAGTGGCAAAAACACTCAGCTCAAATGACCTGCACCAAGACCCCATGGAATCCACATTAATTTTCTGCCTTTACAGCTGCTTCCAGACAAAAAGTTATGGGCTGTATTGAATTCTGAACAGCAATTAATTCTTCTGTTAATTTTACTGTTTAGTGAAATTGTGTGATCATTGTGCAAAGGGACAACTCAGTAACAGGGAGCTTAGTGAACAGCAGGTCTTGCTGCTTGATTTGAGATTCTGGAAGCCAGAATCCTGTCCTTCACCAGGAAAACTCAGCCTGTTGAAAGATGGCTCCAAGACCTGGGCTGTGGAAAGGACACAGATGCCACCTCTAACCAGGGAGGCACCAGCCCTGGGAAGAGCCTGGCTCAGCAAAGCTGGGGCTGCTCACACACCCAGATGCCTCCATGGCAGCTCCAACCTGCAGGGATGCTTTGCCAGCTGCACACCTCTCCTAGCACATTCCTGCCAAGAGAAAGCTGATGGGACACTCCTCTCTCAGGCTGAGGTAGAAGCCGATGAACAACTGTGACTCCCTGTGACAGAAATCACCAGTCACAAGTCCAGTTGCGTAAACTCAATACTTTGCCTTAACCTTGCAGTTAAGTAGGCACAGAGAGGCCCTGCTCCCAGGTATCAGGAGCTTCAGCTGAAAATCCTCTTTGAGGAACCAGTTCTGGATTTCTCCTGCGAGACTTAAGGAAAAAATATTGAGAGGTTAAAAAAAGGCAGAAATGGGAACTTCAAAAGTTATATCTCTGTGCATAAAAGGTAAAGGAAACCAGGCAGCAGCCCTCTTCCCTTTCTGTTAGGATTCCAGGCTGTGGAATAAAGATAAATCCAAGTTCACCCTCCTGTCTTTGTTTCCAAGACTCAGTAAGACAGGGGAGATATGGCAGAGCCCATCTACGCAGCCATAACCATGGGAACACCAGCAACAAGGGTAAATCAACACAAGATTCCCTATCATCAGTCTGTGTTTACACTGGAGGCCTCAGGCTCCCTGCACCAACCTGGCTGGCGGTGCAGGACATTGGTATGGCTGCGGAACTAAGTGAAAAAAGGGATTTATGGGATAAATATGCCTTTTTCTGTCCTAGTAAGAACACACGTTTGCAACACCCAGATTCTGCACTCTAAAGCCATGCTGCTGCCTTCCCTCTTCACTCCCTTTGCCCAAGCTACCCCAAACCTCAGCTTTTCCTTGACTCCTACCTCACATTTGGTCTTGCCTCAATGTCCTTTTGTTTAAGAAAAGGTAGACAGAGCTCTGGGTATTTTCCTGAAGATCAAACTCAGCGGAGGCAGCCCCAGCACAGGCAAGGGCTGGTACCCCAGTGCAGGGAGCAGCACAGCACGGAGGTAGAATATTGCTCAACTGGAGTTGCAGCTGCTTGGCATCTTAAAAATGTCCAGGTCTCTGAACTCTCAGGGGTTATGTCTGCATGCCGTGACGCAGCCAAGGGTAGGGATATCAGGCAGCCCTGGAAGGAGCTGTTTGTACCTGCCCTTGGGAGCAGCTATGCTTCGCATATTTTTCTCCTCTGCTTTGAAAGGTCGCATGGAAGAGCAGCATTTGTGAAGGGGACAAGTGAATGTGACTGCTGGGGAGAATGGACACCTTGAAACAACCATGAGAGCTTTCCCAGGTGAGCAGAAGCTCCTTCCCACTTCCATTTTTCCTGGAGTGGCCATTGACAACATCCAGGGCCCAGCGGCCACAAGCATTTACTGCCTGGGCAGAGCCAGGGAGGGACTGACCTGCCTCCCCTCATTTCCTCATTGCCTTTCCTCCTGCATTTATTTCCTTTGGGTTTTCCCCTTTGATTAAACTTCTGGCTTGTTGGAATGTTTAATAATAAAACAGATAACTCATGGGAGATGATATTTATAAAATCTACTGCTCTTTTTTTTTCACTTTTCATAAGACCTTGAAAGAAAATCTTGAACTACGTTCTTCCTTTTAAAAATAATAATAAAAAAAAAGCAGAAGGTGCAGTTAACAAGTTTTCAAACAATCATTGTTTTTATTTGGTTACTTTATTAAACACCTTTAAGACAATTAATTTTGGTCTGTACCCTTCTATAAAATGATTCAAGTTCTGAACAAACCTCCGATACATAAAGCAAAGTTACTTTTACCATACGCAAATTTCAGATCAAAATACAACACTCTGTTTTCTTACATTTATAAAACCCGGTCAAATACAAACGACATTAAAAAAGATAAAACACTTTCACTGATCCTTGGTACAATATTACAGCACAATTTGCACAGTGGCAACTAAGTCCTCAAAGCACAAGTCAAATACTTTAAAAAGGGAACCTCCCTTTAGTCACCCAACGTTCTACTGAACACGTAAACAAAGCGAGTGCTACTGAATCCAGGAAAATTCCCATGTCCCTTTTCATACCTTGTGTGAGCCACGAAGCAATTCTGCACGGGAAGCTACTGGTGAGTGACCAAAGAGCTTTCCTACTTTGCTGTTACCAGTTTTTGTGCAACTACTCCATGAAAATAAATGAATGGAGGTGGACCAGACTCTGCACTGGGCAATTTATGGCAACTAAAGTAAACCAAGAAATGAGTGTTTTTCTAAAAACAGATCATAAAACTATTTTTAAAAAAAAATCAATACCAAATTATCTATGGGTACAACAGGAGTAACTGCCTTTTGCTTCACCTTCAAGACATCTAATGAAGACACAGAGTGTTTTCAATTGTTGAGTTTGTTCAATTGCAAAACCCAGTGTTTCAGCAATGGGTCAAAGTGCCATTAGAATTGCACATTTTTCCTCAATTACAGAATGCATGGTTGCATGAAACGCTTGTTTGGTGCTACACCTGCAAGCCTGCACTTACACTAACCTGTGAACATGTGGGATCTCCCATGAAACAGAAACAAGAACAAAAATTAAAACTACAAACATAAAATGATAAAACTCAAGTCTCGGTTGGTAGACATTCCTGGGAAGGTCCTGCTTAGCAAACCTTGCAGTAACACCTCGAGAAGAGAAAGTAAAACCAGAGCACTGAGAGCAGGGACTGATGGAACCCCTCGGGCTATGCTTTGCACAGGCAGTCAGGGCAGTTGTACCACAGTGCAACTAAAGGGTTTTGCCTGCACTTCTGCAACCCCTTCATCTCCCCCACCCCCAAACCACTGATTTTACTCCCAGTTCAATTGCAAGTTTGGTTATTCAGTCTCAGCTAATGCGAAAACATGTACATAATTAAATGGAAAAATACTCTAATGGATCAAACTTTCCTCCCTCTCCAAACTCATGTCAAAGCCATGAGTACACCACACACTCCAAAACTTTTCTTATCTGTTAACGTTCCCATAATCCCAACAAAACAGAGAACTGCAAACTGCACAACTAATACATAGTTAAATTATGCTCAAGTGTAAACAATACAGGATGGACACGGTTTAATAAAACCCTAGTGAGGTACAGCAAAAACCTAATTTCCTAATTTAGTGATTTAAGTGCAATTGAAACGCTGCTGTACCACCCTTCTGCAAACACATCTCTCCAGAATTAAGCTGCACTACTAGGCTTATTCCCTTAAAGCTACATACCCATGCTATAACTCATTATATTGACTCAATGCAAATATTTGTGGGGGAAAATTAATCTACAGGGTTAATTAAAATCTTTTTAGTATTCAAAAGGAATGATAGTAAAGGGATCGACCATGGAAAATGTGGTAATACGTGTTTTTAAAAAGATTTCCAATAATTCTAACACAAAACAGCAAGTATATTTTGAAAAATGCATAGAAACCCTGTCAATACAAAAATCCCCACTAAAATTACACAACTAAGCAATTTTAATCTAAATATTTTATGTGCTTTTCCTATAAAGGCCACTTTGACATACAAATACAAAAAAATTTACATTTTTCCTCAAAATAAATTATTTGTTCCTCAATTAAAAATACTGAATATGGAAGCATAACAACCCTCTCTCATGCCAGCTGCTCATCTGCAGTGGCTTTTTCTGAAGAAGAAAATCTAATATTTTCATTTACCAAAAGAAATAAGACATGGTTTCAGCCTGTGGTCTGCTTAGCTCTAGGAAAAACCTGGGGAAAGGAATGGAGCAGGCTGAGCCCCTGACACTGCATGTGCTGGGGAGGGAATGGATGTACACAGACATCTGCAGAGAGAGCTTTCCTGCTTGTCTCCCAGGTTATGCACCAAAATCCCTTTCTGGAATCAGAGAAAGAAATTGAGGTCAATTTGAATTAAAGAGAGACAAAATAGTAAGGGGAGTTAGAGGGAGAAACTGTACGAGGTGCAGGGTGGATTAAGTAAATGAAGAATGGTGAGAATTCATGATCACCTGGGAGAGGAGAGCTCCTCATGGGAGGCAGAACCAGGGAAAACTGTACCTGTTTTTTAGCAGGGGGAAGAAGAGGAACACAAGGAACAAATTTCACTGGAAAAATGAAGCAATGGGAGAACAAAGAACCTTTACCAGCAGTCCTGATCGCAGGGGCATTTATCCCTGAACTGCCACAGAAGCAGAAAAATCAAACTCACACACACAGAGGTGTCAGAAATGAAAACTTATTTGGACTGGATTTGAGACCTCACAGGGATTCTTCACTCTAAGCACCAGATCCACAACTGACTGACACAGGGAAAGCAAGACAACATCCACCCAGGGGGGCACAGCAAACCCCAAATGCCCCACATGCTCCGGGGCAGGGAGATGCAAACAGGGTGCAGGGGCCCCAGCGGGTAAAGCCACATGTGGGGTTACAGGACAAACTCCAACTGACAACACCGTGGCACGACAGGAGGGACACACTTGGAGACCACATCATTCCAAACCAAAACACCCAACAGCCTGACCCAGATAAAGTGCTGGGCAAGGCAAGGGGGCAGGAGGAAAAGCAGTGGACTAGAGTCGAGCTGGATACAAGATTCTTGGGCAGCCATTGAGTACAAGCTCTCCTAACCTTGGACCAAGGACTGGGTTTGGAAGGACACAGGAGCTGCACTTCTGTATCACGAGGAATTCGCTCTCTGGTGTGCTGTATTGCATAGTTTGATTGAGGTCAAAGAGCATTTATGTCTTATTTTTCCCCGTTTTTAACAGAAGTAACTCAACATATTCTGGTCAGAGCATTCCAAACCCTGGCCCCAAGCGATCCATCAATTCATTTCTAAAGCAGCACATGAAGATTTTGAGGTGGACACATAAATAAAAGGTAAAACTCCATTCCCACACAAAGCACAGAAGGACCCACAGAACAGTACACACATAAAAAGCCTGTAACAGTAACCACATCTGTAATACAGGAGTCAGAGCACACTGCTGGATGATGGGAATAACCCTTGCTGTCCAGCTGCATGCCAGAGATGGTAAACAAGAGGTGAGTGCTTTCCCCTCACCACACCAATGTGCCTTTTGTAGAAAATGAGGCAATATATTCTGACAATATCCTGGTAATTATCAAGATCTTAGATTTGACAGAACACTGAAACTTTAGGAGAGTGGCAGCAATGTGGCATCACATTCCAACACTCTCCTACTACTTGGTTCGTGGAATACAGATATCATAATTGGATTATTCAATGTAGTTGTTTCATTCTCTTAAGCTAAAATAGAGTATTTGTACTGTACAAAGTCAGACTAAGTACACTAGTTATCATTCATATAATATGTATTCATATTCTTTAGCCCAATCCCACAAGATTCATGGAACTTAGTAAACATGGTTTACAGAGGGAAAACTCTGAAGATAGACCATCTAATGTGAAAAAATATTATTTTTTCCTTCTGGAGGTAAAACAAAAATCCAGCTTGTCACGCTCCCACTTTGGATTATGAAGCAGTGGGCATCCAAACTGGGATGTAGTTCCACATCTCTGGTTTCTCAGAGAAAAAAAAAGTTTAGTGGAAAAACAGGTGGCTGGAAGCTCCCCAGCTATTTAGGCCAGTACCTGTGGTTCCACACTGCAGACAGTTCAGAACCCACCATTCCATAGCTCCAGAAGTTTCAGATTTAAATACAACAAATGCAAAATAGTGGATCTCCTATAACAGCCCATAAATCTTTATATCTTACCCTTAGGTAAAGGACAACGTGGACTCATCCTGTGCAGCAGGGAGCAGCTGCAAGGCAAGGAATGATGCTGCTCTTCAGCCTTCCCTAGAACGAGAGGATCAGGAATCTGCAAGCTCAGTGGAGTTTCTCCATGGCCCTCATTTGTGAGCTGTTCCTCAGAAGTGCTGCAGGTAACACTGACACTCCTGTGAGGCCACCAACTGGTGGCTCCTCTGCAGTGACAGCCTGGAGGAATTCAGATGGTCCAGAGGGCAGCACCCAAAGTGTAAAGGAGGAGAAGGACAAGGCAGTCTCTGGACTCTTTTCAAAAGGCTAAAGAGCTCCTAGATTAACAAGACTGAGAAATGCTACAGCACTGGGACTGCAGAGCCTATGAGAAGGCAATTAAATAACCTGCTGTCTGGAGATGGGACAAGTTGAAACACCAACCCTTGATCCTTCCTGCTGCTTCACAAAGGGCAGGAGTAGGACTTTATGTGCTCCAGAGAAGGAAAAGCCTTCCTGTAGCAGTGTTACCAAATGCCTAAACCAGACTGATGATACAGATCAAACAAAAATAGACAGCACAAAAAGGACAACAACGAAGTTCCAATGCAGGACTAAAATTCAGCTCTCTTCTCCATGGCTTGTGTCTACAAGAGCCTCTCCCCAGAGTGACCAAGCCAATGTCACTGCAGTGGCAGCACTTGGGAGCTCCCCTCCTTCCTCCTGAGCACCTGAGGCACCCTGGGGCTCTGAGCAGGAGGATCTGAGGCAAACATCCCAATGCTCGGGCAGCCACATGGGTCAGCATGTCCCAGACACACAGCCACGTCTTGGGACTGAGCCTGGGAAGATGAATATTTATGGAATAGCCACCATGATGCTAATGGAAGGCTCTGGAATTAGCAGCTAATTGGTACAGTCTGCAGAGGCATGAATAGCTCCTTGTTTCACCCCTACTATTTGTGCACGGCCACTAAAATGTTTGCTACATTGAATTCAAAGTTAGTATGAGCTGCTCCTCAAAATTTTAGAGGAAAATGTTCTCTGTGAAGCCTTTCTTGGTTTTGCCTTTACAAAGAAAGAAAAAAAGGTAGCATTTTCCCTTTACATTTTGTATTATTAAGGCCTTTGACACTTTGGAAGCCAACTTTATGAAAAGGGATGCTTTTTTAAAAAGAGATTGACTACTCAAAGAAAAACTCCACAGAACAAACACGAGCTGATTACCAGCTTATATTGGTACTTTTGGAAGTCAAGCACAGTGTAAGGAATTCAAAACTATGTCAAAATAGCACCTTTAGAAGCAGAAGAAAACACACTTCTAAAAAAATTTCTTCAGTCTAAGCAAAACCCCACATACCTGAAGATCACAAAGAAATGAGCAATGACATAAGTTCAGGTATGGAAGGTGGTATTGACTTGAACAGTTTTTCCTCTGCAGGTGATTAAATGGGGAACTCCACAGAAAAATATCTAATTAGACATCACAGAAAAATCAGTGAATCATGGATCAAGTTCACAGGCAAAACAGTGAGAGCAGAGTAGAGGCAGAGAGAAAACTATCTGATCTGTCCTTAAAAGAGCAGAGACTTCTATTTTTTAAACAGATCTTTTCCTATTTAAATATCTTCAGGACAGCCTTTCAATTGCTACTCTCATTTCCAAGTATAATAGTTACTTTCAAGTAATAGAAATTTTTATTTACTTTTTACAGCAGCTGCAGGTCAACCTTGGTCTTTTTGTACAGAAACATTAATTTAAAATGAAATTGAAGTAAACTGTCCTTGAGCCATGGCATCATTCTGTCCTGCTTCTTGTCTGCTTTTAGGTTTTTTTTTAATTGAAGGACAAAATGAGATTTAAAACAAAACAAAACAAAAATATTTGAGAAAGTGCAAAGAAAGAAAAAATGAGGTAGCTGGGAATAGGGGCTTTTCCCCCTGGACAAGGCTTCCAGCCACAGTGACACACACAAGGGACTGGGCTACACCTGCTCCACCTGCAGGTTTGCTGCCAGGTGTTCAGGTGAGCTCTGACCTGCTAGCATCAGTTTTACAAGCTCAATGAAAAGTCCTTTCATTGTGCACCAAGCGCTGTCCCCGCACACACAGATGTGCAGAGATGTGCAGGAAGCCACAGGGAGCAGGCTGGTGTGGCCACCCTCTGACCCACAGGGGCCATGGGCACAGGCCGTGTGTTCAGAGGGAGAGTGAAAGCAAAATCCTGTTAATAAGAGCAAAAGAGAAAACCCCTGAGGGCAGAGGAAACATCGTGCATGGAGCGCCCAGGAGCTGCTGCTGATGGGCTTTGGGGATTCAAACACTGAGGGCAGCCAGCAGTGGCAATTCCATGAGCTCTGCACCAAACCCAGCCTCCTGCCCCATCTGACACTCACAGCAAGGCTCACAGATCTTGTACTGATCCTTCTCCACCCCTTAGCACTGAAAAGGACCTCCCAGGAAGCTCCCAGAACACAGCCTGCTGTTTACATCATGGAACCAAAACAGGACGGAAGACTCACCATATATTGCAAAATGCAGTCTCAGACCCTTAAACACAAACATGTTTCAACTGCAAGAAGCAAACCACTCAGGTTTTGGAAGTCAAGGATTAAAAAAAAAAAAAAAAAAAAAAAGGCTTAAAATTGACTTTGCAGGTGTTTCCCGAAGCAAACAAAAGCTAGAACAGACCCCATGTTCTCTAAGCAATCCAGAGGACTTCTCTGGACTAGTTTAAATTCTGAAAGGGTTTGAAAGTATTTCTTAAGAGGACACTCCCTGGCTTCCCTTCAGAAAGAAGCTACAGCAAGAGCTTTACAGAATGTCAGCAGTGTTTAACCTGCCCACCCCGGCAGATACCCCTGAGTGCTGGTTTATTCACTCTAATAAATATGCAGGCTTTGCTTTTTAAGACTTAAAAACAGTGAAACAAGTGACAGGGATGATAATGCTTTCCTGCTATCACATGTAAATTAATAAAGCATGTTAATAAAACCCAAAGCTTTTGTATGTGAGATCCTTCAGGAGAGAACCTCAAGCCCAGCCAGGGATCAGGTTTCTGCAGCACACTGCCTATTGCAGACAGAAATTTGGACTTTCCAAAATGGCTCTTGCTTTCATCAGGTACAAAATTGTTCCACAGGGGTTTTTTTCTGCTCTGAAGTTGGCAGAGGTGGCAGCCCAATAACAAACAGAATGCACAGAAATGACACCTGTGAAACAAGTGCATGGCCTAGGGCAGGGGGTCTCTGGCTCTGACAGGGGTTAGAACTACAGATGAAAGAAACTTGCCCTCAACCAAAACTGAGGATGTCTTAGCATTAACTGACAAAAAAAAAAAAAAAAA